>CM051654.1:0-497492 GCA_028020825.1 Podargus strigoides
AAAATGGAGACGGGAAAATGGCGTCCGTGGGCGGGAAAAAAAATGGAGAGGCGAAACCATCCTCGTCGTGCGAAAAAAAAAATTGATACACGAAACCGAGGCTGTTTTGCGAAAAAAAATTGAGACGGGAAAACGGCGTCCGTGGGCGGAAAAAAAAATGGAGAGGCGAAACCATCCTCGTCGTGCGAAAAAAAAATTGATACACGAAACCGAGGCTGTTTTGCGAAAAAAAATTGAGATGGGAAAATGGCGTCCGTGGGCGGAAAAAAAAATGGAGAGGCGAAACCATCCTCGTCGTGCGAAAAAAAAAATTGATACACGAAACCGAGGCTGTTTTGCGAAAAAAAATTGAGACGGGAAAATGGCGTCCGTGGGCGGAAAAAAAAATGGAGAGGCGAAACCATCCTCGTCGTGCGAAAAAAAAAATTGATACACGAAACCGAGGCTGTTTTGCGAAAAAAAATTGAGACGGGAAAACGGCGTCCGTGGGCGGAAAAAAAAATGGAGAGGCGAAACCATCCTCGTCGTGCAAAAAAAAAAAATTGATACACGAAACCGAGGCTGTTTTGCGAAAAAAAAATGAGACGGGAAAATGGCGTCCGTGGGCGGAAAAAAAAATGGAGAGGCGAAACCATCCTCGTCGTGCGAAAAAAAAAATTGATACACGAAACCGAGGCTGTTTTGCGAAAAAAAATGGAGACGGGAAAATGGCGTCCGTGGGCGGAAAAAAAAATGGAGAGGCGAAACCATCCTCGTCGTGCGAAAAAAAAAATTGATACACGAAACCGAGGCTGTTTTGCGAAAAAAAATGGAGACGGGAAAATGGCGTCCGTGGGCGGGAAAAAAAATGGAGAGGCGAAACCATCCTCGTCGTGCGAAAAAAAAAATTGATACACGAAACCGAGGCTGTTTTGCGAAAAAAAATTGAGATGGGAAAATGGCGTCCGTGGGCGGAAAAAAAAATGGAGAGGCGAAACCATCCTCGTCGTGCGAAAAAAAAAATTGATACACGAAACCGAGGCTGTTTTGCGAAAAAAAATTGAGACGGGAAAATGGCGTCCGTGGGCGGAAAAAAAAATGGAGAGGCGAAACCATCCTCGTCGTGCGAAAAAAAAAATTGATACACGAAACCGAGGCTGTTTTGCGAAAAAAAATTGAGACGGGAAAATGGCGTCCGTGGGCGGAAAAAAAAATGGAGAGGCGAAACCATCCTCGTCGTGCGAAAAAAAAAATTGATACACGAAACCGAGGCTGTTTTGCGAAAAAAAATTGAGACGGGAAAATGGCGTCCGTGGGCGGGAAAAAAATTGGAGAGGCGAAACCATCCTCGTCGTGCGAAAAAAAAAATTGATACACGAAACCGAGGCTGTTTTGCGAAAAAAAATTGAGACGGGAAAATGGCGTCCGTGGTCGGAAAAAAAAATGGAGAGGCGAAACCATCGTCGTCGTGCGAAAAAAAAATTGATACACGAAACCGAGTCTGTTTTGCGAAAAAAAATTGAGACGGGGAAAACGGCGTCCGTGGGCGGAAAAAAAAATGGAGAGGCGAAACCATCCTCGTCGTGCGAAAAAAAAAATTGATACACGAAACCGAGGCTGTTTTGCGAAAAAAAATTGAGACGGGAAAATGGCGTCCGTGGGCGGAAAATAAAATGGAGAGGCGAAACCATCCTCGTCGTGCGAAAAAAAAAATTGATACATGAAACCGAGGCTGTTTTGCGAAAAAAAATGGAGACGGGAAAATGGCGTCCGTGGGCGGAAAAAAAAATGGAGAGGCGAAACCATCCTCGTCGTGCGAAAAAAAAAATTGATACACGAAACCGAGGCTGTTTTGTGAAAAAAAATGGAGACGGGAAAATGGCGTCCGTGGGCGGAAAAAAAAATGGAGACGCGAAACCATCCTCGTCGTGCGAAAAAAAAAAAATTGATACACGAAACCGAGGCTGTTTTGCGAAAAAAAATTGAGACGGGAAAATGGCGTCCGTGGGCGGAAAAAAAAATGGAGAGGCGAAACCATCCTCGTCGTGCGAAAAAAAAAATTGATACACGATACCGAGGCTGTTTTGCGAAAAAAAATTGAGACGGGAAAATGGCGTCCCTGGGCGGAAAAAAAAATGGAGAGGCGAAACCATCCTCGTCGTGCGAAAAAAAAATTGATACACGAAACCGAGGCTGTTTTGCGAAAAAAAATTGAGACGGGAAAATGGCGTCCGTGGGCGGAAAAAAAAATGGAGAGGCGAAACCATCCTCGTCGTGCGAAAAAAAAAATTGATACACGAAACCGAGGCTGTTTTGCGAAAAAAAATTGAGAGGGGAAAATGGCGTCCGTGGGCGGAAAAAAAAATGGAGAGGCGAAACCATCCTCGTCGTGCGAAAAAAAAATTGATACACGAAACCGAGTCTGTTTTGCGAAAAAAAAATTGAGACGGGAAAATGGCGTCCGTGGGCGGAAAAAAAAATGGAGAGGCGAAACCATCCTCGTCGTGCGAAAAAAAAAATTGATACACGAAACCGAGGCTGTTTTGCGAAAAAAAATTGAGACGGGAAAATGGCGTCCGTGGGCGGGAAAAAAATTGGAGAGGCGAAACCATCCTCGTCGTGCGAAAAAAAAAATTGATACACGAAACCGAGGCTGTTTTGCGAAAAAAAATTGAGACGGGAAAATGGCGTCCGTGGGCGGAAAAAAAAATGGAGAGGCGAAACCATCGTCGTCGTGCGAAAAAAAAATTGATACACGAAACCGAGTCTGTTTTGCGAAAAAAAATTGAGACGGGAAAACGGCGTCCGTGGGCGGAAAAAAAAATGGAGAGGCGAAACCATCCTCGTCGTGCGAAAAAAAAAATTGATACACGAAACCGAGGCTGTTTTGCGAAAAAAAATTGAGACGGGAAAATGGCGTCCGTGGGCGGAAAATAAAATGGAGAGGCGAAACCATCCTCGTCGTGCGAAAAAAAAAATTGATACATGAAACCGAGGCTGTTTTGCGAAAAAAAATGGAGACGGGAAAATGGCGTCCGTGGGCGGAAAAAAAAATGGAGAGGCGAAACCATCCTCGTCGTGCGAAAAAAAAAATTGATACACGAAACCGAGGCTGTTTTGCGAAAAAAAATGGAGACGGGAAAATGGCGTCCGTGGGCGGAAAAAAAAATGGAGACGCGAAACCATCCTCGTCGTGCGAAAAAAAAAAAATTGATACACGAAACCGAGGCTGTTTTGCGAAAAAAAATGGAGACGGGAAAATGGCGTCCGTGGGCGGAAAAAAAAATGGAGAGGCGAAACCATCCTCGTCGTGTGAAAAAAAAAATTGATACACGAAACCGAGGCTGTTTTGCGAAAAAAAATTGAGACGGGAAAATGGCGTCCGTGGGCGGAAAAAAAAATGGAGAGGCGAAACCATCCTCGTCGTGCGAAAAAAAATATTGATACACGAAACCGAGGCTGTTTTGCGAAAAAAAATTGAGACGGGAAAATGGCGTCCGTGGGCGGAAAAAAAAATGGAGACGCGAAACCATCCTCGCGTGCGAAAAAAAAAATTGATACACGAAACTGAGGCTGTTTTGCGAAAAAAAATTGAGACGGGAAAATGGCGTCCGTGGGTGGAAAAAAAAATGGAGAGACGAAACCATCCTCGTCGTGCGAAAAAAAAAATTGATACACGATACCGAGGCTGTTTTGCGAAAAAAAATTGAGACAGGAAAATGGCGTCCCTGGGCGGAAAAAAAAATGGAGAGGCGAAACCATCCTCGTCGTGCGAAAAAAAAATTGATACACGAAACCGAGGCTGTTTTGCGAAAAAAAATTGAGACGGGAAAATGGCGTCCGTGGGCGGAAAAAAAAATGGAGAGGCGAAACCATCCTCGTCGTGCGAAAAAAAAAATTGATACACGAAACCGAGGCTGTTTTGCGAAAAAAAATTGAGAGGGGAAAATGGCGTCCGTGGGCGGAAAAAAAAATGGAGAGGCGAAACCATCCTCGTCGTGCGAAAAAAAAATTGATACACGAAACCGAGTCTGTTTTGCGAAAAAAAATTGAGACGGGAAAACGGCGTCCGTGGGCGGAAAAACAAATGGAGAGGCGAAACCATCCTCGTCGTGCGAAAAAAAAAATTGATACACGAAACCGAGGCTGTTTTGCGAAAAAAAATTGAGACGGGAAAATGGCGTCCGTGGGCGGAAAAAAAAATGGAGAGGCGAAACCATCCTCGTTGTGCGAAAAAAAAAATTGATACACGAAACCGAGGCTGTTTTGCGAAAAAAAATTGAGACGGGAAAATGGCGTCCGTGGGCGGAAAAAAAAATGGAGACGCGAAACCATCCTCGTCGTACGAAAAAAAAAATTGATACACGAAACCGACGCTGTTTTGCGAAAAAAAATTGAGGCGGGAAAATGGCGTCCGTGGGCGGGAAAAAAAATGGAGAGGCGAAACCATCCTCGTCGTGCGAAAAAAAAAATTGATACACGAAGCCGAGGCTGTTTTGCGAAAAAAAATTGAGACGGGAAAATGGCGTCCGTGGGCGGAAAAAAAATGGAGAGGCGAAACCATCCTCGTCGTGCGAAAAAAAAAATTGATACACGAAACCGAGGCTGTTTTGCGAAAAAAAATTGAGACGGGAAAATGGCGTCCCTGGGCGGAAAAAAAAATGGAGAGGTGAAACCATCCTCGTAGTGCGAAAAAAAAAAATTGATACACGAAACCGACGCTGTTTTGCGAAAAAAAATGGAGACGGGAAAATGGCGTCCGTGGGCGGAAAAAAAAATGGAGAGGCGAAACCATCCTCGTCGTGCGAAAAAAAAAAATTGATACACGAAACCGAGGCTGTTTTGCGAAAAAAAATTGAGACGGGAAAATGGCGACCGTGGGCGGAAAAAAAAATGGAGAGGCGAAACCATCCTCGTCGTGCGAAAAAAAAAATTAATACACGAAACCGAGGCTGTTTTGCGAAAAAAAATTGAGAGGAGAAAATGGCGTCCGTGGGCGGAAAAAAAAATGGAGAGGCGAAACCATCCTCATCGTGCGAAAAAAAAAATTGATACACGAAACCGAGGCTGTTTTGCAAAAAAAAATGGAGACGGGAAAATGGCGTCCGTGGGCGGAAAAAAAAATGGAGAGGCGAAACCATCCTCGTCGTGCGAAAAAAAAAATTGATACACGAAACCGAGGCTGTTTTGCGAAAAAAAAAATGAGACGGGAAAATGGCGTCCGTGGGCGGAAAAAAAAATGGAGAGGCGAAACCATCCTCGTCGTGCGAAAAAAAAAATTGATACACGAAACCGAGGCTGTTTTGCGAAAAAAAATGGAGACGGGAAAATGGCGTCCGTGGGCGGAAAAAAAAATGGAGACGCGAAACCATCCTCGTCGTGCGAAAAAAAAAATTGATACACGAAACCGAGGCTGTTTTGCGAAAAAAAATTGAGACGGGAAAATGGCGTCCGTGGGCGGGAAAAAAAATGGAGAGGCGAAACCATCCTCGTCGTGCGAAAAAAAAAATTGATACACGAAACCGAGGCTGTTTTGCGAAAAAAAATTGAGACGGGAAAACGGCGTCCGTGGGCGGAAAAAAAAATGGAGAGGCGAAACCATCCTCGTCGTGCGAAAAAAAAAATTGATACACGAAACCGAGGCTGTTTTGCGAAAAAAAATTGAGATGGGAAAATGGCGTCCGTGGGCGGAAAAAAAAATGGAGAGGCGAAACCATCCTCGTCGTGCGAAAAAAAAAATTGATACACGAAACCGAGGCTGTTTTGCGAAAAAAAATTGAGAGGGGAAAATGGCGTCCGTGGGCGGAAAAAAAAATGGAGACGCGAAACCATCCTCATCGTGCGAAAAAAAAAATTGATACACGAAACCGAGGCTGTTTTGCGAAAAAAAATTGAGACGGGAAAATGGCGTCCGTGGGCGGAAAAAAAAATGGAGAGGCGAAACCATCCTCGTCGTGCGAAAAAAAAAATTGATACACGAAACCGAGGCTGTTTTGTGAAAAAAAAAATGAGACGGGAAAATGGCGTCCGTGGGCGGAAAAAAAAATGGAGAGGCGAAACCATCCTCGTCGTGCGAAAAAAAAAATTGATACACGAAACCGAGGCTGTTTTGCGAAAAAAAATTGAGACGGGAAAATGGCGTCCGTGGGCGGAAAAAAAAATGGAGACGCGAAACCATCCTCGTCGTGCAAAAAAAAATATTGATACACGAAACCGAGGCTGTTTTGCGAAAAAAAATTGAGACGGGAAAATGGCGTCCGTGGGCGGAAAAAAAAATGGAGACGCGAAACCATCCTCACGTGCGAAAAAAAAAATTGATACACGAAACTGAGGCTGTTTTGCGAAAAAAAATTGAGACGGGAAAATGGCGTCCGTGGGCGGAAAAAAATATGGAGAGACGAAACCATCCTCGTCGTGCGAAAAAAAAAATTGATACACGAAACCGAGGCTGTTTTGCGAAAAAAAATTGAGACGGGAAAATGGCGTCCGTGGGCGGAAAAAAAAATGGAGACGCGAAACCATCCTCGTCGTGCAAAAAAAAATATTGATACACGAAACCGAGGCTGTTTTGCGAAAAAAAATTGAGAGGGGGGGGGGGGGGGGGGGAAAATGGCGTCCGTGGGCGGAAAAAAAAATGGAGAGGCGAAACCATCCTCGTCGTGCGAAAAAAAAAATTAATACACGAAACCGAGGCTGTTTTGCGAAAAAAAATTGAGAGGAGAAAATGGCGTCCGTGGGCGGAAAAAAAAATGGAGAGGCGAAACCATCCTCATCGTGCGAAAAAAAAAATTGATACACGAAACCGAGGCTGTTTTGCAAAAAAAAATTGAGACGGGAAAACGGCGTCCGTGGGCGGAAAAAAAAATGGAGAGGCGAAACCATCCTCGTCGTGCGAAAAAAAAAAATTGATACACGAAACCGAGGCTGTTTTGCGAAAAAAAAAATGAGACGGGAAAATGGCGTCCGTGGGCGGAAAAAAAAATGGAGAGGCGAAACCATCCTCGTCGTGCGAAAAAAAAAATTGATACACGAAACCGAGGCTGTTTTGCGAAAAAAAAATGGAGACGGGAAAATGGCGTCCGTGGGCGGAAAAAAAAATGGAGAGGCGAAACCATCCTCGTCGTGCGAAAAAAAAAATTGATACACGAAACCGAGGCTGTTTTGCGAAAAAAAATGGAGACGGGAAAATGGCGTCCGTGGGCGGGAAAAAATATGGAGAGGCGAAACCATCCTCGTCGTGCGAAAAAAAAAATTGATACACGAAACCGAGGCTGTTTTGCGAAAAAAAATTGAGACGGGAAAACGGCGTCCGTGGGCGGAAAAAAAAATGGAGAGGCGAAACCATCCTCGTCGTGCGAAAAAAAAAATTGATACACGAAACCGAGGCTGTTTTGCGAAAAAAAATTGAGATGGGAAAATGGCGTCCGTGGGCGGAAAAAAAAATGGAGAGGCGAAACCATCCTCGTCGTGCGAAAAAAAAAATTGATACACGAAACCGAGGCTGTTTTGCGAAAAAAAATTGAGAGGAGAAAATGGCGTCCGTGGGCGGAAAAAAAAATGGAGACGCGAAACCATCCTCATCGTGCGAAAAAAAAAATTGATACACGAAACCGAGGCTGTTTTGCGAAAAAAAATTGAGACGGGAAAATGGCGTCCGTGGGCGGAAAAAAAAATGGAGAGGCGAAACCATCCTCGTCGTGCGAAAAAAAAAATTGATACACGAAACCGAGGCTGTTTTGCGAAAAAAAAAATGAGACGGGAAAATGGCGTCCGTGGGCGGAAAAAAAAATGGAGAGGCGAAACCATCCTCGTCGTGCGAAAAAAAAAATTGATACACGAAACCGAGGCTGTTTTGCGAAAAAAAATTGAGACGGGAAAATGGCGTCCGTGGGCGGAAAAAAAAATGGAGAGGCGAAACCATCCTCGTCGTGCAAAAAAAAATATTGATACACGAAACCGAGGCTGTTTTGCGAAAAAAAATTGAGACGGGAAAATGGCGTCCGTGGGCGGAAAAAAAAATGGAGAGGCGAAACCATCCTCGTCGTGCAAAAAAAAATATTGATACACGAAACCGAGGCTGTTTTGCGAAAAAAAATTGAGACGGGAAAATGGCGTCCGTGGGCGGAAAAAAAAATGGAGACGCGAAACCATCCTCACGTGCGAAAAAAAAAATTGATACACGAAACTGAGGCTGTTTTGCGAAAAAAAATTGAGACGGGAAAATGGCGTCCGTGGGCGGAAAAAAATATGGAGAGACGAAACCATCCTCGTCGTGCGAAAAAAAAAATTGATACACGATACCGAGGCTGTTTTGCGAAAAAAAATTGAGACGGGAAAATGGCGTCCCTGGGCGGAAAAAAAAATGGAGAGGCGAAACCATCCTCGTCGTGCGAAAAAAAAAATTGATACACGAAACCGAGGCTGTTTTGCGAAAAAAAATGGAGACGGAAAATGGCGTCCGTGGGCGGAAAAAAAAATGGAGAGGCGAAACCATCCTCGTCGTGCGAAAAAAAAAATTGATACACGAAACCGAGGCTGTTTTGCGAAAAAAAATTGAGAGGGGAAAATGGCGTCCGTGGGCGGAAAAAAAAATGGAGAGGCGAAACCATCCTCGTCGTGCGAAAAAAAAAATTGATACACGAAACCGAGGCTGTTTTGCGAAAAAAAATTGAGAAAATGGCGTCCGTGGGCGGAAAAAAAAATGGAGAGGCGAAACCATCCTCATCGTGCGAAAAAAAAAATTGATACACGAAACCGAGGCTGTTTTGTGAAAATAAATGGAGACGGGAAAATGGCGTCCGTGGGCGGAAAAAAAAATGGAGAGGTGAAACCATCCTCGTCGTGCGAAAAAAAAAAATTGATACACGAAACCGAGGCTGTTTTGCGAAAAAAAAAATGAGACGGGAAAATGGCGTCCGTGGGCAGAAAAAAAAATGGAGAGGCGAAACCATCCTCGTCGTGCGAAAAAAAAAATTGATACACGAAACCGAGGCTGTTTTGCGAAAAAAAATGGAGACGGGAAAATGGCGTCCGTGGGCGGAAAAAAAAATGGAGACGCGAAACCATCCTCGTCGTGCGAAAAAAAAAAATTGATACACGAAACCGAGGCTGTTTTGCGAAAAAAAAATGGAGACGGGAAAATGGCGTCCGTGGGCGGAAAAAAAAATGGAGACGCGAAACCATCCTCGTCGTGGAAAAAAAAAATTGATACACGATACCGAGGCTGTTTTGCGAAAAAAAATTGAGACGGGAAAATGGCGTCCCTGGGCGGAAAAAAAAATGGAGAGGCGAAACCATCCTCGTCGTGCGAAAAAAAAAATTGATACACGAAACCGAGGCTGTTTTGCGAAAAAAATTGAGACGGGAAAATGGCGTCCGTGGGCGGAAAAAAAAATGGAGAGGCGAAACCATCCTCGTCGTGCGAAAAAAAAAATTGATACACGAAACCGAGTCTGTTTTGCGAAAAAAAATTGAGACGGGAAAACGGCGTCCGTGGGCGGAAAAAAAAATGGAGAGGCGAAACCATCCTCGTCGTGCGAAAAAAAAATTGATACACGAAACCGAGGCTGTTCTGCGAAAAAAAATTGAGACGGGAAAATGGCGTCCGTGGGCGGAAAAAAAAATGGAGAGGCGAAACCATCCTCGTCGTGCGAAAAAAAAAATTGATACATGAAACCGAGGCTGTTTTGCGAAAAAAAATGGAGACGGGAAAATGGCGTCCGTGGGCGGAAAAAAAAATGGAGAGGCGAAACCATCCTCGTCGTGCGAAAAAAAAATTGATACACGAAACCGACGCTGTTTTGCGAAAAAAAATTGAGACGGGAAAACGGCGTCCGTGGGCGGAAAAAAAAATGGAGAGGCGAAACCATCCTCGTCGTGCGAAAAAAAAAATTGATACACGAAACCGAGGCTATTTTGCAAAAAAAAATTGAGACGGGAAAATGGCGTCCGTGGGCGGAAAAAAAAATGGAGACGCGAAACCATCCTCGTCGTACGAAAAAAAAAATTGATACACGAAACCGAGGCTGTTTTGCGAAAAAAAATTGAGGCGGGAAAATGGCGTCCGTGGGCGGGAAAAAAAATGGAGAGGCGAAACCATCCTCGTCGTGCGAAAAAAAAAATTGATACACGAAGCCGAGGCTGTTTTGCGAAAAAAAATGGAGACGGGAAAATGGCGTCCGTGGGCGGAAAAAAAAATGGAGAGGCGAAACCATCCTCGTCGTGCGAAAAAAAAAATTGATACACGAAACCGAGGCTGTTTTGCGAAAAAAAATTGAGACGGGAAAATGGCGTCCGTGGGCGGGAAAAAAATTGGAGAGGCGAAACCATCCTCGTCGTGCGAAAAAAAAAATTGATACACGAAACCGACGCTGTTTTGCGAAAAAAAATTGAGACGGGAAAATGGCGTCCGTGGGCGGAAAAAAAAATGGAGACGCGAAACCATCCTCGTCGTGCGAAAAAAAATATTGATACACGAAACCGAGGCTGTTTTGCGAAAAAAAATTGAGACGGGAAAACGGCGTCCGTGGGCGGAAAAAAAAATGGAGAGGCGAAACCATCCTCGTCGTGCGAAAAAAAAAATTGATACACGAAACCGAGGCTGTTTTGCGAAAAAAAATTGAGACGGGAAAATGGCGTCCGTGGGCAGAAAATAAAATGGAGAGGCGAAACCATCCTCGTCGTGCGAAAAAAAAAATTGATACATGAAACCGAGGCTGTTTTGCGAAAAAAAATGGAGACGGGAAAATGGCGTCCGTGGGCGGAAAAAAAAATGGAGAGGCGAAACCATCCTCGTCGTGCGAAAAAAAAAATTGATACACGAAACCGAGGCTGTTTTGCGAAAAAAATGGAGACGGGAAAATGGCGTCCGTGGGCGGAAAAAAAAATGGAGACGCGAAACCATCCTCGTCGTGCGAAAAAAAAAAAATTGATACACGAAACCGAGGCTGTTTTGCGAAAAAAAATTGAGACGGGAAAATGGCGTCCGTGGGCGGAAAAAAAAATGGAGAGGCGAAACCATCCTCGTCGTGCGAAAAAAAAAATTGATACACGAAACCGAGGCTGTTTTGCGAAAAAAAATTGAGACGGGAAAATGGCGTCCGTGGGCGGAAAAAAAAATGGAGAGGCGAAACCATCCTCGTCGTGCGAAAAAAAATATTGATACACGAAACCGAGGCTGTTTTGCGAAAAAAAATTGAGACGGGAAAATGGCGTCCGTGGGCGGAAAAAAAAATGGAGACGCGAAACCATCCTCGCGTGCGAAAAAAAAAATTGATACACGAAACTGAGGCTGTTTTGCGAAAAAAAATTGAGACGGGAAAATGGCGTCCGTGGGCGGGAAAAAAAATGGAGAGGCGAAACCATCCTCGTCGTGCGAAAAAAAAAATTGATACACGAAACCGAGGCTGTTTTGCGAAAAAAAATTGAGACGGGAAAATGGCGTCCCTGGGCGGAAAAAAAAATGGAGAGGTGAAACCATCCTCGTAGTGCGAAAAAAAAAATTGATACACGAAACCGACGCTGTTTGCGAAAAAAAATGGAGACGGGAAAATGGCGTCCGTGGGCGGAAAAAAAAATGGAGAGGCGAAACCATCCTCGTCGTGCGAAAAAAAAAAATTGATACACGAAACCGAGGCTGTTTTGCGAAAAAAAATTGAGACGGGAAAATGGCGTCCGTGGGCGGAAAAAAAAATGGAGAGGCGAAACCATCCTCGTCGTGCGAAAAAAAAAATTGATACACGAAACCGAGGCTGTTTTGCGAAAAAAAATGGAGACGGGAAAATGGCGTCCGTGGGCGGAAAAAAAATGGAGAGGCGAAACCATCCTCGTCGTGCGAAAAAAAAAATTGATACACGAAACCGAGGCTGTTTTGCGAAAAAAAATGGAGACGGGAAAATGGCGTCCGTGGGCGGAAAAAAAAATGGAGACGCGAAACCATCCTCGTCGTGCGAAAAAAAAAATTGATACACGAAACCGAGGCTGTTTTGCGAAAAAAAATTGAGACGGGGAAAATGGCGTCCGTGGGCGGGAAAAAAAATGGAGAGGCGAAACCATCCTCGTCGTGCGAAAAAAAAAATTGATACACGAAACCGAGGCTGTTTTGCGAAAA
The DNA here is from genome assembly GCA_028020825.1 of Podargus strigoides. Lineage (NCBI taxonomy): Eukaryota > Metazoa > Chordata > Aves > Caprimulgiformes > Podargidae > Podargus > Podargus strigoides. The sequence continues at coordinate 12,089 of CM051654.1, forward strand.
AAAATTGAGACGGGAAAATGGCGTCCGTGGGCGGAAAAAAAAATGGAGACGCGAAACCATCCTCGTCGTGCGAAAAAAAAAAATTGATTTGCGAAAAAAAATTGAGACGGGAAAATGGCGTCCGTGGGCGGAAAAAAAAATGGAGAGGCGAAACCATCCTCGTCGTGCGAAAAAAAAAATTGATACACGAAACCGAGGCTGTTTTGCGAAAAAAAATTGAGACGGGAAAATGGCGTCCGTGGGCGGAAAAAAATTGGAGAGGCGAAACCATCCTCGTCGTGCGAAAAAAAAAATTGATACACGAAACCGACGCTGTTTTGCGAAAAAAAATTGAGACGGGAAAATGGCGTCCGTGGGCAGAAAAAAAAATGGAGAGGCGAAACCATCCTCGTCGTGCGAAAAAAAAATTAATACACGAAACCGAGTCTGTTTTGCGAAAAAAAATTGAGACGGGAAAACGGCGTCCGTGGGCGGAAAAAAAAATGGAGAGGCGAAACCATCCTCGTCGTGCGAAAAAAAAAATTGATACACGAAACCGAGGCTGTTTTGCGAAAAAAAATTGAGACGGGAAAATGGCGTCCGTGGGCGGAAAATAAAATGGAGAGGCGAAACCATCCTCGTTGTGCGAAAAAAAAAATTGATACACGAAACCGAGGCTGTTTGCGAAAAAAAATGGAGACGGGAAAATGGCGTCCGTGGGCGGAAAAAAAAATGGAGACGCGAAACCATCCTCGTCGTACGAAAAAAAAAATTGATACACGAAACCGACGCTGTTTTGCGAAAAAAAATTGAGGCGGGAAAATGGCGTCCGTGGGCGGGAAAAAAAATGGAGAGGCGAAACCATCCTCGTCGTGCGAAAAAAAAAATTGATACACGAAGCCGAGGCTGTTTTGCGAAAAAAAATTGAGACGGGAAAATGGCGTCCGTGGGCGGGAAAAAAAATGGAGAGGCGAAACCATCCTCGTCGTGCGAAAAAAAAAATTGATACACGAAACCGAGGCTGTTTTGCGAAAAAAAATTGAGACGGGAAAATGGCGACCGTGGGCGGAAAAAAAAATGGAGAGGCGAAACCATCCTCGTCGTGCGAAAAAAAAAATTAATACACGAAACCGAGGCTGTTTTGCGAAAAAAAATTGAGAGGAGAAAATGGCGTCCGTGGGCGGAAAAAAAAATGGAGAGGCGAAACCATCCTCATCGTGCGAAAAAAAAAATTGATACACGAAACCGAGGCTGTTTTGCAAAAAAAAATGGAGACGGGAAAATGGCGTCCGTGGGCGGAAAAAAAAATGGAGAGGCGAAACCATCCTCGTCGTGCGAAAAAAAAAAATTGATACACGAAACCGAGGCTGTTTTGCGAAAAAAAAAATGAGACGGGAAAATGGCGTCCGTGGGCGGAAAAAAAAATGGAGAGGCGAAACCATCCTCGTCGTGCGAAAAAAAAAATTGATACACGAAACCGAGGCTGTTTTGCGAAAAAAAATGGAGACGGGAAAATGGCGTCCGTGGGCGGAAAAAAAAAATGGAGACGCGAAACCATCCTCGTCGTGCGAAAAAAAAAATTGATACACGAAACCGAGGCTGTTTTGCGAAAAAAAATGGAGACGGGAAAATGGCGTCCGTGGGCGGGAAAAAAAATGGAGAGGCGAAACCATCCTCGTCGTGCGAAAAAAAAAATTGATACACGAAACCGAGGCTGTTTTGCGAAAAAAATGGAGACGGGAAAATGGCGTCCGTGGGCGGAAAAAAAAATGGAGACGCGAAACCATCCTCGTCGTGCGAAAAAAAAAATTGATACACGAAACCGAGGCTGTTTTGCGAAAAAAAATTGAGACGGGAAAATGGCGTCCGTGGGCGGGAAAAAAAATGGAGAGGCGAAACCATCCTCGTCGTGCGAAAAAAAAAATTGATACACGAAACCGAGGCTGTTTTGCGAAAAAAAATTGAGACGGGAAAATGGCGTCCGTGGGCGGAAAAAAAAATGGAGACGCGAAACCATCCTCGTCGTGCGAAAAAAAAAAATTGATACACGAAACCGAGGCTGTTTTGCGAAAAAAAATTGAGACGGGAAAATGGCGTCCGTGGGCGGAAAAAAAAATGGAGAGGCGAAACCATCCTCGTCGTGCGAAAAAAAAAATTGATACACGAAACCGAGGCTGTTTTGCGAAAAAAAATTGAGACGGGAAAATGGCGTCCGTGGGCGGGAAAAAAATTGGAGAGGCGAAACCATCCTCGTCGTGCGAAAAAAAAATTGATACACGAAACCGACGCTGTTTTGCGAAAAAAAATTGAGACGGGAAAATGGCGTCCGTGGGCAGAAAAAAAAATGGAGAGGCGAAACCATCCTCGTCGTGCGAAAAAAAAATTAATACACGAAACCGAGTCTGTTTTGCGAAAAAAAATTGAGACGGGAAAACGGCGTCCGTGGGCGGAAAAAAAAATGGAGAGGCGAAACCATCCTCGTCGTGCGAAAAAAAAAATTGATACACGAAACCGAGGCTGTTTTGCGAAAAAAAATTGAGACGGGAAAATGGCGTCCGTGGGCGGAAAATAAAATGGAGAGGCGAAACCATCCTCGTTGTGCGAAAAAAAAAATTGATACACGAAACCGAGGCTGTTTTGCGAAAAAAAATGGAGACGGGAAAATGGCGTCCGTGGGCGGAAAAAAAAATGGAGACGCGAAACCATCCTCGTCGTACGAAAAAAAAAATTGATACACGAAACCGACGCTGTTTTGCGAAAAAAAATTGAGGCGGGAAAATGGCGTCCGTGGGCGGGAAAAAAAATGGAGAGGCGAAACCATCCTCGTCGTGCGAAAAAAAAATTGATACACGAAGCCGAGGCTGTTTTGCGAAAAAAAATTGAGACGGGAAAATGGCGTCCGTGGGCGGGAAAAAAAATGGAGAGGCGAAACCATCCTCGTCGTGCGAAAAAAAAAATTGATACACGAAACCGAGGCTGTTTTGCGAAAAAAAATTGAGACGGGAAAATGGCGACCGTGGGCGGAAAAAAAAAATGGAGAGGCGAAACCATCCTCGTCGTGCGAAAAAAAAAATTAATACACGAAACCGAGGCTGTTTTGCGAAAAAAAATTGAGAGGAGAAAATGGCGTCCGTGGGCGGAAAAAAAAATGGAGACGCGAAACCATCCTCATCGTGCGAAAAAAAAAATTGATACACGAAACCGAGGCTGTTTTGCAAAAAAAAATGGAGACGGGAAAATGGCGTCCGTGGGCGGAAAAAAAAATGGAGAGGCGAAACCATCCTCGTCGTGCGAAAAAAAAAAATTGATACACGAAACCGAGGCTGTTTTGCGAAAAAAAAAATGAGACGGGAAAATGGCGTCCGTGGGCGGAAAAAAAAATGGAGAGGCGAAACCATCCTCGTCGTGCGAAAAAAAAAATTGATACACGAAACCGAGGCTGTTTTGCGAAAAAAAATGGAGACGGGAAAATGGCGTCCGTGGGCGGAAAAAAAAATGGAGACGCGAAACCATCCTCGTCGTGCGAAAAAAAAAATTGATACACGAAACCGAGGCTGTTTTGCGAAAAAAAATTGAGACGGGAAAATGGCGTCCGTGGGCGGGAAAAAAAATGGAGAGGCGAAACCATCCTCGTCGTGCGAAAAAAAAAATTGATACACGAAACCGAGGCTGTTTGCGAAAAAAATTGAGACGGGAAAACGGCGTCCGTGGGCGGAAAAAAAAATGGAGAGGCGAAACCATCCTCGTCGTGCGAAAAAAAAAATTGATACACGAAACCGAGGCTGTTTTGCGAAAAAAAATTGAGATGGGAAAATGGCGTCCGTGGGCGGAAAAAAAAATGGAGAGGCGAAACCATCCTCGTCGTGCGAAAAAAAAAATTGATACACGAAACCGAGGCTGTTTTGCGAAAAAAAATTGAGAGGGGAAAATGGCGTCCGTGGGCGGAAAAAAAAATGGAGAGGCGAAACCATCCTCGTCGTGCGAAAAAAAAAATTGATACACGAAACCGAGGCTGTTTTGCGAAAAAAAATTGAGAGGAGAAAATGGCGTCCGTGGGCGGAAAAAAAAATGGAGACGCGAAACCATCCTCATCGTGCGAAAAAAAAAATTGATACACGAAACCGAGGCTGTTTTGCGAAAAAAAATTGAGACGGGAAAATGGCGTCCGTGGGCGGAAAAAAAAATGGAGAGGCGAAACCATCCTCGTCGTGCGAAAAAAAAAATTGATACACGAAACCGAGGCTGTTTTGCGAAAAAAAATTGAGACGGGAAAATGGCGTCCGTGGGCAGAAAAAAAAATGGAGACGCGAAACCATCCTCGTCGTGCAAAAAAAAATATTGATACACGAAACCGAGGCTGTTTTGCGAAAAAAAAATTGAGACGGGAAAATGGCGTCCGTGGGCGGAAAAAAATGGAGACTCGAAACCATCCTCACGTGCGAAAAAAAAAATTGATACACGAAACTGAGGCTGTTTTGCGAAAAAAAATTGAGACGGGTAAATGGCGTCCGTGGGCGGAAAAAAATATGGAGAGACGAAACCATCCTCGTCGTGCGAAAAAAAAAATTGATACACGAAACCGAGGCTGTTTTGCGAAAAAAAATTGAGACGGGAAAATGGCGTCCGTGGGCGGAAAAAAAAATGGAGACGCGAAACCATCCTCGTCGTGCAAAAAAAAATATTGATACACGAAACCGAGGCTGTTTTGCGAAAAAAAAATTGAGAGGGGAAAATGGCGTCCCGTGGGCGGAAAAAAAAATGGAGAGGCGAAACCATCCTCGTCGTGCGAAAAAAAAAATTAATACACGAAACCGAGGCTGTTTTGCGAAAAAAAATTGAGAGGAGAAAATGGCGTCCGTGGGCGGAAAAAAAAATGGAGAGGCGAAACCATCCTCATCGTGCGAAAAAAAAAAATTGATACACGAAACCGAGGCTGTTTTGCAAAAAAAAATTGAGACGGGAAAACGGCGTCCGTGGGCGGAAAAAAAAATGGAGAGGCGAAACCATCCTCGTCGTGCGAAAAAAAAAAATTGATACACGAAACCGAGGCTGTTTTGCGAAAAAAAAAATGAGACGGGAAAATGGCGTCCGTGGGCGGAAAAAAAAATGGAGAGGCGAAACCATCCTCGTCGTGCGAAAAAAAAAATTGATACACGAAACCGAGGCTGTTTTGCGAAAAAAAATGGAGACGGGAAAATGGCGTCCGTGGGCGGAAAAAAAAATGGAGACGCGAAACCATCCTCGTCGTGCGAAAAAAAAAATTGATACACGAAACCGAGGCTGTTTTGCGAAAAAAAATGGAGACGGGAAAATGGCGTCCGTGGGCGGGAAAAAAAATGGAGAGGCGAAACCATCCTCGTCGTGCGAAAAAAAAAATTGATACACGAAACCGAGGCTGTTTTGCGAAAAAAAATTGAGACGGGAAAACGGCGTCCGTGGGGCGGAAAAAAAAATGGAGAGGCGAAACCATCCTCGTCGTGCGAAAAAAAAATTGATACACGAAACCGAGGCTGTTTTGCGAAAAAAAATTGAGATGGGAAAATGGCGTCCGTGGGCGGAAAAAAAAATGGAGAGGCGAAACCATCCTCGTCGTGCGAAAAAAAAAATTGATACACGAAACCGAGGCTGTTTTGCGAAAAAAAATTGAGAGGAGAAAATGGCGTCCGTGGGCGGAAAAAAAAATGGAGACGCGAAACCATCCTCATCGTGCGAAAAAAAAATTGATACACGAAACCGAGGCTGTTTTGCGAAAAAAAATTGAGACGGGAAAATGGCGTCCGTGGGCGGAAAAAAAAAATGGAGAGGCGAAACCATCCTCGTCGTGCGAAAAAAAAAATTGATACACGAAACCGAGGCTGTTTTGCGAAAAAAAAAATGAGACGGGAAAATGGCGTCCGTGGGCGGAAAAAAAAATGGAGAGGCGAAACCATCCTCGTCGTGCGAAAAAAAAAATTGATACACGAAACCGAGGCTGTTTTGCGAAAAAAAATTGAGACGGGAAAATGGCGTCCGTGGGCGGAAAAAAAATGGAGAGGCGAAACCATCCTCGTCGTGCAAAAAAAAATATTGATACACGAAACCGAGGCTGTTTTGCGAAAAAAAATTGAGACGGGAAAATGGCGTCCGTGGGCGGAAAAAAAAATGGAGACGCGAAACCATCCTCGTCGTGCAAAAAAAAATATTGATACACGAAACCGAGGCTGTTTTGCGAAAAAAAATTGAGACGGGAAAATGGCGTCCGTGGGCGGAAAAAAAAATGGAGACGCGAAACCATCCTCACGTGCGAAAAAAAAAATTGATACACGAAACTGAGGCTGTTTTGCGAAAAAAATTGAGACGGGAAAATGGCGTCCGTGGGCGGAAAAAAAATATGGAGAGACGAAACCATCCTCGTCGTGCGAAAAAAAAAATTGATACACGATACCGAGGCTGTTTTGCGAAAAAAAATTGAGACGGGAAAATGGCGTCCCTGGGCGGAAAAAAAAATGGAGAGGCGAAACCATCCTCGTCGTGCGAAAAAAAAAAATTGATACACGAAACCGAGGCTGTTTTGCGAAAAAAAATTGAGACGGGAAAATGGCGTCCGTGGGCGGAAAAAAAAATGGAGAGGCGAAACCATCCTCGTCGTGCGAAAAAAAAAATTGATACACGAAACCGAGGCTGTTTTGCGAAAAAAAATTGAGACGGGAAAATGGCGTCCGTGGGCGGAAAAAAAAATGGAGAGGCGAAACCATCCTCATCGTGCGAAAAAAAAAATTGATACACGAAACCGAGGCTGTTTTGCGAAAAAAAATTGAGAAAATGGCGTCCGTGGGCGGAAAAAAAAATGGAGAGGCGAAACCATCCTCATCGTGCGAAAAAAAAAATTGATACACGAAACCGAGGCTGTTTTGCGAAAATAAATGGAGACGGGAAAATGGCGTCCGTGGGCGGAAAAAAAAATGGAGAGGTGAAACCATCCTCGTCGTGCGAAAAAAAAAATTGATACACGAAACCGAGGCTGTTTTGCGAAAAAAAAAATGAGACGGGAAAATGGCGTCCGTGGGCGGAAAAAAAAATGGAGAGGCGAAACCATCCTCGTCGTGCGAAAAAAAAAATTGATACACGAAACCGAGGCTGTTTTGCGAAAAAAAATGGAGACGGGAAAATGGCGTCCGTGGGCGGAAAAAAAAATGGAGACGCGAAACCATCCTCGTCGTGCGAAAAAAAAAAAATTGATACACGAAACCGAGGCTGTTTTGCGAAAAAAAATGGAGACGGGAAAATGGCGTCCGTGGGCGGAAAAAAAAATGGAGAGGCGAAACCATCCTCGTCGTGCGAAAAAAAAAATTGATACACGAAACCGAGGCTGTTTTGCGAAAAAAAATTGAGACGGGAAAATGGCGTCCGTGGGCGGAAAAAAAAATGGAGACGCGAAACCATCCTCGTCGTGGAAAAAAAAAATTGATACACGATACCGAGGCTGTTTTGCGAAAAAAAATTGAGACGGGAAAATGGCGTCCCTGGGCGGAAAAAAAAATGGAGAGGCGAAACCATCCTCGTCGTGCGAAAAAAAAAATTGATACACGAAACCGAGTCTGTTTTGCGAAAAAAAATTGAGACGGGAAAATGGCGTCCGTGGGCGGAAAAAAAAATGGAGAGGCGAAACCATCCTCGTCGTGCGAAAAAAAAAATTGATACACGAAACCGAGGCTGTTTTGCGAAAAAAAATTGAGACGGGAAAATGGCGTCCGTGGGCGGAAAAAAAAATGGAGAGGCGAAACCATCCTCGTCGTGCGAAAAAAAAAATTGATACATGAAACCGAGGCTGTTTTGCGAAAAAAAATGGAGACGGGAAAATGGCGTCCGTGGGCGGAAAAAAAAATGGAGAGGCGAAACCATCCTCGTCGTGCGAAAAAAAAAATTGATACACGAAACCGAGGCTGTTTTGCGAAAAAAAATTGAGACGGGAAAACGGCGTCCGTGGGCGGAAAAAAAAAATGGAGAGGCGAAACCATCCTCGTCGTGCGAAAAAAAAAATTGATACACGAAACCGAGGCTGTTTTGCGAAAAAAAAAATGAGACGGGAAAATGGCGTCCGTGGGCGGAAAAAAAAATGGAGAGGTGAAACCATCCTCGTCGTGCGAAAAAAAAAATTGATACACGAAACCGAGGCTGTTTTGCGAAAAAAAATTGAGACGGGAAAATGGCGTCCGTGGGCGGAAAAAAAAATGGAGAGGCGAAACCATCCTCGTCGTGCAAAAAAAAATATTGATACACGAAACCGAGGCTGTTTTGCGAAAAAAAATTGAGAGGGGAAAATGGCGTCCGTGGGCGGAAAAAAAAATGGAGACGCGAAACCATCCTCGTCGTGCAAAAAAAAATATTGATACACGAAACCGAGGCTGTTTTGCGAAAAAAAATTGAGACGGGAAAATGGCGTCCGTGGGCGGAAAAAAAAATGGAGACGCGAAACCATCCTCACGTGCGAAAAAAAAAATTGATACACGAAACTGAGGCTGTTTTGCGAAAAAAAATTGAGACGGGAAAATGGCGTCCGTGGGCGGAAAAAAATATGGAGAGACGAAACCATCCTCGTCGTGCGAAAAAAAAAATTGATACACGATACCGAGGCTGTTTTGCGAAAAAAAATTGAGACGGGAAAATGGCGTCCCTGGGCGGAAAAAAAAATGGAGAGGCGAAACCATCCTCGTCGTGCGAAAAAAAAAAATTGATACACGAAACCGAGGCTGTTTTGCGAAAAAAAATGGAGACGGGAAAATGGCGTCCGTGGGCGGAAAAAAAAATGGAGAGGCGAAACCATCCTCGTCGTGCGAAAAAAAAAATTGATACACGAAACCGAGGCTGTTTTGCGAAAAAAAATTGAGACGGGAAAATGGCGTCCGTGGGCGGAAAAAAAAATGGAGAGGCGAAACCATCCTCGTCGTGCGAAAAAAAAAATTGATACATGAAACCGAGGCTGTTTTGCGAAAAAAAATGGAGACGGGAAAATGGCGTCCGTGGGCGGAAAAAAAAATGGAGAGGCGAAACCATCCTCGTCGTGCGAAAAAAAAAATTGATACACGAAACCGACGCTGTTTTGCGAAAAAAAATTGAGACGGGAAAACGGCGTCCGTGGGCGGAAAAAAAAATGGAGAGGCGAAACCATCCTCGTCGTGCGAAAAAAAAAATTGATACACGAAACCGAGGCTGTTTTGCGAAAAAAAAATGAGACGGGAAAATGGCGTCCGTGGGCGGAAAAAAAAATGGAGAGGCGAAACCATCCTCGTCGTGCGAAAAAAAAAATTGATACACGAAACCGAGGCTGTTTTGCGAAAAAAAATTGAGACGGGAAAATGGCGTCCGTGGGCGGAAAAAAAAATGGAGAGGCGAAACCATCCTCGTCGTGCAAAAAAAAATATTGATACACGAAACCGAGGCTGTTTTGCGAAAAAAAATTGAGACGGGAAAATGGCGTCCGTGGGCGGAAAAAAAAATGGAGACGCGAAACCATCCTCGTCGTGCAAAAAAAAATATTGATACACGAAACCGAGGCTGTTTTGCGAAAAAAAATTGAGACGGGAAAATGGCGTCCGTGGGCGGAAAAAAAAATGGAGACGCGAAACCATCCTCACGTGCGAAAAAAAAAATTGATACACGAAACTGAGGCTGTTTTGCGAAAAAAAATTGAGACGGGAAAATGGCGTCCGTGGGCGGAAAAAAATATGGAGAGACGAAACCATCCTCGTCGTGCGAAAAAAAAAATTGATACACGAAACCGAGTCTGTTTTGCGAAAAAAAATTGAGACGGGAAAACGGCGTCCGTGGGCGGAAAAAAAAATGGAGAGGCGAAACCATCCTCGTCGTGCGAAAAAAAATTGATACACGAAACCGAGGCTGTTTTGCGAAAAAAAATTGAGACGGGAAAATGGCGTCCGTGGGCGGAAAAAAAAATGGAGAGGCGAAACCATCCTCGTCGTGCGAAAAAAAAAATTGATACATGAAACCGAGGCTGTTTTGCGAAAAAAAATGGAGACGGGAAAATGGCGTCCGTGGGCGGAAAAAAAATGGAGAGGCGAAACCATCCTCGTCGTGCGAAAAAAAAAATTGATACACGAAACCGACGCTGTTTTGCGAAAAAAAATTGAGACGGGAAAACGGCGTCCGTGGGCGGAAAAAAAAATGGAGAGGCGAAACCATCCTCGTCGTGCGAAAAAAAAAATTGATACACGAAACCGAGGCTGTTTTGCGAAAAAAAAATGAGACGGGAAAATGGCGTCCGTGGGCGGAAAAAAAAATGGGGAGGCGAAACCATCCTCGTCGTGCGAAAAAAAAAATTGATACACGAAACCGAGGCTGTTTTGCGAAAAAATTGAGACGGGAAAATGGCGTCCGTGGGCGGAAAAAAAAATGGAGAGGCGAAACCATCCTCGTCGTGCGAAAAAAAAAATTGATACACGAAACCGAGTCTGTTTTGCGAAAAAAAATTGAGACGGGAAAACGGCGTCCGTGGGCGGAAAAAAAAATGGAGAGGCGAAACCATCCTCGTCGTGCGAAAAAAAAAATTGATACACGAAACCGAGGCTGTTTTGCGAAAAAAAATTGAGACGGGAAAATGGCGTCCGTGGGCGGAAAAAAAAATGGAGAGGCGAAACCATCCTCGTCGTGCGAAAAAAAAAATTGATACATGAAACCGAGGCTGTTTTGCGAAAAAAAATGGAGACGGGAAAATGGCGTCCGTGGGCGGAAAAAAAAATGGAGAGGCGAAACCATCCTCGTCGTGCGAAAAAAAAAATTGATACACGAAACCGACGCTGTTTGCGAAAAAAAATTGAGACGGGAAAACGGCGTCCGTGGGCGGAAAAAAAAATGGAGAGGCGAAACCATCCTCGTCGTGCGAAAAAAAAAATTGATACACGAAACCGAGGCTGTTTTGCGAAAAAAAAAATGAGACGGGAAAATGGCGTCCGTGGGCGGAAAAAAAAATGGAGAGGCGAAACCATCCTCGTCGTGCGAAAAAAAAATTGATACACGAAACCGAGGCTGTTTTGCGAAAAAAAATTGAGACGGGAAAATGGCGTCCGTGGGCGGAAAAAAAAAATGGAGAGGCGAAACCATCCTCGTCGTGCAAAAAAAAATATTGATACACGAAACCGAGGCTGTTTTGCGAAAAAAAATTGAGACGGGAAAATGGCGTCCGTGGGCGGAAAAAAAAATGGAGAGGCGAAACCATCCTCGTCGTGCAAAAAAAAATATTGATACACGAAACCGAGGCTGTTTTGCGAAAAAAAATTGAGACGGGAAAATGGCGTCCGTGGGCGGGAAAAAAATTGGAGAGGCGAAACCATCCTCGTCGTGCGAAAAAAAAAATTGATACACGAAACCGACGCTGTTTTGCGAAAAAAAATTGAGACGGGAAAATGGCGTCCGTGGGCGGAAAAAAAAATGGAGAGGCGAAACCATCCTCATCGTGCGAAAAAAAAATTGATACACGAAACCGAGTCTGTTTTGCGAAAAAAAATTGAGACGGGAAAACGGCGTCCGTGGGCGGAAAAAAAAATGGAGAGGCGAAACCATCCTCGTCGTGCGAAAAAAAAAATTGATACACGAAACCGAGGCTGTTTTGCGAAAAAAAATTGAGACGGGAAAATGGCGTCCGTGGGCAGAAAATAAAATGGAGAGGCGAAACCATCCTCGTCGTGCGAAAAAAAAAATTGATACATGAAACCGAGGCTGTTTTGCGAAAAAAAATGGAGACGGGAAAATGGCGTCCGTGGGCGGAAAAAAAAATGGAGAGGCGAAACCATCCTCGTCGTGCGAAAAAAAAAATTGATACACGAAACCGAGGCTGTTTTGCGAAAAAAAATGGAGACGGGAAAATGGCGTCCGTTGGGCGGAAAAAAAAATGGAGACGCGAAACCATCCTCGTCGTGCGAAAAAAAAAAAATTGATACACGAAACCGAGGCTGTTTTGCGAAAAAAAATTGAGACGGGAAAATGGCGTCCGTGGGCGGAAAAAAAAATGGAGAGGCGAAACCATCCTCGTCGTGCGAAAAAAAAAATTGATACACGAAACCGAGGCTGTTTTGCGAAAAAAAATTGAGACGGGAAAATGGCGTCCGTGGGCGGAAAAAAAATGGAGAGGCGAAACCATCCTCGTCGTGCGAAAAAAAATATTGATACACGAAACCGAGGCTGTTTTGCGAAAAAAAATTGAGACGGGAAAATGGCGTCCGTGGGCGGAAAAAAAAATGAGACGCGAAACCATCCTCGCGTGCGAAAAAAAAAATTGATACACGAAACTGAGGCTGTTTTGCGAAAAAAATTGAGACGGGAAAATGGCGTCCGTGGGCGGGAAAAAAAATGGAGAGGCGAAACCATCCTCGTCGTGCGAAAAAAAAAATTGATACACGAAACCGAGGCTGTTTTGCGAAAAAAAATTGAGACGGGAAAATGGCGTCCCTGGGCGGAAAAAAAAATGGAGAGGTGAAACCATCCTCGTAGTGCGAAAAAAAAAAATTGATACACGAAACCGACGCTGTTTTGCGAAAAAAAATGGAGACGGGAAAATGGCGTCCGTGGGCAGAAAAAAAAATGGAGAGGCGAAACCATCCTCGTCGTGCGAAAAAAAAAAATTGATACACGAAACCGAGGCTGTTTTGCGAAAAAAAATTGAGACGGGAAAATGGCGTCCGTGGGCGGAAAAAAAAATGGAGAGGCGAAACCATCCTCGTCGTGCGAAAAAAAAAATTGATACACGAAACCGAGGCTGTTTTGCGAAAAAAAATGGAGACGGGAAAATGGCGTCCGTGGGCGGGAAAAAAAATGGAGAGGCGAAACCATCCTCGTCGTGCGAAAAAAAAAAATTGATACACGAAACCGAGGCTGTTTTGCGAAAAAAAATGGAGACGGGAAAATGGCGTCCGTGGGCGGAAAAAAAAATGGAGAGGCGAAAGCATCCTCGTCGTGCGAAAAAAAAATTGATACACGAAACCGAGGCTGTTTTGCGAAAAAAAATTGAGACGGGAAAATGGCGTCCGTGGGCGGGAAAAAAAATGGAGAGGCGAAACCATCCTCGTCGTGCGAAAAAAAAAATTGATACACGAAACCGAGGCTGTTTTGCGAAAAAAAATTGAGACGGGAAAATGGCGTCCGTGGGCGGAAAAAAAAATGGAGACGCGAAACCATCCTCGTCGTGCGAAAAAAAAAAATTGATACACGAAACCGAGGCTGTTTTGCGAAAAAAAATTGAGACGGGAAAATGGCGTCCGTGGGTGGAAAAAAAAATGGAGAGGCGAAACCATCCTCGTCGTGCGAAAAAAAAAATTGATACACGAAACCGAGGCTGTTTTGCGAAAAAAAATTGAGACGGGAAAATGGCGTCCGTGGGCGGGAAAAAAATTGGAGAGGCGAAACCATCCTCGTCGTGCGAAAAAAAAAATTGATACACGAAACCGACGCTGTTTTGCGAAAAAAAATTGAGACGGGAAAATGGCGTCCGTGGGCGGAAAAAAAAAATGGAGAGGCGAAACCATCCTCGTCGTGCGAAAAAAAAATTAATACACGAAACCGAGTCTGTTTTGCGAAAAAAAATTGAGACGGGAAAACGGCGTCCGTGGGCGGAAAAAAAAAATGGAGAGGCGAAACCATCCTCGTCGTGCGAAAAAAAAAAATTGATACACGAAACCGAGGCTGTTTTGCGAAAAAAAATTGAGAGGGGAAAATGGCGTCCGTGGGCGGAAAATAAAATGGAGAGGCGAAACCATCCTCGTCGTGCGAAAAAAAAAATTGATACACGATACCGAGGCTGTTTTGCGAAAAAAAATTGAGACGGGAAAATGGCGTCCCTGGGCGGAAAAAAAAATGGAGAGGCGAAACCATCCTCGTCGTGCGAAAAAAAAAATTGATACACGAAACCGAGGCTGTTTTGCGAAAAAAAATTGAGACGGGAAAATGGCGTCCGTGGGCGGAAAAAAAAATGGAGAGGCGAAACCATCCTCGTCGTGCGAAAAAAAAAATTGATACACGAAACCGAGGCTGTTTTGCGAAAAAAAATTGAGAGGGGAAAATGGCGTCCGTGGGCGGAAAAAAAAATGGAGAGGCGAAACCATCCTCGTCGTGCGAAAAAAAAATTGATACACGAAACCGAGTCTGTTTTGCGAAAAAAAATTGAGACGGGAAAACGGCGTCCGTGGGCGGAAAAAAAAATGGAGAGGCGAAACCATCCTCGTCGTGCGAAAAAAAAAATTGATACACGAAACCGACGCTGTTTTGCGAAAAAAAATTGAGACGGGAAAATGGCGTCCGTGGGCGGAAAAAAAAATGGAGAGGCGAAACCATCCTCGTCGTGCGAAAAAAAAAATTGATACATGAAACCGAGGCTGTTTTGCGAAAAAAAATGGAGACGGGAAAATGGCGTCCGTGGGCGGAAAAAAAAATGGAGACGCGAAACCATCCTCGTCGTACGAAAAAAAAAATTGATACACGAAACCGACGCTGTTTTGCGAAAAAAAATTGAGGCGGGAAAATGGCGTCCGTGGGCGGGAAAAAAAAATGGAGAGGCGAAACCATCCTCGTCGTGCGAAAAAAAAAATTGATACACGAAGCCGAGGCTGTTTTGCGAAAAAAAATTGAGACGGGAAAATGGCGTCCGTGGGCGGGAAAAAAAATGGAGAGGCGAAACCATCCTCGTCGTGCGAAAAAAAAAATTGATACACGAAACCGAGGCTGTTTTGCGAAAAAAAATTGAGACGGGAAAATGGCGTCCCTGGGCGGAAAAAAAAATGGAGAGGTGAAACCATCCTCGTAGTGCGAAAAAAAAAATTGATACACGAAACCGAGGCTGTTTTGCGAAAAAAAATGGAGACGGGAAAATGGCGTCCGTGGGCGGAAAAAAAAATGGAGAGGCGAAACCATCCTCGTCGTGCGAAAAAAAAAAATTGATACACGAAACCGAGGCTGTTTTGCGAAAAAAAATTGAGACGGGAAAATGGCGACCGTGGGCGGAAAAAAAAATGGAGAGGCGAAACCATCCTCGTCGTGCGAAAAAAAAAATTGATACACGAAACCGAGGCTGTTTTGCGAAAAAAAATTGAGACGGGAAAATGGCGTCCGTGGGCGGAAAAAAAAATGGAGAGGCGAAACCATCCTCGTCGTGCGAAAAAAAAAAATTGATACACGAAACCGAGGCTGTTTTGCGAAAAAAAATTGAGACGGGAAAATGGCGTCCGTGGGCGGAAAAAAAAATGGAGAGGCGAAACCATCCTCGTCGTGCGAAAAAAAAAAATTTGATACACGAAACCGACGCTGTTTTGCGAAAAAAAAATGGAGACGGGAAAATGGCGTCCGTGGGCGGAAAAAAAAATGGAGAGGCGAAACCATCCTCGTCGTGCGAAAAAAAAAATTGATACACGAAACCGAGGCTGTTTTGCGAAAAAAAATTGAGACGGGAAAATGGCGTCCGTGGGCGGGAAAAAAATGGAGAGGCGAAACCATCCTCGTCGTGCGAAAAAAAAAATTGATACACGAAACCGAGGCTGTTTTGCGAAAAAAAATTGAGACGGGAAAATGGCGTCCGTGGGCGGAAAAAAATTGGAGAGGCGAAACCATCCTCGTCGTGCGAAAAAAAAAATTGATACACGAAACCGACGCTGTTTTGCGAAAAAAAATTGAGACGGGAAAATGGCGTCCGTGGGCGGAAAAAAAAATGGAGAGGCGAAACCATCCTCGTCGTGCGAAAAAAAAATTGATACACGAAACCGAGTCTGTTTTGCGAAAAAAAATTGAGACGGGAAAACGGCGTCCGTGGGCGGAAAAAAAAATGGAGAGGCGAAACCATCCTCGTCGTGCGAAAAAAAAAATTGATACACGAAACCGAGGCTGTTTTGCGAAAAAAAATTGAGACGGGAAAATGGCGTCCGTGGGCGGAAAATAAAATGGAGAGGCGAAACCATCCTCGTCGTGCGAAAAAAAAAATTGATACATGAAACCGAGGCTGTTTTGCGAAAAAAAATGGAGACGGGAAAATGGCGTCCGTGGGCGGAAAAAAAAATGGAGAGGCGAAACCATCCTCGTCGTGCGAAAAAAAAAATTGATACACGAAACCGAGGCTGTTTTGCGAAAAAAATGGAGACGGGAAAATGGCGTCCGTGGGCGGAAAAAAAAATGGAGAGGCGAAACCATCCTCGTCGTGCGAAAAAAAAAATTGATACACGAAACCGACGCTGTTTTGCGAAAAAAAATTGAGACGGGAAAACGGCGTCCGTGGGCGGAAAAAAAAATGGAGAGGCGAAACCATCCTCGTCGTGCGAAAAAAAAAATTGATACACGAAACCGAGGCTGTTTTGCGAAAAAAAATTGAGACGGGAAAATGGCGTCCGTGGGCGGAAAAAAAAATGGAGACGCGAAACCATCCTCGTCGTACGAAAAAAAAAATTGATACACGAAACCGACGCTGTTTTGCGAAAAAAAATTGAGGCGGGAAAATGGCGTCCGTGGGCGGGAAAAAAAATGGAGAGGCGAAACCATCCTCGTCGTGCGAAAAAAAAAATTGATACACGAAACCGAGGCTGTTTTGCGAAAAAAAATTGAGACGGGAAAATGGCGTCCCTGGGCGGAAAAAAAAATGGAGAGGTGAAACCATCCTCGTAGTGCGAAAAAAAAAAATTGATACACGAAACCGACGCTGTTTTGCGAAAAAAAATGGAGACGGGAAATGGCGTCCGTGGGCGGAAAAAAAAATGGAGAGGTGAAACCATACTCGTCGTGCGAAAAAAAAAAATTGATACACGAAACCGAGGCTGTTTTGCGAAAAAAAATGGAGACGGGAAAATGGCGTCCGTGGGCGGAAAAAAAAATGGAGAGGCGAAACCATCCTCGTCGTGCGAAAAAAAAAATTGATACACGAAACCGAGGCTGTTTTGCGAAAAAAAATTGAGAGGGGAAAATGGCGTCCGTGGGCGGAAAAAAAAATGGAGAGGCGAAACCATCCTCGTCGTGCGAAAAAAAAAATTGATACACGAAACCGAGGCTGTTTTGCGAAAAAAAATTGAGACGGGAAAATGGCGTCCGTGGGCGGAAAAAAAATGGAGACGTGAAACCATCCTCGTCGTGCGAAAAAAAAAAATTGATACACGAAACCGAGGCTGTTTTGCGAAAAAAAATGGAGACGGGAAAATGGCGTCCGTGGGCGGAAAAAAAAATGGAGCGGCGAAACCATCCTCGTCGTGCGAAAAAAAAAATTGATACACGAAACCGAGGCTGTTTTGCGAAAAAAAATTGAGACGGGAAAATGGCGTCCGTGGGCGGGAAAAAAAATGGAGAGGCGAAACCATCCTCGTCGTGCGAAAAAAAAATTGATACACGAAACCGACGCTGTTTTGCGAAAAAAAATTGAGACGGGAAAATGGCGTCCGTGGGCGGAAAAAAAAATGGAGAGGCGAAACCATCCTCGTCGTGCGAAAAAAAATATTGATACACGAAACCGAGGCTGTTTTGCGAAAAAAAATTGAGGCGGGTAAAATGGCGTCCGTGGGCGGAAAAAAAAATGGAGAGGCGAAACCATCCTCGTCGTGCGAAAAAAAAAATTGATACACGAAACCGAGGCTGTTTTGTGAAAAAAAATTGAGACGGGAAAATGGCGTCCGTGGGCGGAAAAAAAAATGGAGACGCGAAACCATCCTCGTCGTACGAAAAAAAAAATTGATACACGAAACCGACGCTGTTTTGCGAAAAAAAATTGAGGCGGGAAAATGGCGTCCGTGGGCGGAAAAAAAATGGAGAGGCGAAACCATCCTCGTCGTGCGAAAAAAAAAATTGATACACGAAGCCGAGGCTGTTTTGCGAAAAAAAATTGAGACGGGAAAATGGCGTCCGTGGGCGGGAAAAAAAATGGAGAGGCGAAACCATCCTCGTCGTGCGAAAAAAAAAATTGATACACGAAACCGAGGCTGTTTTGCGAAAAAAAATTGAGACGGGAAAATGGCGTCCCAGGGCGGAAAAAAAAAATGGAGAGGTGAAACCATCCTCGTAGTGCGAAAAAAAAAATTGATACACGAAACCGAGGCTGTTTTGCGAAAAAAAATGGAGACGGGAAAATGGCGTCCGTGGGCGGAAAAAAAAATGGAGAGGCGAAACCATCCTCGTCGTGCGAAAAAAAAAATTGATACACGAAACCGACGCTGTTTTGCGAAAAAAAATTGAGACGGGAAAACGGCGTCCGTGGGCGGAAAAAAAAATGGAGAGGCGAAACCATCCTCGTCGTGCGAAAAAAAAAATTGATACACGAAACCGAGGCTGTTTTGCGAAAAAAAATTGAGACGGGAAAATGGCGTCCGTGGGCGGAAAAAAAAATGGAGACGCGAAACCATCCTCGTCGTACGAAAAAAAAAATTGATACACGAAACCGACGCTGTTTTGCGAAAAAAAATTGAGACGGGAAAATGGCGTCCGTGGGCGGGAAAAAAAATGGAGAGGCGAAACCATCCTCGTCGTGCGAAAAAAAAAATTGATACACGAAACCGAGGCTGTTTTGCGAAAAAAAATTGAGACGGGAAAATGGCGTCCCTGGGCGGAAAAAAAAATGGAGAGGTGAAACCATCCTCGTAGTGCGAAAAAAAAAAATTGATACACGAAACCGACGCTGTTTTGCGAAAAAAAATGGAGACGGGAAAATGGCGTCCGTGGGCGGAAAAAAAAATGGAGAGGCGAAACCATCCTCGTCGTACGAAAAAAAAAATTGATACACGAAACCGACGCTGTTTTGCGAAAAAAAATTGAGACGGGAAAATGGCGTCCGTGGGCGGGAAAAAAAATGGAGAGGCGAAACCATCCTCGTCGTGCGAAAAAAAAAATTGATACACGAAACCGAGGCTGTTTTGCGAAAAAAAATTGAGACGGGAAAATGGCGTCCCTGGACGGAAAAAAAAATGGAGAGGTGAAACCATCCTCGTCGTGCGAAAAAAAAAAATTGATACACGAAACCGACGCTGTTTTGCGAAAAAAATGGAGACGGGAAAATGGCGTCCGTGGGCGGAAAAAAAAATGGAGAGGCGAAACCATACTCGTCGTACGAAAAAAAAAATTGATACACGAAACCGACGCTGTTTTGCGAAAAAAAATTGAGGCGGGAAAATGGCGTCCGTGGGCGGGAAAAAAAATGGAGAGGCGAAACCATCCTCGTCGTGCGAAAAAAAAAATTGATACACGAAACCGAGGCTGTTTTGCGAAAAAAAATTGAGACGGGAAAATGGCGTCCCTGGGCGGAAAAAAAAATGGAGAGGTGAAACCATCCTCGTAGTGCGAAAAAAAAAAATTGATACACGAAACCGACGCTGTTTTGCGAAAAAAAATGGAGACGGGAAAATGGCGTCCGTGGGCGGAAAAAAAAATGGAGAGGCGAAACCATACTCGTCGTGCGAAAAAAAAAAATTGATACACGAAACCGAGGCTGTTTTGCGAAAAAAAATGGAGACGGGAAAATGGCGTCCGTGGGCGGAAAAAAAAATGGAGAGGCGAAACCATCCTCGTCGTGCGAAAAAAAAAAATTGATACACGAAACCGAGGCTGTTTTGCGAAAAAAAATTGAGAGGGGAAAATGGCGTCCGTGGGCGGAAAAAAAAATGGAGAGGCGAAACCATCCTCGTCGTGCGAAAAAAAAACTTGATACACGAAACCGAGGCTGTTTTGCGAAAAAAAATTGAGACGGGAAAATGGCGTCCGTGGGCGGAAAAAAAAATGGAGACGTGAAACCATCCTCGTCGTGCGAAAAAAAAAAATTGATACACGAAACCGAGGCTGTTTTGCGAAAAAAAATGGAGACGGGAAAATGGCGTCCGTGGGCGGAAAAAAAAATGGAGCGGCGAAACCATCCTCGTCGTGCGAAAAAAAAAATTGATACACGAAACCGAGGCTGTTTTGCGAAAAAAAATTGAGACGGGAAAATGGCGTCCGTGGGCGGGAAAAAAAATGGAGAGGCGAAACCATCCTCGTCCTGCGAAAAAAAAAATTGATACACGAAACCGACGCTGTTTTGCGAAAAAAAATTGAGACGGGAAAATGGCGTCCGTGGGCGGAAAAAAAAATGGAGAGGCGAAACCATCCTCGTCGTGCGAAAAAAAATATTGATACACGAAACCGAGGCTGTTTTGCGAAAAAAAATTGAGGCGGGTAAAATGGCGTCCGTGGGCGGAAAAAAAATGGAGAGGCGAAACCATCCTCGTCGTGCGAAAAAAAAAATTGATACACGAAACCGAGGCTGTTTTGCGAAAAAAAATTGAGACGGGAAAATGGCGTCCGTGGGCGGAAAAAAAAAATGGAGACGCGAAACCATCCTCGTCGTACGAAAAAAAAAATTGATACACGAAACCGACGCTGTTTTGCGAAAAAAAATTGAGGCGGGAAAATGGCGTCCGTGGGCGGGAAAAAAAATGGAGAGGCGAAACCATCCTCGTCGTGCGAAAAAAAAAATTGATACACGAAGCCGAGGCTGTTTTGCGAAAAAAAATTGAGACGGGAAAATGGCGTCCGTGGGCGGGAAAAAAAATGGAGAGGCGAAACCATCCTCGTCGTGCGAAAAAAAAAAATTGATACACGAAACCGAGGCTGTTTTGCGAAAAAAAATTGAGACGGGAAAATGGCGTCCCAGGGCGGAAAAAAAATGGAGAGGTGAAACCATCCTCGTAGTGCGAAAAAAAAAAATTGATACACGAAACCGACGCTGTTTTGCGAAAAAAAATGGAGACGGGAAAATGGCGTCCGTGGGCGGAAAAAAAAATGGAGAGGCGAAACCATCCTCGTCGTGCGAAAAAAAAAAATTGATACACGAAACCGAGGCTGTTTTGCGAAAAAAAATGGAGACGGGAAAATGGCGTCCGTGGGCGGAAAAAAAAATGGAGAGGCGAAACCATCCTCGTCGTGCGAAAAAAAAAATTGATACATGAAACCGAGGCTGTTTTGCGAAAAAAAATGGAGACGGGAAAATGGCGTCCGTGGGCGGAAAAAAAAATGGAGACGCGAAACCATCCTCGTCGTACGAAAAAAAAAATTGATACACGAAACCGACGCTGTTTTGCGAAAAAAAATTGAGGCGGGAAAATGGCGTCCGTGGGCGGGAAAAAAAATGGAGAGGCGAAACCATCCTCGTCGTGCGAAAAAAAAATTGATACACGAAGCCGAGGCTGTTTTGCGAAAAAAAATTGAGACGGGAAAATGGCGTCCGTGGGCGGGAAAAAAAATGGAGAGGCGAAACCATCCTCGTCGTGCGAAAAAAAAAATTGATACACGAAACCGAGGCTGTTTTGCGAAAAAAAATTGAGACGGGAAAATGGCGTCCCTGGGCGGAAAAAAAAATGGAGAGGTGAAACCATCCTCGTAGTGCGAAAAAAAAAAATTGATACACGAAACCGAGGCTGTTTTGCGAAAAAAAATGGAGACGGGAAAATGGCGTCCGTGGGCGGAAAAAAAAATGGAGAGGCGAAACCATCCTCGTCGTGCGAAAAAAAAAAATTGATACACGAAACCGAGGCTGTTTTGCGAAAAAAAATTGAGACGGGAAAATGGCGACCGTGGGCGGAAAAAAAAATGGAGAGGCGAAACCATCCTCGTCGTGCGAAAAAAAAAATTGATACACGAAACCGAGGCTGTTTTGCGAAAAAAAATTGAGACGGGAAAATGGCGTCCGTGGGCGGAAAAAAAAATGGAGAGGCGAAACCATCCTCGTCGTGCGAAAAAAAAAATTGATACACGAAACCGAGGCTGTTTTGCGAAAAAAAATTGAGACGGGAAAATGGCGTCCGTGGGCGGAAAAAAAAATGGAGAGGCGAAACCATCCTCGTCGTGCGAAAAAAAAAAATTTGATACACGAAACCGACGCTGTTTTGCGAAAAAAAATGGAGACGGGAAAATGGCGTCCGTGGGCGGAAAAAAAAATGGAGAGGCGAAACCATCCTCGTCGTGCGAAAAAAAAAATTGATACACGAAACCGAGGCTGTTTTGCGAAAAAAAATTGAGACGGGAAAATGGCGTCCGTGGGCGGGAAAAAAAAATGGAGAGGCGAAACCATCCTCGTCGTGCGAAAAAAAAAATTGATACACGAAACCGAGGCTGTTTTGCGAAAAAAAATTGAGACGGGAAAATGGCGTCCGTGGGCGGGAAAAAAATTGGAGAGGCGAAACCATCCTCGTCGTGCGAAAAAAAAAATTGATACACGAAACCGACGCTGTTTTGCGAAAAAAAATTGAGACGGGAAAATGGCGTCCGTGGGCGGAAAAAAAAATGGAGAGGCGAAACCATCCTCGTCGTGCGAAAAAAAAATTGATACACGAAACCGAGTCTGTTTTGCGAAAAAAAATTGAGACGGGAAAACGGCGTCCGTGGGCGGAAAAAAAAATGGAGAGGCGAAACCATCCTCGTCGTGCGAAAAAAAAAATTGATACACGAAACCGAGGCTGTTTTGCGAAAAAAAATTGAGACGGGAAAATGGCGTCCGTGGGCGGAAAATAAAATGGAGAGGCGAAACCATCCTCGTCGTGCGAAAAAAAAAATTGATACATGAAACCGAGGCTGTTTTGCGAAAAAAAATGGAGACGGGAAAATGGCGTCCGTGGGCGGAAAAAAAATGGAGAGGCGAAACCATCCTCGTCGTGCGAAAAAAAAAATTGATACACGAAACCGAGGCTGTTTTGCGAAAAAAAATGGAGACGGGAAAATGGCGTCCGTGGGCGGAAAAAAAAATGGAGAGGCGAAACCATCCTCGTCGTGCGAAAAAAAAAATTGATACACGAAACCGACGCTGTTTTGCGAAAAAAAATTGAGACGGGAAAACGGCGTCCGTGGGCGGAAAAAAAAATGGAGAGGCGAAACCATCCTCGTCGTGCGAAAAAAAAAATTGATACACGAAACCGAGGCTGTTTTGCGAAAAAAAATTGAGACGGGAAAATGGCGTCCGTGGGCGGAAAAAAAAATGGAGACGCGAAACCATCCTCGTCGTACGAAAAAAAAAATTGATACACGAAACCGACGCTGTTTTGCGAAAAAAAATTGAGGCGGGAAAATGGCGTCCGTGGGCGGGAAAAAAAATGGAGAGGCGAAACCATCCTCGTCGTGCGAAAAAAAAAATTGATACACGAAACCGAGGCTGTTTTGCGAAAAAAAATTGAGACGGGAAAATGGCGTCCCTGGGCGGAAAAAAAAATGGAGAGGTGAAACCATCCTCGTAGTGCGAAAAAAAAAAATTGATACACGAAACCGACGCTGTTTTGCGAAAAAAAATGGAGACGGGAAAATGGCGTCCGTGGGCGGAAAAAAAAATGGAGAGGTGAAACCATACTCGTCGTGCGAAAAAAAAAAATTGATACACGAAACCGAGGCTGTTTTGCGAAAAAAAATGGAGACGGGAAAATGGCGTCCGTGGGCGGAAAAAAAAATGGAGAGGCGAAACCATCCTCGTCGTGCGAAAAAAAAAATTGATACACGAAACCGAGGCTGTTTTGCGAAAAAAAATTGAGAGGGGAAAATGGCGTCCGTGGGCGGAAAAAAAAATGGAGAGGCGAAACCATCCTCGTCGTGCGAAAAAAAAAATTGATACACGAAACCGAGGCTGTTTTGCGAAAAAAAATTGAGACGGGAAAATGGCGTCCGTGGGCGGAAAAAAAAATGGAGACGTGAAACCATCCTCGTCGTGCGAAAAAAAAAAATTGATACACGAAACCGAGGCTGTTTTGCGAAAAAAAATGGAGACGGGAAAATGGCGTCCGTGGGCGGAAAAAAAAATGGAGCGGCGAAACCATCCTCGTCGTGCGAAAAAAAAAATTGATACACGAAACCGAGGCTGTTTTGCGAAAAAAAATTGAGACGGGAAAATGGCGTCCGTGGGCGGGAAAAAAAATGGAGAGGCGAAACCATCCTCGTCGTGCGAAAAAAAAAATTGATACACGAAACCGACGCTGTTTTGCGAAAAAAAATTGAGACGGGAAAATGGCGTCCGTGGGCGGAAAAAAAAATGGAGAGGCGAAACCATCCTCGTCGTGCGAAAAAAAATATTGATACACGAAACCGAGGCTGTTTTGCGAAAAAAAATTGAGGCGGGTAAAATGGCGTCCGTGGGCGGAAAAAAAAATGGAGAGGCGAAACCATCCTCGTCGTGCGAAAAAAAAAATTGATACACGAAACCGAGGCTGTTTTGTGAAAAAAAATTGAGACGGGAAAATGGCGTCCGTGGGCGGAAAAAAAAATGGAGACGCGAAACCATCCTCGTCGTACGAAAAAAAAAATTGATACACGAAACCGACGCTGTTTTGCGAAAAAAAATTGAGGCGGGAAAATGGCGTCCGTGGGCGGGAAAAAAAATGGAGAGGCGAAACCATCCTCGTCGTGCGAAAAAAAAAATTGATACACGAAGCCGAGGCTGTTTTGCGAAAAAAAATTGAGACGGGAAAATGGCGTCCGTGGGCGGGAAAAAAAATGGAGAGGCGAAACCATCCTCGTCGTGCGAAAAAAAAAATTGATACACGAAACCGAGGCTGTTTTGCGAAAAAAAATTGAGACGGGAAAATGGCGTCCCAGGGCGGAAAAAAAAATGGAGAGGTGAAACCATCCTCGTAGTGCGAAAAAAAAAAATTGATACACGAAACCGAGGCTGTTTTGCGAAAAAAAATGGAGACGGGAAAATGGCGTCCGTGGGCGGAAAAAAAAATGGAGAGGCGAAACCATCCTCGTCGTGCGAAAAAAAAAATTGATACACGAAACCGACGCTGTTTTGCGAAAAAAAATTGAGACGGGAAAACGGCGTCCGTGGGCGGAAAAAAAAATGGAGAGGCGAAACCATCCTCGTCGTGCGAAAAAAAAAATTGATACACGAAACCGAGGCTGTTTTGCGAAAAAAAATTGAGACGGGAAAATGGCGTCCGTGGGCGGAAAAAAAAATGGAGACGCGAAACCATCCTCGTCGTACGAAAAAAAAAATTGATACACGAAACCGACGCTGTTTTGCGAAAAAAAATTGAGACGGGAAAATGGCGTCCGTGGGCGGGAAAAAAAATGGAGAGGCGAAACCATCCTCGTCGTGCGAAAAAAAAAATTGATACACGAAACCGAGGCTGTTTTGCGAAAAAAAATTGAGACGGGAAAATGGCGTCCCTGGGCGGAAAAAAAAATGGAGAGGTGAAACCATCCTCGTAGTGCGAAAAAAAAAAATTGATACACGAAACCGACGCTGTTTTGCGAAAAAAAATGGAGACGGGAAAATGGCGTCCGTGGGCGGAAAAAAAAATGGAGAGGCGAAACCATCCTCGTCGTACGAAAAAAAAAATTGATACACGAAACCGACGCTGTTTTGCGAAAAAAAATTGAGACGGGAAAATGGCGTCCGTGGGCGGGAAAAAAAATGGAGAGGCGAAACCATCCTCGTCGTGCGAAAAAAAAAATTGATACACGAAACCGAGGCTGTTTTGCGAAAAAAAATTGAGACGGGAAAATGGCGTCCCTGGACGGAAAAAAAAATGGAGAGGTGAAACCATCCTCGTCGTGCGAAAAAAAAAAATTGATACACGAAACCGACGCTGTTTTGCGAAAAAAATGGAGACGGGAAAATGGCGTCCGTGGGCGGAAAAAAAAATGGAGAGGCGAAACCATACTCGTCGTACGAAAAAAAAAATTGATACACGAAACCGACGCTGTTTTGCGAAAAAAAATTGAGGCGGGAAAATGGCGTCCGTGGGCGGGAAAAAAAATGGAGAGGCGAAACCATCCTCGTCGTGCGAAAAAAAAATTGATACACGAAACCGAGGCTGTTTTGCGAAAAAAAATTGAGACGGGAAAATGGCGTCCCTGGGCGGAAAAAAAAATGGAGAGGTGAAACCATCCTCGTAGTGCGAAAAAAAAAAATTGATACACGAAACCGACGCTGTTTTGCGAAAAAAAATGGAGACGGGAAAATGGCGTCCGTGGGCGGAAAAAAAAATGGAGAGGCGAAACCATACTCGTCGTGCGAAAAAAAAAAATTGATACACGAAACCGAGGCTGTTTTGCGAAAAAAAATGGAGACGGGAAAATGGCGTCCGTGGGCGGAAAAAAAAATGGAGAGGCGAAACCATCCTCGTCGTGCGAAAAAAAAAAATTGATACACGAAACCGAGGCTGTTTTGCGAAAAAAAATTGAGAGGGGAAAATGGCGTCCGTGGGCGGAAAAAAAAATGGAGAGGCGAAACCATCCTCGTCGTGCGAAAAAAAAACTTGATACACGAAACCGAGGCTGTTTTGCGAAAAAAAATTGAGACGGGAAAATGGCGTCCGTGGGCGGAAAAAAAAATGGAGACGTGAAACCATCCTCGTCGTGCGAAAAAAAAAAATTGATACACGAAACCGAGGCTGTTTTGCGAAAAAAAATGGAGACGGGAAAATGGCGTCCGTGGGCGGAAAAAAAAATGGAGCGGCGAAACCATCCTCGTCGTGCGAAAAAAAAAATTGATACACGAAACCGAGGCTGTTTTGCGAAAAAAAATTGAGACGGGAAAATGGCGTCCGTGGGCGGGAAAAAAAATGGAGAGGCGAAACCATCCTCGTCCTGCGAAAAAAAAAATTGATACACGAAACCGACGCTGTTTTGCGAAAAAAAATTGAGACGGGAAAATGGCGTCCGTGGGCGGAAAAAAAAATGGAGAGGCGAAACCATCCTCGTCGTGCGAAAAAAAATATTGATACACGAAACCGAGGCTGTTTTGCGAAAAAAAATTGAGGCGGGTAAAATGGCGTCCGTGGGCGGAAAAAAAAATGGAGAGGCGAAACCATCCTCGTCGTGCGAAAAAAAAAATTGATACACGAAACCGAGGCTGTTTTGCGAAAAAAAATTGAGACGGGAAAATGGCGTCCGTGGGCGGAAAAAAAAATGGAGACGCGAAACCATCCTCGTCGTACGAAAAAAAAAATTGATACACGAAACCGACGCTGTTTTGCGAAAAAAAATTGAGGCGGGAAAATGGCGTCCGTGGGCGGGAAAAAAAATGGAGAGGCGAAACCATCCTCGTCGTGCGAAAAAAAAAATTGATACACGAAGCCGAGGCTGTTTTGCGAAAAAAAATTGAGACGGGAAAATGGCGTCCGTGGGCGGGAAAAAAAATGGAGAGGCGAAACCATCCTCGTCGTGCGAAAAAAAAAATTGATACACGAAACCGAGGCTGTTTTGCGAAAAAAAATTGAGACGGGAAAATGGCGTCCCAGGGCGGAAAAAAAAATGGAGAGGTGAAACCATCCTCGTAGTGCGAAAAAAAAAAATTGATACACGAAACCGACGCTGTTTTGCGAAAAAAAATGGAGACGGGAAAATGGCGTCCGTGGGCGGAAAAAAAAATGGAGAGGCGAAACCATCCTCGTCGTGCGAAAAAAAAAAATTGATACACGAAACCGAGGCTGTTTTGCGAAAAAAAATGGAGACGGGAAAATGGCGTCCGTGGGCGGAAAAAAAAATGGAGAGGCGAAACCATCCTCGTCGTGCGAAAAAAAAATTGATACACGAAACCGAGGCTGTTTTGCGAAAAAAAATTGAGACGGGAAAATGGCGTCCGTGGGCGGAAAAAAAAATGGAGAGGCGAAACCATCCTCGTCGTGCGAAAAAAAAAATTGATACACGAAACCGAGTCTGTTTTGCGAAAAAAAATTGAGACGGGAAAATGGCGTCCGTGGGCGGAAAAAAAAATGGAGAGGCGAAACCATCCTCGTCGTGCGAAAAAAAAAAATTGATACACGAAACCGAGGCTGTTTTGCGAAAAAAAATGGAGACGGGAAAATGGCGTCCGTGGGCGGAAAAAAAAATGGAGAGGCGAAACCATCCTCGTCGTGCGAAAAAAAATATTGATACACGAAACCGAGTCTGTTTTGCGAAAAAAAATTGAGACGGGAAAACGGCGTCCGTGGGCGGAAAAAAAAATGGAGAGGCGAAACCATCCTCGTCGTGCGAAAAAAAAAATTGATACACGAAACCGACGCTGTTTTGCAAAAAAAAATTGAGACGGGAAAATGGCGTCCGTGGGCGGAAAAAAAAATGGAGAGGCGAAACCATCCTCGTCGTGCGAAAAAAAATATTGATACACGAAACCGAGGCTGTTTTGCGAAAAAAAATTGAGGCGGGTAAAATGGCGTCCGTGGGCGGAAAAAAAAATGGAGAGGCGAAACCATCCTCGTCGTGCGAAAAAAAAAATTGATACACGAAACCGAGGCTGTTTTGCGAAAAAAAATTGAGACGGGAAAATGGCGTCCGTGGGCGGAAAAAAAAATGGAGACGCGAAACCATCCTCGTCGTGCGAAAAAAAATATTGATACACGAAACCGAGGCTGTTTTGCGAAAAAAAATTGAGACGGGAAAACGGCGTCCGTGGGCGGAAAAAAAAATGGAGAGGCGAAACCATCCTCGTCGTGCGAAAAAAAAAATTGATACACGA
Organism: Podargus strigoides; assembly: GCA_028020825.1. Lineage (NCBI taxonomy): Eukaryota > Metazoa > Chordata > Aves > Caprimulgiformes > Podargidae > Podargus > Podargus strigoides. The sequence goes on from CM051654.1 coordinate 40,476, forward strand.
AACCGAGGCTGTTTTGCGAAAAAAAATTGAGACGGGAAAATGGCGTCCGTGGGCGGAAAAAAAAATGGAGAGGCGAAACCATCCTCGTCGTGCGAAAAAAAAATTGATACACGAAACCGAGGCTGTTTTGCGAAAAAAAATTGAGACGGGAAAATGGCGTCCGTGGGCGAAAAAAAAAATGGAGAGGCGAAACCATCCTCGTCGTGCGAAAAAAAAAATTGATACACGAAACCGAGGCTGTTTTGCGAAAAAAAATTGAGACGGGAAAATGGCGTCCGTGGGCGGAAAAAAAAATGTAGAGGCGAAACCATCCTCGTCGTGCGAAAAAAAAAATTGATACACGAAACCGAGGCTGTTTTGCGAAAAAAAATTGAGACGGGAAAACGGCGTCCGTGGGCGGAAAAAAAAATGGAGAGGCGAAACCATCCTCGTTGTGCGAAAAAAAAAATTGATACACGAAACCGAGGCTGTTTTGCGAAAAAAAATTGAGACGGGAAAATGGCGTCCGTGGGCGGAAAAAAAAAATGGAGAGGCGAAACCATCCTCGTCCTGCGAAAAAAAAAATTGATACACGAAACCGAGGCTGTTTTGCGAAAAAAAATTGAGACGGGAAAACGGCGTCCGTGGGCGGAAAAAAAATGGAGAGGCGAAACCATCCTCGTCGTGCGAAAAAAAAAAATTGATACACGAAACCGAGGCTGTTTTGCGAAAAAAAATTGAGACGGGAAAATGGCGTCCGTGGGCGGAAAAAAAAATGGAGAGGCGAAACCATCCTCGTCATGCGAAAAAAAAAATTGATACACGAAACCGAGGCTGTTTTGCGAAAAAAAATGGAGACGGGAAAATGGCGTCCGTGGGCGGAAAAAAAAATGGAGAGGCGAAACCATCCTCGTCGTGCGAAAAAAAAAATTGATACATGAAACCGACGCTGTTTTGCGAAAAAAAATTGAGACGGGAAAATGGCGTCCGTGGGCGGAAAAAAAAATGGAGAGGCGAAACCATCCTCGTCGTGCGAAAAAAAAAATTGATACACGAAACCGAGGCTGTTTTGCGAAAAAAAATTGAGACGGGAAAATGGCGTCCGTGGGCGGAAAAAAAAATGGAGAGGCGAAACCATCCTCGTCGTGCGAAAAAAAAAATTGATACACGAAACCGAGTCTGTTTTGCGAAAAAAAATTGAGACGGGAAAATGGCGTCCGTGGGCGGGAAAATAAATGGAGAGGCGAAACCATCCTCGTCGTGCGAAAAAAAAAATTGATACACGAAACCGACGCTGTTTTGCAAAAAAAAATGGAGACGGGAAAATGGCGTCTGTGGGCGGAAAAAAAAATGGAGAGGCGAAACCATCCTCGTCGTGCGAAAAAAAAAATTGATACACGAAACCGAGGCTGTTTTGCGAAAAAAAATTGAGACGGGAAAATGGCGTCCGTGGGCGGAAAAAAAAATGGAGAGGCGAAACCATCCTCGTCGTGCGAAAAAAAATATTGATACACGAAACCGAGTCTGTTTTGCGAAAAAAAATTGAGACGGGAAAACGGCGTCCGTGGGCGGAAAAAAAAATGGAGAGGCGAAACCATCCTCGTCGTGCGAAAAAAAAAATTGATACACGAAACCGAGGCTGTTTTGCTAAAAAAAATTGAGACGGGAAAATGGCGTCCGTGGGCGGAAAAAAAAATGGAGAGGCGAAACCATCCTTGTCGTGCGAAAAAAAAAATTGATACACGAAACCGAGGCTGTTTTGCGAAAAAAAATGGAGACGGGAAAATGGCGTCCGTGGGCGGAAAAAAAAATGGAGAGGCGAAACCATCCTCGTTGTGCGAAAAAAAAAAATTGATACACGAAACCGAGGCTGTTTTGCGAAAAAAAATTGAGACGGGAAAATGGCGTCCGTGGGCGGAAAAAAAAATGGAGAGGCGAAACCATCCTCGTCGTGCGAAAAAAAAAAATGATACACGAAACCGAGGCTGTTTTGCGAAAAAAAATTGAGACGGGAAAATGGCGTCCGTGGGCGGAAAAAAAAATGGAGAGGCGAAACCATCCTCGTCGTGCGAAAAAAAAAATTGATACACGAAACCGAGGCTGTTTTGCGAAAAAAAATTGAGAGGGGAAAATGGCGTCCGTGGGCGGAAAAAAAAATGGAGAGGCGAAACCATCCTCGTCGTGCGAAAAAAAAAATTGATACACGAAACCGAGGCTGTTTTGCGAAAAAAAATTGAGACGGGAAAATGGCGTCCGTGGGCGGAAAAAAAAATGGAGAGGCGAAACCATCCTCGTCGTGCGAAAAAAAAAATTGATACACGAAACCGACGCTGTTTTGCGAAAAAAAATTGAGACGGGAAAATGGCGTCCGTGGGCGGAAAAAAAAATGGAGAGGCGAAACCATCCTCGTCGTGCGAAAAAAAAAATTGATACACGAAACCGAGGCTGTTTTGCGAAAAAAAATTGAGACGGGAAAATGGCGTCCGTGGGCGGAAAAAAAAATGGAGAGGCGAAACCATCCTCGTCGTGCGAAAAAAAAAATTGATACACGAAACCGAGGCTGTTTTGCGAAAAAAAATGGAGACGGGAAAATGGCGTCCGTGGGCGGGAAAATAAATGGAGAGGCGAAACCATCCTCGTCGTGCGAAAAAAAAAATTGATACACGAAACCGACGCTGTTTTGCGAAAAAAAATGGAGACGGGAAAATGGCGTCCGTGGGCGGAAAAAAAAATGGAGAGGCGAAACCATCCTCGTCGTGCGAAAAAAAAAATTGATACACGAAACCGAGGCTGTTTTGCGAAAAAAAATTGAGACGGGAAAATGGCGTCCGTGGGCGGAAAAAAAAATGGAGAGGCGAAACCATCCTCGTCGTGCGAAAAAAAATATTGATACAAGAAACCGAGTCTGTTTTGCGAAAAAAAATTGAGACGGGAAAACGGCGTCCGTGGGCGGAAAAAAAAATGGAGAGGCGAAACCATCCTCGTCGTGCGAAAAAAAAAATTGATACACGAAACCGAGGCTGTTTTGCGAAAAAAAATTGAGACGGGAAAATGGCGTCCCTGGGCGGAAAAAAAAATGGAGAGGCGAAACCATCCTCGTCGTGCGAAAAAAAAATTGATACACGAAACCGAGGCTGTTTTGCGAAAAAAAATTGAGACGGGAAAATGGCGTCCGTGGGCGAAAAAAAAAATGGAGACGCGAAACCATCCTCGTCGTGCGAAAAAAAAAATTGATACACGAAACCGAGGCTGTTTTGCGGAAAAAAATTGAGACGGGAAAACGGCGTCCGTGGGCGGAAAAAAAATGGAGAGGCGAAACCATCCTCGTCGTGCGAAAAAAAAAAATTGATACACGAAACCGAGGCTGTTTTGCGAAAAAAAATTGAGACGGGAAAATGGCGTCCGTGGGCGGAAAAAAAAATGGAGAGGCGAAACCATCCTCGTCATGCGAAAAAAAAAATTGATACACGAAACCGAGGCTGTTTTGCGAAAAAAAATGGAGACGGGAAAATGGCGTCCGTGGGCGGAAAAAAAAATGGAGAGGCGAAACCATCCTCGTCGTGCGAAAAAAAAAATTGATACATGAAACCGACGCTGTTTTGCGAAAAAAAATTGAGACGGGAAAATGGCGTCCGTGGGCGGAAAAAAAAATGGAGAGGCGAAACCATCCTCGTCGTGCGAAAAAAAAAATTGATACACGAAACCGAGGCTGTTTTGCGAAAAAAAATTGAGACGGGAAAATGGCGTCCGTGGGCGGAAAAAAAAATGGAGAGGCGAAACCATCCTCGTCGTGCGAAAAAAAAAATTGATACACGAAACCGAGTCTGTTTTGCGAAAAAAAATTGAGACGGGAAAATGGCGTCCGTGGGCGGGAAAATAAATGGAGAGGCGAAACCATCCTCGTCGTGCGAAAAAAAAAATTGATACACGAAACCGACGCTGTTTTGCAAAAAAAAATGGAGACGGGAAAATGGCGTCTGTGGGCGGAAAAAAAAATGGAGAGGCGAAACCATCCTCGTCGTGCGAAAAAAAAAATTGATACACGAAACCGAGGCTGTTTTGCGAAAAAAAATTGAGACGGGAAAATGGCGTCCGTGGGCGGAAAAAAAAATGGAGAGGCGAAACCATCCTCGTCGTGCGAAAAAAAATATTGATACACGAAACCGAGTCTGTTTTGCGAAAAAAAATTGAGACGGGAAAACGGCGTCCGTGGGCGGAAAAAAAAATGGAGAGGCGAAACCATCCTCGTCGTGCGAAAAAAAAAATTGATACACGAAACCGAGGCTGTTTTGCTAAAAAAAATTGAGACGGGAAAATGGCGTCCGTGGGCGGAAAAAAAAATGGAGAGGCGAAACCATCCTTGTCGTGCGAAAAAAAAAATTGATACACGAAACCGAGGCTGTTTTGCGAAAAAAAATGGAGACGGGAAAATGGCGTCCGTGGGCGGAAAAAAAAATGGAGAGGCGAAACCATCCTCGTCGTGCGAAAAAAAAAATTGATACACGAAACCGAGGCTGTTTTGCGAAAAAAAATTGAGACGGGAAAATGGCGTCCGTGGGCGGAAAAAAAAATGGAGAGGCGAAACCATCCTCGTCGTGCGAAAAAAAAATTTGATACACGAAACCGACGCTGTTTTGCGAAAAAAAATGGAGACGGGAAAACGGCGTCCGTGGGCGGAAAAAAAAATGGAGAGGCGAAACCATCCTCGTCGTGCGAAAAAAAAAATTGATACACGAAACCGACGCTGTTTTGCGAAAAAAAATTGAGACGGGAAAATGGCGTCCGTGGGCGGAAAAAAAAATGGAGAGGCGAAACCATCCTCGTTGTGCGAAAAAAAAAAATTGATACACGAAACCGAGGCTGTTTTGCGAAAAAAAATTGAGACGGGAAAATGGCGTCCGTGGGCGGAAAAAAAAATGGAGAGGCGAAACCATCCTCGTCGTGCGAAAAAAAAAATTGATACACGAAACCGAGGCTGTTTTGCGAAAAAAAATTGAGACGGGAAAATGGCGTCCGTGGGCGGAAAAAAAAATGGAGAGGCGAAACCATCCTCGTCGTGCGAAAAAAAAAATTGATACACGAAACCGACGCTGTTTTGCGAAAAAAAATTGAGACGGGAAAATGGCGTCCGTGGGCGGAAAAAAAAATGGAGAGGCGAAACCATCCTCGTCGTGCGAAAAAAAAAATTGATACACGAAACCGAGGCTGTTTTGCGAAAAAAAATTGAGACGGGAAAATGGCGTCCGTGGGCGGAAAAAAAAATGGAGAGGCGAAACCATCCTCGTCGTGCGAAAAAAAAAATTGATACACGAAACCGACGCTGTTTTGCGAAAAAAAATTGAGACGGGAAAATGGCGTCCGTGGGCGGAAAAAAAAATGGAGAGGCGAAACCATCCTCGTCGTGCGAAAAAAAAAATTGATACACGAAACCGAGGCTGTTTTGCGAAAAAAAATTGAGACGGGAAAATGGCGTCCGTGGGCGGAAAAAAAAATGGAGAGGCGAAACCATCCTCGTCGTGCGAAAAAAAAAATTGATACACGAAACCGAGGCTGTTTTGCGAAAAAAAATGGAGACGGGAAAATGGCGTCCGTGGGCGGGAAAATAAATGGAGAGGCGAAACCATCCTCGTCGTGCGAAAAAAAAAATTGATACACGAAACCGACGCTGTTTTGCGAAAAAAAATGGAGACGGGAAAATGGCGTCCGTGGGCGGAAAAAAAAATGGAGAGGCGAAACCATCCTCGTCGTGCGAAAAAAAAAATTGATACACGAAACCGAGGCTGTTTTGCGAAAAAAAATTGAGACGGGAAAATGGCGTCCGTGGGCGGAAAAAAAAATGGAGAGGCGAAACCATCCTCGTCGTGCGAAAAAAAATATTGATACAAGAAACCGAGTCTGTTTTGCGAAAAAAAATTGAGACGGGAAAACGGCGTCCGTGGGCGGAAAAAAAAATGGAGAGGCGAAACCATCCTCGTCGTGCGAAAAAAAAAATTGATACACGAAACCGAGGCTGTTTTGCGAAAAAAAATTGAGACGGGAAAATGGCGTCCCTGGGCGGAAAAAAAAATGGAGAGGCGAAACCATCCTCGTCGTGCGAAAAAAAAATTGATACACGAAACCGAGGCTGTTTTGCGAAAAAAAATTGAGACGGGAAAATGGCGTCCGTGGGCGAAAAAAAAAATGGAGACGCGAAACCATCCTCGTCGTGCGAAAAAAAAAATTGATACACGAAACCGAGGCTGTTTTGCGGAAAAAAATTGAGACGGGAAAACGGCGTCCGTGGGCGGAAAAAAAAATGGAGAGGCGAAACCATCCTCGTCGTGCGAAAAAAAAAAATTGATACACGAAACCGAGGCTGTTTTGCAAAAAAAAATGGAGACGGGAAAATGGCGTCCGTGGGCGGAAAAAAAAATGGAGAGGCGAAACCATCCTTGTCGTGCGAAAAAAAAAATTGATACACGAAACCGAGGCTGTTTTGCGAAAAAAAATGGAGATGGGAAAATGGCGTCCGTGGGCGGAAAAAAAAATGGAGAGGCGAAACCATCCTCGTCGTGCGAAAAAAAAAAATTGATACACGAAACCGAGGCTGTTTTGCGAAAAAAAATTGAGACGGGAAAATGGCGTCCGTGGGCGGAAAAAAAAATGGAGAGGCGAAACCATCCTCGTCGTGCGAAAAAAAAAATTGATACACGAAACCGAGGCTGTTTTGCGAAAAAAAATTGAGAAGGGAAAATGGCGTCCGTGGGCGGAAAAAAAAATGGAGAGGCGAAACCATCCTCGTCGTGCGAAAAAAAAAATTGATACACGAAACCGAGGCTGTTTTGCGAAAAAAAAATTGAGACGGGAAAATGGCGTCCGTGGGCGGAAAAAAAAATGGAGAGGCGAAACCATCCTCGTCGTGCGAAAAAAAAAATTGATACACGAAACCGAGGCTGTTTTGCGAAAAAAAATGGAGACGGGAAAATGGCGTCCGTGGGCGGAAAAAAAAATGGAGAGGCGAAACCATCCTCGTCGTGCGAAAAAAAAAATTGATACACGAAACCGACGCTGTTTTGCGAAAAAAAATTGAGACGGGAAAATGGCGTCCGTGGGCGGAAAAAAAAATGGAGAGGCGAAACCATCCTCGTCGTGCGAAAAAAAAAATTGATACACGAAACCGAGTCTGTTTTGCGAAAAAAAATTGAGACGGGAAAATGGCGTCCGTGGGCGGAAAAAAAAATGGAGAGGCGAAACCATCCTCGTCGTGCGAAAAAAAAAATTGATACACGAAACCGAGGCTGTTTTGCGAAAAAAAATTGAGACGGGAAAATGGCGTCCCTGGGCGGAAAAAAAAATGGAGAGGTGAAACCATCCTCGTCGTGCGAAAAAAAAAAATTGATACACGAAACCGACGCTGTTTTGCGAAAAAAAATGGAGACGGGAAAATGGCGTCCGTGGGCGGAAAAAAAAATGGAGAGGCGAAACCATCCTCGTAGTGCGAAAAAAAAAAATTGATACACGAAACCGACGCTGTTTTGCGAAAAAAAATGGAGACGGGAAAATGGCGTCCGTGGGCGGAAAAAAAAATGGAGAGGCGAAACCATCCTCGTCGTGCGAAAAAAAAAATTGATACACGAAACCGAGGCTGTTTTGCGAAAAAAAATTGAGAGGGGAAAATGGCGTCCGTGGGCGGAAAAAAAAATGGAGAGGCGAAACCATCCTCGTCGTGCGAAAAAAAAAATTGATACACGAAACCGAGGCTGTTTTGCGAAAAAAAATTGAGACGGGAAAATGGCGTCCGTGGGCGGAAAAAAAAATGGAGAGGCGAAACCATCCTCGTCGTGCGAAAAAAAAAATTGATACACGAAACCGAGGCTGTTTTGCGAAAAAAAATTGAGACGGGAAAATGGCGTCCGTGGGCGGAAAAAAAAATGGAGAGGCGAAACCATCCTCGTCGTGCGAAAAAAAAAATTGATACACGAAACCGAGGCTGTTTTGCGAAAAAAAATTGAGACGGGAAAATGGCGTCCCTGGGCGGAAAAAAAAATGGAGACGCGAAACCATCCTCGTCGTGCGAAAAAAAAAATTGATACACGAAACCGAGGCTGTTTTGCGAAAAAAAATTGAGACGGGAAAATGGCGTCCGTGGGCGGGAAAAAAAATGGAGAGGCGAAACCATCCTCGTCGTGCGAAAAAAAAAATTGATACACGAAACCGACGCTGTTTTGCGAAAAAAAATTGAGACGGGAAAATGGCGTCCGTGGGCGGAAAAAAAAATGGAGAGGCGAAACCATCCTCGTCGTGCGAAAAAAAATATTGATACACGAAACCGAGGCTGTTTTGCGAAAAAAAATTGAGACGGGAAAATGGCGTCCGTGGGCGGAAAAAAAAATGGAGAGGCGAAACCATCCTCGTCGTGCGAAAAAAAAAATTGATACACGAAACCGAGGCTGTTTTGCGAAAAAAAATTGAGACGGGAAAATGGCGTCCCTGGGCGGAAAAAAAAATGGAGAGGTGAAACCATCCTCGTAGTGCGAAAAAAAAAAATTGATACACGAAACCGACGCTGTTTTGCGAAAAAAAATGGAGACGGGAAAATGGCGTCCGTGGGCGGAAAAAAAAATGGAGAGGCGAAACCATCCTCGTCGTGCGAAAAAAAAAAATTGATACACGAAACCGAGGCTGTTTTGCGAAAAAAAATGGAGACGGGAAAATGGCGTCCGTGGGCGGAAAAAAAAATGGAGAGGCGAAACCATCCTCGTCGTGCGAAAAAAAAAATTGATACACGAAACCGAGGCTGTTTTGCGAAAAAAAATTGAGACGGGAAAATGGCGTCCGTGGGCGGAAAAAAAATGGAGAGGCGAAACCATCCTCGTCGTGCGAAAAAAAAAATTGATACACGAAACCGAGGCTGTTTTGCGAAAAAAAATTGAGACGGGAAAATGGCGTCCGTGGGCGGAAAAAAAAATGGAGAGGCGAAACCATCCTCGTCGTGCGAAAAAAAAAATTGATACACGAAACCGAGGCTGTTTTGCGAAAAAAAATTGAGACGGGAAAATGGCGTCCCTGGGCGGAAAAAAAAATGGAGACGCGAAACCATCCTCGTCGTGCGAAAAAAAAAATTGATACACGAAACCGAGGCTGTTTTGCGAAAAAAAATTGAGACGGGAAAATGGCGTCCGTGGGCGGGAAAAAAAATGGAGAGGCGAAACCATCCTCGTCGTGCGAAAAAAAAAATTGATACACGAAACCGAGGCTGTTTTGCGAAAAAAAATTGAGACGGGAAAATGGCGTCCGTGGGCGGAAAAAAAAATGGAGAGGCGAAACCATCCTCGTCGTGCGAAAAAAAATATTGATACACGAAACCGAGGCTGTTTTGCGAAAAAAAATTGAGACGGGAAAATGGCGTCCGTGGGCGGAAAAAAAAATGGAGAGGCGAAACCATCCTCGTCGTGCGAAAAAAAAAATTGATACACGAAACCGAGGCTGCTTTGCGAAAAAAAATTGAGACGGGAAAATGGCGTCCGTGGGCGGAAAAAAAAATGGAGAGGTGAAACCATCCTCGTAGTGCGAAAAAAAAAAATTGATACACGAAACCGACGCTGTTTTGCGAAAAAAAATGGAGACGGGAAAATGGCGTCCGTGGGCGGAAAAAAAAATGGAGAGGCGAAACCATCCTCGTCGTGCGAAAAAAAAAAATTGATACACGAAACCGAGGCTGTTTTGCGAAAAAAAATGGAGACGGGAAAATGGCGTTTGTGGGCGGAAAAAAAAATGGAGAGGCGAAACCATCCTCGTCGTGCGAAAAAAAAAATTGATACACGAAACCGAGGCTGTTTTGCGAAAAAAAATTGAGAGGGGAAAATGGCGTCCGTGGGCGGAAAAAAAAATGGAGAGGCGAAACCATCCTCGTCGTGCGAAAAAAAAAATTGATACACGAAACCGAGGCTGTTTTGCGAAAAAAAATTGAGAGGGGAAAATGGCGTCCGTGGGCGGAAAAAAAAATGGAGAGGCGAAACCATCCTCGTCGTGCGAAAAAAAAAATTGATACACGAAACCGAGGCTGTTTTGCGAAAAAAAATTGAGACGGGAAAATGGCGTCCGTGGGCGGAAAAAAAAATGGGGAGGCGAAACCATCCTCGTCGTGCGAAAAAAAAAATTGATACACGAAACCGAGGCTGTTTTGCGAAAAAAAATTGAGACGGGAAAATGGCGTCCGTGGGCGGAAAAAAAAATGGAGAGGCGAAACCATCCTCGTCGTGCGAAAAAAAAAATTGATACACGAAACCGAGGCTGTTTTGCGAAAAAAAATTGAGACGGGAAAATGGCGTCCGTGGGCGGAAAAAAAAATGGAGAGGCGAAACCATCCTCGTCGTGCGAAAAAAAAAATTGATACACGAAACCGAGGCTGTTTTGCGAAAAAAAATTGAGACGGGAAAATGGCGTCCCTGGGCGGAAAAAAAAATGGAGAGGTGAAACCATCCTCGTAGTGCGAAAAAAAAAAATTGATACACGAAACCGACGCTGTTTTGCGAAAAAAAATGCAGACGGGAAAATGGCGTCCGTGGGCGGAAAAAAAAATGGAGAGGCGAAACCATCCTCGTCGTGCGAAAAAAAAAAATTGATACACGAAACCGAGGCTGTTTTGCGAAAAAAAATGGAGACGGGAAAATGGCGTCCGTGGGCGGAAAAAAAAATGGAGAGGCGAAACCATCCTCGTCGTGCGAAAAAAAAACTTGATACACGAAACCGAGGCTGTTTTGCGAAAAAAAATTGAGAGGGGAAAATGGCGTCCGTGGGCGGAAAAAAAAATGGAGAGGCGAAACCATCCTCGTCGTGCGAAAAAAAAAATTGATACACGAAACCGAGGCTGTTTTGCGAAAAAAAATTGAGACGGGAAAATGGCGTCCGTGGGCGGAAAAAAAAATGGAGAGGCGAAACCATCCTCGTCCTGCGAAAAAAAAAATTGATACACGAAACCGACGCTGTTTTGCGAAAAAAAATTGAGACGGGAAAATGGCGTCCGTGGGCGGAAAAAAAAATGGAGAGGCGAAACCATCCTCGTCGTGCGAAAAAAAAAATTGATACACGAAACCGAGGCTGTTTTGCGAAAAAAAATTGAGACGGGAAAATGGCGTCCCTGGGCGGAAAAAAAAATGGAGACGCGAAACCATCCTCGTCGTGCGAAAAAAAAAATTGATACACGAAACCGAGGCTGTTTTGCGAAAAAAAATTGAGACGGGAAAATGGCGTCCGTGGGCGGGAAAAAAAATGGAGAGGCGAAACCATCCTCGTCGTGCGAAAAAAAAAATTGATACACGAAACCGACGCTGTTTTGCGAAAAAAAATTGAGACGGGAAAATGGCGTCCGTGGGCGGAAAAAAAAATGGAGAGGCGAAACCATCCTCATCGTGCGAAAAAAAATATTGATACACGAAACCGAGGCTGTTTTGCGAAAAAAAATTGAGACGGGAAAATGGCGTCCGTGGGCGGAAAAAAAAATGGAGAGGTGAAACCATCCTCGTAGTGCGAAAAAAAAAAATTGATACACGAAACCGACGCTGTTTTGCGAAAAAAAATGGAGACGGGAAAATGGCGTCCGTGGGCGGAAAAAAAAATGGAGAGGCGAAACCATCCTCGTCGTGCGAAAAAAAAAAATTGATACACGAAACCGAGGCTGTTTTGCGAAAAAAAATGGAGACGGGAAAATGGCGTCCGTGGGCGGAAAAAAAAATGGAGAGGCGAAACCATCCTCGTCGTGCGAAAAAAAAAATTGATACACGAAACCGAGGCTGTTTTGCGAAAAAAAATTGAGACGGGAAAATGGCGTCCGTGGGCGGAAAAAAAAATGGAGAGGTGAAACCATCCTCGTAGTGCGAAAAAAAAAAATTGATACACGAAACCGAGGCTGTTTTGCGAAAAAAAATGGAGACGGGAAAATGGCGTTTGTGGGCGGAAAAAAAAATGGAGAGGCGAAACCATCCTCGTCGTGCGAAAAAAAAAATTGATACACGAAACCGAGGCTGTTTTGCGAAAAAAAATTGAGAGGGGAAAATGGCGTCCGTGGGCGGAAAAAAAAATGGAGAGGCGAAACCATCCTCGTCGTGCGAAAAAAAAAATTGATACACGAAACCGAGGCTGTTTTGCGAAAAAAAATTGAGACGGGAAAATGGCGTCCGTGGGCGGAAAAAAAAATGGAGAGATGAAACCATCCTCGTAGTGCGAAAAAAAAAAATTGATACACGAAACCGACGCTGTTTTGCGAAAAAAAATGGAGACGGGAAAATGGCGTCCGTGGGCGGAAAAAAAAATGGAGAGGCGAAACCATCCTCGTCGTGCGAAAAAAAAAAATTGATACACGAAACCGAGGCTGTTTTGCGAAAAAAAATGGAGACGGGAAAATGGCGTTTGTGGGCGGAAAAAAAAATGGAGAGGCGAAACCATCCTCGTCGTGCGAAAAAAAAAATTGATACACGAAACCGAGGCTGTTTTGCGAAAAAAAATTGAGAGGGGAAAATGGCGTCCGTGGGCGGAAAAAAAAATGGAGAGGCGAAACCATCCTCGTCGTGCGAAAAAAAAAATTGATACACGAAACCGAGGCTGTTTTGCGAAAAAAAATGGAGACGGGAAAATGGCGTCCGTGGGCGGAAAAAAAAATGGAGAGGCGAAACCATCCTCGTCGTGCGAAAAAAAAAATTGATACACGAAACCGAGGCTGTTTTGCGAAAAAAAATTGAGACGGGAAAATGGCGTCCGTGGGCGGAAAAAAAAATGGAGAGGCGAAACCATCCTCGTCGTGCGAAAAAAAAAATTGATACACGAAACCGAGGCTGTTTTGCGAAAAAAAATTGAGACGGGAAAATGGCGTCCGTGGGCGGAAAAAAAAATGGAGAGGCGAAACCATCCTCGTCGTGCGAAAAAAAAAATTGATACACGAAACCGAGGCTGTTTTGCGAAAAAAAATTGAGACGGGAAAATGGCGTCCGTGGGCGGAAAAAAAAATGGAGAGGCGAAACCATCCTCGTCGTGCGAAAAAAAAAATTGATACACGAAACCGAGGCTGTTTTGCGAAAAAAAATTGAGACGGGAAAATGGCGTCCCTGGGCGGAAAAAAAAATGGAGAGGTGAAACCATCCTCGTAGTGCGAAAAAAAAAAATTGATACACGAAACCGACGCTGTTTTGCGAAAAAAAATGCAGACGGGAAAATGGCGTCCGTGGGCGGAAAAAAAAATGGAGAGGCGAAACCATCCTCGCCGTGCGAAAAAAAAAATTGATACACGAAACCGAGGCTGTTTTGCGAAAAAAAATTGAGACGGGAAAATGGCGTCCGTGGGCGGAAAAAAAAATGGAGAGGCGAAACCATCCTCGTCGTGCGAAAAAAAAAATTGATACACGAAACCGAGGCTGTTTTGCGAAAAAAAATTGAGACGGGAAAATGGCGTCCCTGGGCGGAAAAAAAAATGGAGAGGTGAAACCATCCTCGTAGTGCGAAAAAAAAAAATTGATACACGAAACCGACGCTGTTTTGCGAAAAAAAATGCAGACGGGAAAATGGCGTCCGTGGGCGGAAAAAAAAATGGAGAGGCGAAACCATCCTCGTCGTGCGAAAAAAAAAAATTGATACACGAAACCGAGGCTGTTTTGCGAAAAAAAATTGAGACGGGAAAATGGCGTCCCTGGGCGGAAAAAAAAATGGAGACGCGAAACCATCCTCGTCGTGCGAAAAAAAAACTTGATACACGAAACCGAGGCTGTTTTGCGAAAAAAAATTGAGAGGGGAAAATGGCGTCCGTGGGCGGAAAAAAAAATGGAGAGGCGAAACCATCCTCGTCGTGCGAAAAAAAAAATTGATACACGAAACCGAGGCTGTTTTGCGAAAAAAAATTGAGACGGGAAAATGGCGTCCGTGGGCGGAAAAAAAAATGGAGAGGCGAAACCATCCTCGTCCTGCGAAAAAAAAAATTGATACACGAAACCGACGCTGTTTTGCGAAAAAAAATTGAGACGGGAAAATGGCGTCCGTGGGCGGAAAAAAAAATGGAGAGGCGAAACCATCCTCGTCGTGCGAAAAAAAAAATTGATACACGAAACCGAGGCTGTTTTGCGAAAAAAAATTGAGACGGGAAAATGGCGTCCCTGGGCGGAAAAAAAAATGGAGACGCGAAACCATCCTCGTCGTGCGAAAAAAAAAATTGATACACGAAACCGAGGCTGTTTTGCGAAAAAAAATTGAGACGGGAAAATGGCGTCCGTGGGCGGGAAAAAAAATGGAGAGGCGAAACCATCCTCGTCGTGCGAAAAAAAAAATTGATACACGAAACCGACGCTGTTTTGCGAAAAAAAATTGAGACGGGAAAATGGCGTCCGTGGGCGGAAAAAAAAATGGAGAGGCGAAACCATCCTCATCGTGCGAAAAAAAATATTGATACACGAAACCGAGGCTGTTTTGCGAAAAAAAATTGAGACGGGAAAATGGCGTCCGTGGGCGGAAAAAAAAATGGAGAGGTGAAACCATCCTCGTAGTGCGAAAAAAAAAAATTGATACACGAAACCGACGCTGTTTTGCGAAAAAAAATGGAGACGGGAAAATGGCGTCCGTGGGCGGAAAAAAAAATGGAGAGGCGAAACCATCCTCGTCGTGCGAAAAAAAAAAATTGATACACGAAACCGAGGCTGTTTTGCGAAAAAAAATGGAGACGGGAAAATGGCGTCCGTGGGCGGAAAAAAAAATGGAGAGGCGAAACCATCCTCGTCGTGCGAAAAAAAAAATTGATACACGAAACCGAGGCTGTTTTGCGAAAAAAAATTGAGACGGGAAAATGGCGTCCGTGGGCGGAAAAAAAAATGGAGAGGTGAAACCATCCTCGTAGTGCGAAAAAAAAAAATTGATACACGAAACCGAGGCTGTTTTGCGAAAAAAAATGGAGACGGGAAAATGGCGTCCGTGGGCGGAAAAAAAAATGGAGAGGCGAAACCATCCTCGTCGTGCGAAAAAAAAACTTGATACACGAAACCGAGGCTGTTTTGCGAAAAAAAATTGAGAGGGGAAAATGGCGTCCGTGGGCGGAAAAAAAAATGGAGAGGCGAAACCATCCTCGTCCTGCGAAAAAAAAAATTGATACACGAAACCGACGCTGTTTTGCGAAAAAAAATTGAGACGGGAAAATGGCGTCCGTGGGCGGAAAAAAAAATGGAGAGGCGAAACCATCCTCGTCGTGCGAAAAAAAAAATTGATACACGAAACCGAGGCTGTTTTGCGAAAAAAAATTGAGAGGGGAAAATGGCGTCCGTGGGCGGAAAAAAAAATGGAGAGGCGAAACCATCCTCGTCGTGCGAAAAAAAAAATTGATACACGAAACCGAGGCTGTTTTGCGAAAAAAAATTGAGACGGGAAAATGGCGTCCGTGGGCGGAAAAAAAAATGGAGAGGCGAAACCATCCTCGTCGTGCGAAAAAAAAAATTGATACACGAAACCGACGCTGTTTTGCGAAAAAAAATTGAGACGGGAAAATGGCGTCCGTGGGCGGAAAAAAAAATGGAGAGGCGAAACCATCCTCGTCGTGCGAAAAAAAAAATTGATACACGAAACCGAGGCTGTTTTGCGAAAAAAAATTGAGACGGGAAAATGGCGTCCGTGGGCGGAAAAAAAAATGGAGAGGCGAAACCATCCTCGTCGTGCGAAAAAAAAAATTGATACACGAAACCGAGGCTGTTTTGCGAAAAAAAATTGAGACGGGAAAATGGCGTCCGTGGGCGGAAAAAAAAATGGAGAGGCGAAACCATCCTCATCGTGCGAAAAAAAATATTGATACACGAAACCGAGGCTGTTTTGCGAAAAAAAATGGAGACGGGAAAATGGCGTCCGTGGGCGGAAAAAAAAATGGAGAGGCGAAACCATCCTCGTCGTGCGAAAAAAAAAATTGATACACGAAACCGAGGCTGTTTTGCGAAAAAAAATTGAGACGGGAAAATGGCGTCCGTGGGCGGAAAAAAAAATGGAGAGGTGAAACCATCCTCGTAGTGCGAAAAAAAAAAATTGATACACGAAACCGACGCTGTTTTGCGAAAAAAAATGGAGACGGGAAAATGGCGTCCGTGGGCGGAAAAAAAAATGGAGAGGCGAAACCATCCTCGTCGTGCGAAAAAAAAAATTGATACACGAAACCGAGGCTGTTTTGCGAAAAAAAATTGAGAGGGGAAAATGGCGTCCGTGGGCGGAAAAAAAAATGGAGAGGCGAAACCATCCTCGTCGTGCGAAAAAAAAAATTGATACACGAAACCGAGGCTGTTTTGCGAAAAAAAATTGAGACGGGAAAATGGCGTCCGTGGGCGGAAAAAAAAATGGAGAGGCGAAACCATCCTCGTCGTGCGAAAAAAAAAATTGATACACGAAACCGACGCTGTTTTGCGAAAAAAATTGAGACGGGAAAATGGCGTCCGTGGGCGGAAAAAAAAATGGAGAGGCGAAACCATCCTCGTCGTGCGAAAAACAAAATTGATACACGAAACCGAGGCTGTTTTGCGAAAAAAAATTGAGACGGGAAAATGGCGTCCGTGGGCGGAAAAAAAAATGGAGAGGCGAAACCATCCTCGTCGTGCGAAAAAAAAATTGATACACGAAACCGAGGCTGTTTTGCGAAAAAAAATTGAGACGGGAAAATGGCGTCCGTGGGCGGAAAAAAAAATGGAGAGGCGAAACCATCCTCATCGTGCGAAAAAAAATATTGATACACGAAACCGAGGCTGTTTTGCGAAAAAAAATTGAGACGGGAAAATGGCGTCCGTGGGCGGAAAAAAAAATGGAGACGCGAAACCATCCTCGTCGTGCGAAAAAAAAAATTGATACACGAAACCGAGGCTGTTTTGCGAAAAAAAATGGAGACGGGAAAATGGCGTCCGTGGGCGGAAAAAAAAATGGAGAGGCGAAACCATCCTCGTCGTGCGAAAAAAAAACTTGATACACGAAACCGAGGCTGTTTTGTGAAAAAAAATTGAGACGGGAAAACGGCGTCCGTGGGCGGAAAAAAAAATGGAGAGGCGAAACCATCCTCGTCGTGCGAAAAAAAAAATTGATACACGAAACCGAGGCTGTTTTGCAAAAAAAAATTGAGATGGGAAAATGGCGTCCCTGGGCGGAAAAAAAAATGGAGAGGCGAAACCATCCTCGTCGTGCGAAAGAAAAATTGATACACGAAGCCGAGGCTGTTTTGCGAAAAAAAATGGAGACGGGAAAATGGCGTCCGTGGGCGAAAAAAAAAATGGAGACGCGAAACCATCCTCGTCGTGCGAAAAAAAAAATTGATACACGAAACCGAGGCTGTTTTGCGAAAAAAAATTGAGACGGGAAAACGGCGTCCGTGGGCGGAAAAAAAAATGGAGAGGCGAAACCATCCTCGTCGTGCGAAAAAAAAAAATTGATACACGAAACCGAGGCTGTTTTGCGAAAAAAAATGGAGACGGGAAAATGGCGTCCGTGGGCGGAAAAAAAAATGGAGAGGCGAAACCATCCTCGTCGTGCGAAAAAAAAAATTGATACACGAAACCGAGTCTGTTTTGCGAAAAAAAATTGAGAGGGGAAAATGGCGTCCGTGGGCGGAAAAAAAAATGGAGAGGCAAAACCATCCTCGTCGTGCGAAAAAAAAAATTGATACACGAAACCGAGGCTGTTTTGCGAAAAAAAATTGAGACGGGAAAATGGCGTCCGTGGGCGGAAAAAAAAATGGAGAGGCGAAACCATCCTCGTCGTGCGAAAAAAAAAATTGATACACGAAACCGAGGCTGTTTTGCGAAAAAAAATTGAGACGGGAAAATGGCGTCCGTGGGCGGAAAAAAAAATGGAGAGGCGAAACCATCCTCGTCGTGCGAAAAAAAAAATTGATACACGAAACCGAGGCTGTTTTGCGAAAAAAAATTGAGACGGGAAAATGGCGTCCGTGGGCGGAAAAAAAAATGGAGAGGCGAAACCATCCTCGTCGTGCGAAAAAAAAAATTGATACACGAAACCGAGGCTGTTTTGCGAAAAAAAATTGAGACGGGAAAATGGCGTCCGTGGGCGGAAAAAAAAATGGAGACGTGAAACCATCCTCGTCGTGCGAAAATAAAAATTGATACACGAAACCGACGCTGTTTTGCGAAAAAAAATCGAGACGGGAAAATGGCGTCCGTGGGCGGAAAAACAAATGGAGACGCGAAACCATCCTGGTCGTGCGAAAAAAAAACTTGATACACGAAACCGACGCTGTTTTGCGAAAAAAAATTGAGACGGGAAAATGGCGTCCGTGGGCGAAAAAAAAAATGGAGACGCGAAACCATCCTTGTCGTGCGAAAAAAAAATTGATACACGAAACCGACGCTGTTTTGCGAAAAAAAATCGAGACGGGAAAATGGCGTCCGTGGGCGGAAAAACAAATGGAGAGGCGAAACCATCCTCGTCGTGCGAAAAAAAAAATTGATACACGAAACCGAGGCTGTTTTGCGAAAAAAAATGGAGACGGGAAAATGGCGTCCGTGGGTGGAAAAAAAAATGGAGACGCGAAACCATCCTCGTCGTGCGAAAAAAAACTTGATACACGAAACCGACGCTGTTTTGCGAAAAAAAATTGAGACGGGAAAATGGCGTCCGTGGGCGGAAAAAAAAATGGAGACGCGAAACCATCCTCGTCGTGCGAAAAAAAAAATTGATACACGAAACCGACGCTGTTTTGCGAAAAAAAATTGAGACGGGAAAATGGCGTCCATGGGCGGAAAAAAAAATGGAGACGCAAAACCATCCTCGTCGTGCGAAAAAAAATTGATACACGAAACCGAGGCTGTTTTGCGAAAAAAAATGGAGACGGGAAAATGGCGTCCGTGGGCAGAAAAAAAAATGGAGACGCGAAACCATCCTCGTCGTGCGAAAAAAAAATTCATACACGAAACCGAGGCTGTTTTGCGAAAAAAAATTGAGACGGGAAAATGGCGTCCGTGGGCGGAAAGAAAAATGGAGACGCGAAACCATCCTCGTCGTGCGAAAAAAAAAAATTGATACACGAAACCGAGGCTGTTTTGCGAAAAAAAATTGAGACGGGAAAATGGCGTCCGTGGGCGGAAAAAAAAATGGAGAGGCGAAACCATCCTCGTCGTGCGAAAAAAAAAATTGATACACGAAACCGAGGCTGTTTTGCGAAAAAAAATTGAGACGGGAAAATGGCGTCCGTGGGCGGAAAAAAAAATGGAGAGGCGAAACCATCCTCGTCGTGCGAAAAAAAAAATTGATACACGAAACCGAGGCTGTTTTGCGAAAAAAAATGGAGACGGGAAAATGGCGTCCGTGGGCGGAAAAAAAAATGGAGAGGCGAAACCATCCTCGTCGTGCGAAAAAAAAAATTGATACACGAAACCGAGGCTGTTTTGCGAAAAAAAATTGAGACGGGAAAATGGCGTCCGTGGGCGGAAAAAAAAATGGAGACGTGAAACCATCCTCGTCGTGCGAAAATAAAAATTGATACACGAAACCGACGCTGTTTTGCGAAAAAAAATCGAGACGGGAAAATGGCGTCCGTGGGCGGAAAAACAAATGGAGACGCGAAACCATCCTGGTCGTGCGAAAAAAAAACTTGATACACGAAACCGACGCTGTTTTGCGAAAAAAAATTGAGACGGGAAAATGGCGTCCGTGGGCGAAAAAAAAAATGGAGACGCGAAACCATCCTTGTCGTGCGAAAAAAAAATTGATACACGAAACCGACGCTGTTTTGCGAAAAAAAATCGAGACGGGAAAATGGCGTCCGTGGGCGGAAAAACAAATGGAGACGCGAAACTATCCTCGTCGTGCGAAAAAAAAAATTGATACACGAAACCGAGGCTGTTTTGCGAAAAAAAATGGAGACGGGAAAATGGCGTCCGTGGGTGGAAAAAAAAATGGAGACGCGAAACCATCCTCGTCGTGCGAAAAAAAACTTGATACACGAAACCGAGGCTGTTTTGCGAAAAAAAATTGAGACGGGAAAATGGCGTCCGTGGGCGGAAAAAAAAATGGAGACGCGAAACCATCCTCGTCGTGCGAAAAAAAAAATTGATACACGAAACCGACGCTGTTTTGCGAAAAATAATTGAGACGGGAAAATGGCGTCCGTGGGCGGAAAAAAAAATGGAGAGGCGAAACCATCCTCGTCGTGCGAAAAAAAAAATTGATACACGAAACCGAGGCTGTTTTGCGAAAAAAAATTGAGACGGGAAAATGGCGTCCGTGGGCGGAAAAAAAAATGGAGAGGCGAAACCATCCTCGTCGTGCGAAAAAAAA
The DNA here is from genome assembly GCA_028020825.1 of Podargus strigoides. Classification (NCBI taxonomy): domain Eukaryota; kingdom Metazoa; phylum Chordata; class Aves; order Caprimulgiformes; family Podargidae; genus Podargus; species Podargus strigoides. The sequence goes on from CM051654.1 coordinate 60,717, forward strand.
AATTGATACACGAAACCGAGGCTGTTTTGCGAAAAAAAATGGAGACGGGAAAATGGCGTCCGTGGGCGGAAAAAAAAATGGAGAGGCGAAACCATCCTCGTCGTGCGAAAAAAAAAATTGATACACGAAACCGAGGCTGTTTTGCGAAAAAAAATTGAGAGGGGAAAATGGCGTCCGTGGGCGGAAAAAAAAATGGAGAGGCGAAACCATCCTCGTCGTGCGAAAAAAAAAATTGATACACGAAACCGAGGCTGTTTTGCGAAAAAAAATTGAGACGGGAAAATGGCGTCCGTGGGCGGAAAAAAAAATGGAGAGGCGAAACCATCCTCGTCGTGCGAAAAAAAAAATTGATACACGAAACCGACGCTGTTTTGCGAAAAAAAATTGAGACGGGAAAATGGCGTCCGTGGGCGGAAAAAAAAATGGAGAGGCGAAACCATCCTCGTCGTGCGAAAAACAAAATTGATACACGAAACCGAGGCTGTTTTGCGAAAAAAAATTGAGACGGGAAAATGGCGTCCGTGGGCGGAAAAAAAAATGGAGAGGCGAAACCATCCTCGTCGTGCGAAAAAAAAAATTGATACACGAAACCGAGGCTGTTTTGCGAAAAAAAATTGAGACGGGAAAATGGCGTCCGTGGGCGGAAAAAAAAATGGAGAGGCGAAACCATCCTCATCGTGCGAAAAAAAATATTGATACACGAAACCGAGGCTGTTTTGCGAAAAAAAATTGAGACGGGAAAATGGCGTCCGTGGGCGGAAAAAAAAATGGAGACGCGAAACCATCCTCGTCGTGCGAAAAAAAAAATTGATACACGAAACCGAGGCTGTTTTGCGAAAAAAAATGGAGACGGGAAAATGGCGTCCGTGGGCGGAAAAAAAAATGGAGAGGCGAAACCATCCTCGTCGTGCGAAAAAAAAACTTGATACACGAAACCGAGGCTGTTTTGTGAAAAAAAATTGAGACGGGAAAACGGCGTCCGTGGGCGGAAAAAAAAATGGAGAGGCGAAACCATCCTCGTCGTGCGAAAAAAAAAATTGATACACGAAACCGAGGCTGTTTTGCAAAAAAAAATTGAGATGGGAAAATGGCGTCCCTGGGCGGAAAAAAAAATGGAGAGGCGAAACCATCCTCGTCGTGCGAAAGAAAAATTGATACACGAAGCCGAGGCTGTTTTGCGAAAAAAAATGGAGACGGGAAAATGGCGTCCGTGGGCGAAAAAAAAAATGGAGACGCGAAACCATCCTCGTCGTGCGAAAAAAAAAATTGATACACGAAACCGAGGCTGTTTTGCGAAAAAAAATTGAGACGGGAAAACGGCGTCCGTGGGCGGAAAAAAAAATGGAGAGGCGAAACCATCCTCGTCGTGCGAAAAAAAAAAATTGATACACGAAACCGAGGCTGTTTTGCGAAAAAAAATGGAGACGGGAAAATGGCGTCCGTGGGCGGAAAAAAAAATGGAGAGGCGAAACCATCCTCGTCGTGCGAAAAAAAAAATTGATACACGAAACCGAGTCTGTTTTGCGAAAAAAAATTGAGAGGGGAAAATGGCGTCCGTGGGCGGAAAAAAAAATGGAGAGGCAAAACCATCCTCGTCGTGCGAAAAAAAAAATTGATACACGAAACCGACGCTGTTTTGCGAAAAAAAATTGAGACGGGAAAATGGCGTCCGTGGGCGGAAAAAAAAATGGAGAGGCGAAACCATCCTCGTCGTGCGAAAAAAAAAATTGATACACGAAACCGAGGCTGTTTTGCGAAAAAAAATTGAGACGGGAAAATGGCGTCCGTGGGCGGAAAAAAAAATGGAGAGGCGAAACCATCCTCGTCGTGCGAAAAAAAAAATTGATACACGAAACCGAGGCTGTTTTGCGAAAAAAAATTGAGACGGGAAAATGGCGTCCGTGGGCGGAAAAAAAAATGGAGAGGCGAAACCATCCTCGTCGTGCGAAAAAAAAAATTGATACACGAAACCGAGGCTGTTTTGCGAAAAAAAATTGAGACGGGAAAATGGCGTCCGTGGGCGGAAAAAAAAATGGAGACGTGAAACCATCCTCGTCGTGCGAAAATAAAAATTGATACACGAAACCGACGCTGTTTTGCGAAAAAAAATCGAGACGGGAAAATGGCGTCCGTGGGCGGAAAAACAAATGGAGACGCGAAACCATCCTGGTCGTGCGAAAAAAAAACTTGATACACGAAACCGACGCTGTTTTGCGAAAAAAAATTGAGACGGGAAAATGGCGTCCGTGGGCGAAAAAAAAAATGGAGACGCGAAACCATCCTTGTCGTGCGAAAAAAAAATTGATACACGAAACCGACGCTGTTTTGCGAAAAAAAATCGAGACGGGAAAATGGCGTCCGTGGGCGGAAAAACAAATGGAGACGCGAAACTATCCTCGTCGTGCGAAAAAAAAAATTGATACACGAAACCGAGGCTGTTTTGCGAAAAAAAATGGAGACGGGAAAATGGCGTCCGTGGGTGGAAAAAAAAATGGAGACGCGAAACCATCCTCGTCGTGCGAAAAAAAACTTGATACACGAAACCGACGCTGTTTTGCGAAAAAAAATTGAGACGGGAAAATGGCGTCCGTGGGCGGAAAAAAAAATGGAGACGCGAAACCATCCTCGTCGTGCGAAAAAAAAAATTGATACACGAAACCGACGCTGTTTTGCGAAAAAAAATTGAGACGGGAAAATGGCGTCCATGGGCGGAAAAAAAAATGGAGACGCAAAACCATCCTCGTCGTGCGAAAAAAAATTGATACACGAAACCGAGGCTGTTTTGCGAAAAAAAATGGAGACGGGAAAATGGCGTCCGTGGGCAGAAAAAAAAATGGAGACGCGAAACCATCCTCGTCGTGCGAAAAAAAAATTCATACACGAAACCGAGGCTGTTTTGCGAAAAAAAATTGAGACGGGAAAATGGCGTCCGTGGGCGGAAAGAAAAATGGAGACGCGAAACCATCCTCGTCGTGCGAAAAAAAAAAATTGATACACGAAACCGAGGCTGTTTTGCGAAAAAAAATTGAGACGGGAAAATGGCGTCCGTGGGCGGAAAAAAAAATGGAGAGGCGAAACCATCCTCGTCGTGCGAAAAAAAAAATTGATACACGAAACCGAGGCTGTTTTGCGAAAAAAAATTGAGACGGGAAAATGGCGTCCGTGGGCGGAAAAAAAAATGGAGAGGCGAAACCATCCTCGTCGTGCGAAAAAAAAAATTGATACACGAAACCGAGGCTGTTTTGCGAAAAAAAATGGAGACGGGAAAATGGCGTCCGTGGGCGGAAAAAAAAATGGAGAGGCGAAACCATCCTCGTCGTGCGAAAAAAAAAATTGATACACGAAACCGAGGCTGTTTTGCGAAAAAAAATTGAGACGGGAAAATGGCGTCCGTGGGCGGAAAAAAAAATGGAGACGTGAAACCATCCTCGTCGTGCGAAAATAAAAATTGATACACGAAACCGACGCTGTTTTGCGAAAAAAAATTGAGACGGGAAAATGGCGTCCGTGGGCGGAAAAACAAATGGAGACGCGAAACCATCCTGGTCGTGCGAAAAAAAAACTTGATACACGAAACCGACGCTGTTTTGCGAAAAAAAATTGAGACGGGAAAATGGCGTCCGTGGGCGAAAAAAAAAATGGAGACGCGAAACCATCCTTGTCGTGCGAAAAAAAAATTGATACACGAAACCGACGCTGTTTTGCGAAAAAAAATCGAGACGGGAAAATGGCGTCCGTGGGCGGAAAAACAAATGGAGACGCGAAACTATCCTCGTCGTGCGAAAAAAAAAATTGATACACGAAACCGAGGCTGTTTTGCGAAAAAAAATGGAGACGGGAAAATGGCGTCCGTGGGTGGAAAAAAAAATGGAGACGCGAAACCATCCTCGTCGTGCGAAAAAAAACTTGATACACGAAACCGACGCTGTTTTGCGAAAAAAAATTGAGACGGGAAAATGGCGTCCGTGGGCGGAAAAAAAAATGGAGACGCGAAACCATCCTCGTCGTGCGAAAAAAAAAATTGATACACGAAACCGACGCTGTTTTGCGAAAAATAATTGAGACGGGAAAATGGCGTCCGTGGGCGGAAAAAAAAATGGAGAGGCGAAACCATCCTCGTCGTGCGAAAAAAAAAATTGATACACGAAACCGAGGCTGTTTTGCGAAAAAAAATTGAGACGGGAAAATGGCGTCCGTGGGCGGAAAAAAAAATGGAGAGGCGAAACCATCCTCGTCGTGCGAAAAAAAAAATTGATACACGAAACCGAGGCTGTTTTGCGAAAAAAAATGGAGACGGGAAAATGGCGTCCGTGGGCGGAAAAAAAAATGGAGAGGCGAAACCATCCTCGTCGTGCGAAAAAAAAAATTGATACACGAAACCGAGGCTGTTTTGCGAAAAAAAATTGAGACGGGAAAATGGCGTCCGTGGGCGGAAAAAAAAATGGAGACGTGAAACCATCCTCGTCGTGCGAAAATAAAAATTGATACACGAAACCGAGGCTGTTTTGCGAAAAAAAATCGAGACGGGAAAATGGCGTCCGTGGGCGGAAAAACAAATGGAGACGCGAAACCATCCTGGTCGTGCGAAAAAAAAATTGATACACGAAACCGACGCTGTTTTGCGAAAAAAAATTGAGACGGGAAAATGGCGTCCGTGGGCGAAAAAAAAAATGGAGACGCGAAACCATCCTTGTCGTGCGAAAAAAAAATTGATACACGAAACCGACGCTGTTTTGCGAAAAAAAATCGAGACGGGAAAATGGCGTCCGTGGGCGGAAAAACAAATGGAGACGCGAAACTATCCTCGTCGTGCGAAAAAAAAAATTGATACACGAAACCGAGGCTGTTTTGCGAAAAAAAATGGAGACGGGAAAATGGCGTCCGTGGGTGGAAAAAAAAATGGAGACGCGAAACCATCCTCGTCGTGCGAAAAAAAACTTGATACACGAAACCGAGGCTGTTTTGCGAAAAAAAATTGAGACGGGAAAATGGCGTCCGTGGGCGGAAAAAAAAATGGAGACGCGAAACCATCCTCGTCGTGCGAAAAAAAAAATTGATACACGAAACCGACGCTGTTTTGCGAAAAAAAATTGAGACGGGAAAATGGCGTCCATGGGCGGAAAAAAAAATGGAGACGCAAAACCATCCTCGTCGTGCGAAAAAAAATTGATACACGAAACCGAGGCTGTTTTGCGAAAAAAAATGGAGACGGGAAAATGGCGTCCGTGGGCAGAAAAAAAAATGGAGACGCGAAACCATCCTCGTCGTGCGAAAAAAAAATTCATACACGAAACCGAGGCTGTTTTGCGAAAAAAAATTGAGACGGGAAAATGGCGTCCGTGGGCGGAAAGAAAAATGGAGACGCGAAACCATCCTCGTCGTGCGAAAAAAAAAAATTGATACACGAAACCGAGGCTGTTTTGCGAAAAAAAATTGAGACGGGAAAATGGCGTCCGTGGGCGGAAAAAAAAATGGAGAGGCGAAACCATCCTCGTCGTGCGAAAAAAAAAATTGATACACGAAACCGAGGCTGTTTTGCGAAAAAAAATTGAGACGGGAAAATGGCGTCCGTGGGCGGAAAAAAAAATGGAGAGGTGAAACCATCCTCGTAGTGCGAAAAAAAAAAATTGATACACGAAACCGACGCTGTTTTGCGAAAAAAAATGGAGACGGGAAAATGGCGTCCGTGGGCGGAAAAAAAAATGGAGAGGCGAAACCATCCTCGTCGTGCGAAAAAAAAAAATTGATACACGAAACCGAGGCTGTTTTGCGAAAAAAAATGGAGACGGGAAAATGGCGTTTGTGGGCGGAAAAAAAAATGGAGAGGCGAAACCATCCTCGTCGTGCGAAAAAAAAAATTGATACACGAAACCGAGGCTGTTTTGCGAAAAAAAATTGAGAGGGGAAAATGGCGTCCGTGGGCGGAAAAAAAAATGGAGAGGCGAAACCATCCTCGTCGTGCGAAAAAAAAAATTGATACACGAAACCGAGGCTGTTTTGCGAAAAAAAATTGAGACGGGAAAATGGCGTCCGTGGGCGGAAAAAAAAATGGAGAGGCGAAACCATCCTCGTCGTGCGAAAAAAAAAAATTGATACACGAAACCGAGGCTGTTTTGCGAAAAAAAATTGAGACGGGAAAATGGCGTCCGTGGGCGGAAAAAAAAATGGAGAGGCGAAACCATCCTCGTCGTGCGAAAAAAAAAATTGATACACGAAACCGAGGCTGTTTTGCGAAAAAAAATTGAGACGGGAAAATGGCGTCCGTGGGCGGAAAAAAAAATGGAGAGGCGAAACCATCCTCGTCGTGCGAAAAAAAAAATTGATACACGAAACCGAGGCTGTTTTGCGAAAAAAAATGGAGACGGGAAAATGGCGTCCGTGGGCGGAAAAAAAAATGGAGAGGCGAAACCATCCTCGTCGTGCGAAAAAAAAAATTGATACACGAAACCGAGGCTGTTTTGCGAAAAAAAATTGAGACGGGAAAATGGCGTCCCTGGGCGGAAAAAAAAATGGAGAGGTGAAACCATCCTCGTAGTGCGAAAAAAAAAAATTGATACACGAAACCGACGCTGTTTTGCGAAAAAAAATGCAGACGGGAAAATGGCGTCCGTGGGCGGAAAAAAAAATGGAGAGGCGAAACCATCCTCGTCGTGCGAAAAAAAAAAATTGATACACGAAACCGAGGCTGTTTTGCGAAAAAAAATGGAGACGGGAAAATGGCGTCCGTGGGCGGAAAAAAAAATGGAGAGGCGAAACCATCCTCGTCGTGCGAAAAAAAAACTTGATACACGAAACCGAGGCTGTTTTGCGAAAAAAAATTGAGACGGGAAAATGGCGTCCGTGGGCGGAAAAAAAAATGGAGAGGCGAAACCATCCTCGTCGTGCGAAAAAAAAAATTGATACACGAAACCGAGGCTGTTTTGCGAAAAAAAATTGAGACGGGAAAATGGCGTCCGTGGGCGGAAAAAAAAATGGAGAGGCGAAACCATCCTCGTCCTGCGAAAAAAAAAATTGATACACGAAACCGACGCTGTTTTGCGAAAAAAAATTGAGACGGGAAAATGGCGTCCGTGGGCGGAAAAAAAAATGGAGAGGCGAAACCATCCTCGTCGTGCGAAAAAAAAAATTGATACACGAAACCGAGGCTGTTTTGCGAAAAAAAATTGAGACGGGAAAATGGCGTCCCTGGGCGGAAAAAAAAATGGAGACGCGAAACCATCCTCGTCGTGCGAAAAAAAAAATTGATACACGAAACCGAGGCTGTTTTGCGAAAAAAAATTGAGACGGGAAAATGGCGTCCGTGGGCGGGAAAAAAAATGGAGAGGCGAAACCATCCTCGTCGTGCGAAAAAAAAAATTGATACACGAAACCGACGCTGTTTTGCGAAAAAAAATTGAGAACGGAAAATGGCGTCCGTGGGCGGAAAAAAAAATGGAGAGGCGAAACCATCCTCATCGTGCGAAAAAAAATATTGATACACGAAACCGAGGCTGTTTTGCGAAAAAAAATTGAGACGGGAAAATGGCGTCCGTGGGCGGAAAAAAAAATGGAGAGGTGAAACCATCCTCGTAGTGCGAAAAAAAAAAATTGATACACGAAACCGACGCTGTTTTGCGAAAAAAAATGGAGACGGGAAAATGGCGTCCGTGGGCGGAAAAAAAAATGGAGAGGCGAAACCATCCTCGTCGTGCGAAAAAAAAAAATTGATACACGAAACCGAGGCTGTTTTGCGAAAAAAAATGGAGACGGGAAAATGGCGTCCGTGGGCGGAAAAAAAAATGGAGAGGCGAAACCATCCTCGTCGTGCGAAAAAAAAAATTGATACACGAAACCGAGGCTGTTTTGCGAAAAAAAATTGAGACGGGAAAATGGCGTCCGTGGGCGGAAAAAAAAATGGAGAGGTGAAACCATCCTCGTAGTGCGAAAAAAAAAAATTGATACACGAAACCGACGCTGTTTTGCGAAAAAAAATGGAGACGGGAAAATGGCGTCCGTGGGCGGAAAAAAAAATGGAGAGGCGAAACCATCCTCGTCGTGCGAAAAAAAAAAATTGATACACGAAACCGAGGCTGTTTTGCGAAAAAAAATGGAGACGGGAAAATGGCGTCCGTGGGCGGAAAAAAAAATGGAGAGGCGAAACCATCCTCGTCGTGCGAAAAAAAAAATTGATACACGAAACCGAGGCTGTTTTGCGAAAAAAAATTGAGACGGGAAAATGGCGTCCGTGGGCGGAAAAAAAAATGGAGAGGCGAAACCATCCTCGTCGTGCGAAAAAAAAAATTGATACACGAAACCGAGGCTGTTTTGCGAAAAAAAATTGAGACGGGAAAATGGCGTCCGTGGGCGGAAAAAAAAATGGAGAGGCGAAACCATCCTCGTCCTGCGAAAAAAAAAATTGATACACGAAACCGACGCTGTTTTGCGAAAAAAAATTGAGACGGGAAAATGGCGTCCGTGGGCGGAAAAAAAAATGGAGAGGCGAAACCATCCTCGTCGTGCGAAAAAAAAAATTGATACACGAAACCGAGGCTGTTTTGCGAAAAAAAATTGAGACGGGAAAATGGCGTCCGTGGGCGGAAAAAAAAATGGAGAGGCGAAACCATCCTCGTCGTGCGAAAAAAAAAATTGATACACGAAACCGAGGCTGTTTTGCGAAAAAAAATGGAGACGGGAAAATGGCGTCCGTGGGCGGAAAAAAAAATGGAGAGGCGAAACCATCCTCGTCGTGCGAAAAAAAAAATTGATACACGAAACCGAGGCTGTTTTGCGAAAAAAAATTGAGACGGGAAAATGGCGTCCGTGGGCGGAAAAAAAAATGGAGACGTGAAACCATCCTCGTCGTGCGAAAATAAAAATTGATACACGAAACCGACGCTGTTTTGCGAAAAAAAATCGAGACGGGAAAATGGCGTCCGTGGGCGGAAAAACAAATGGAGACGCGAAACCATCCTGGTCGTGCGAAAAAAAAATTGATACACGAAACCGACGCTGTTTTGCGAAAAAAAATTGAGACGGGAAAATGGCGTCCGTGGGCGAAAAAAAAAATGGAGACGCGAAACCATCCTTGTCGTGCGAAAAAAAAATTGATACACGAAACCGACGCTGTTTTGCGAAAAAAAATCGAGACGGGAAAATGGCGTCCGTGGGCGGAAAAACAAATGGAGACGCGAAACTATCCTCGTCGTGCGAAAAAAAAAATTGATACACGAAACCGAGGCTGTTTTGCGAAAAAAAATGGAGACGGGAAAATGGCGTCCGTGGGTGGAAAAAAAAATGGAGACGCGAAACCATCCTCGTCGTGCGAAAAAAAACTTGATACACGAAACCGACGCTGTTTTGCGAAAAAAAATTGAGACGGGAAAATGGCGTCCGTGGGCGGAAAAAAAAATGGAGACGCGAAACCATCCTCGTCGTGCGAAAAAAAAAATTGATACACGAAACCGACGCTGTTTTGCGAAAAAAAATTGAGACGGGAAAATGGCGTCCATGGGCGGAAAAAAAAATGGAGACGCAAAACCATCCTCGTCGTGCGAAAAAAAATTGATACACGAAACCGAGGCTGTTTTGCGAAAAAAAATGGAGACGGGAAAATGGCGTCCGTGGGCAGAAAAAAAAATGGAGACGCGAAACCATCCTCGTCGTGCGAAAAAAAAATTCATACACGAAACCGAGGCTGTTTTGCGAAAAAAAATTGAGACGGGAAAATGGCGTCCGTGGGCGGAAAGAAAAATGGAGACGCGAAACCATCCTCGTCGTGCGAAAAAAAAAAATTGATACACGAAACCGAGGCTGTTTTGCGAAAAAAAATTGAGACGGGAAAATGGCGTCCGTGGGCGGAAAAAAAAATGGAGAGGCGAAACCATCCTCGTCGTGCGAAAAAAAAAATTGATACACGAAACCGAGGCTGTTTTGCGAAAAAAAATTGAGACGGGAAAATGGCGTCCGTGGGCGGAAAAAAAAATGGAGAGGTGAAACCATCCTCGTAGTGCGAAAAAAAAAAATTGATACACGAAACCGACGCTGTTTTGCGAAAAAAAATGGAGACGGGAAAATGGCGTCCGTGGGCGGAAAAAAAAATGGAGAGGCGAAACCATCCTCGTCGTGCGAAAAAAAAAAATTGATACACGAAACCGAGGCTGTTTTGCGAAAAAAAATGGAGACGGGAAAATGGCGTTTGTGGGCGGAAAAAAAAATGGAGAGGCGAAACCATCCTCGTCGTGCGAAAAAAAAAATTGATACACGAAACCGAGGCTGTTTTGCGAAAAAAAATTGAGAGGGGAAAATGGCGTCCGTGGGCGGAAAAAAAAATGGAGAGGCGAAACCATCCTCGTCGTGCGAAAAAAAAAATTGATACACGAAACCGAGGCTGTTTTGCGAAAAAAAATTGAGACGGGAAAATGGCGTCCGTGGGCGGAAAAAAAAATGGAGAGGCGAAACCATCCTCGTCGTGCGAAAAAAAAAAATTGATACACGAAACCGAGGCTGTTTTGCGAAAAAAAATTGAGACGGGAAAATGGCGTCCGTGGGCGGAAAAAAAAATGGAGAGGCGAAACCATCCTCGTCGTGCGAAAAAAAAAATTGATACACGAAACCGAGGCTGTTTTGCGAAAAAAAATTGAGACGGGAAAATGGCGTCCGTGGGCGGAAAAAAAAATGGAGAGGCGAAACCATCCTCGTCGTGCGAAAAAAAAAATTGATACACGAAACCGAGGCTGTTTTGCGAAAAAAAATTGAGACGGGAAAATGGCGTCCGTGGGCGGAAAAAAAAATGGAGAGGCGAAACCATCCTCGTCGTGCGAAAAAAAAAATTGATACACGAAACCGAGGCTGTTTTGCGAAAAAAAATTGAGACGGGAAAATGGCGTCCGTGGGCGGAAAAAAAAATGGAGAGGCGAAACCATCCTCGTCGTGCGAAAAAAAAAAATTGATACACGAAACCGAGGCTGTTTTGCGAAAAAAAATTGAGACGGGAAAATGGCGTCCGTGGGCGGAAAAAAAAATGGAGAGGCGAAACCATCCTCGTCGTGCGAAAAAAAAAATTGATACACGAAACCGAGGCTGTTTTGCGAAAAAAAATTGAGACGGGAAAATGGCGTCCGTGGGCGGAAAAAAAAATGGAGAGGCGAAACCATCCTCGTCGTGCGAAAAAAAAAATTGATACACGAAACCGAGGCTGTTTTGCGAAAAAAAATTGAGACGGGAAAATGGCGTCCGTGGGCGGAAAAAAAAATGGAGAGGCGAAACCATCCTCGTCGTGCGAAAAAAAAAATTGATACACGAAACCGAGGCTGTTTTGCGAAAAAAAATTGAGACGGGAAAATGGCGTCCCTGGGCGGAAAAAAAAATGGAGAGGTGAAACCATCCTCGTAGTGCGAAAAAAAAAAATTGATACACGAAACCGACGCTGTTTTGCGAAAAAAAATGCAGACGGGAAAATGGCGTCCGTGGGCGGAAAAAAAAATGGAGAGGCGAAACCATCCTCGTCGTGCGAAAAAAAAAAATTGATACACGAAACCGAGGCTGTTTTGCGAAAAAAAATGGAGACGGGAAAATGGCGTCCGTGGGCGGAAAAAAAAATGGAGAGGCGAAACCATCCTCGTCGTGCGAAAAAAAAACTTGATACACGAAACCGAGGCTGTTTTGCGAAAAAAAATTGAGAGGGGAAAATGGCGTCCGTGGGCGGAAAAAAAAATGGAGAGGCGAAACCATCCTCGTCGTGCGAAAAAAAAAATTGATACACGAAACCGAGGCTGTTTTGCGAAAAAAAATTGAGACGGGAAAATGGCGTCCGTGGGCGGAAAAAAAAATGGAGAGGCGAAACCATCCTCGTCCTGCGAAAAAAAAAATTGATACACGAAACCGACGCTGTTTTGCGAAAAAAAATTGAGACGGGAAAATGGCGTCCGTGGGCGGAAAAAAAAATGGAGAGGCGAAACCATCCTCGTCGTGCGAAAAAAAAAATTGATACACGAAACCGAGGCTGTTTTGCGAAAAAAAATTGAGACGGGAAAATGGCGTCCCTGGGCGGAAAAAAAAATGGAGACGCGAAACCATCCTCGTCGTGCGAAAAAAAAAATTGATACACGAAACCGACGCTGTTTTGCGAAAAAAAATTGAGAACGGAAAATGGCGTCCGTGGGCGGAAAAAAAAATGGAGAGGCGAAACCATCCTCATCGTGCGAAAAAAAATATTGATACACGAAACCGAGGCTGTTTTGCGAAAAAAAATTGAGACGGGAAAATGGCGTCCGTGGGCGGAAAAAAAAATGGAGAGGTGAAACCATCCTCGTAGTGCGAAAAAAAAAAATTGATACACGAAACCGACGCTGTTTTGCGAAAAAAAATGGAGACGGGAAAATGGCGTCCGTGGGCGGAAAAAAAAATGGAGAGGCGAAACCATCCTCGTCCTGCGAAAAAAAAAATTGATACACGAAACCGACGCTGTTTTGCGAAAAAAAATTGAGACGGGAAAATGGCGTCCGTGGGCGGAAAAAAAAATGGAGAGGCGAAACCATCCTCGTCGTGCGAAAAAAAAAATTGATACACGAAACCGAGGCTGTTTTGCGAAAAAAAATTGAGACGGGAAAATGGCGTCCCTGGGCGGAAAAAAAAATGGAGAGGCGAAACCATCCTCGTCGTGCGAAAAAAAAAATTGATACACGAAACCGAGGCTGTTTTGCGAAAAAAAATTGAGACGGGAAAATGGCGTCCGTGGGCGGGAAAAAAAATGGAGACGCGAAACCATCCTCGTCGTGCGAAAAAAAAAATTGATACACGAAACCGACGCTGTTTTGCGAAAAAAAATTGAGAACGGAAAATGGCGTCCGTGGGCGGAAAAAAAAATGGAGAGGCGAAACCATCCTCATCGTGCGAAAAAAAATATTGATACACGAAACCGAGGCTGTTTTGCGAAAAAAAATTGAGACGGGAAAATGGCGTCCGTGGGCGGAAAAAAAAATGGAGAGGTGAAACCATCCTCGTAGTGCGAAAAAAAAAAATTGATACACGAAACCGACGCTGTTTTGCGAAAAAAAATGGAGACGGGAAAATGGCGTCCGTGGGCGGAAAAAAAAATGGAGAGGCGAAACCATCCTCGTCGTGCGAAAAAAAAAAATTGATACACGAAACCGAGGCTGTTTTGCGAAAAAAAATGGAGACGGGAAAATGGCGTCCGTGGGTGGAAAAAAAAATGGAGAGGCGAAACCATCCTCGTCGTGCGAAAAAAAAAATTGATACACGAAACCGAGGCTGTTTTGCGAAAAAAAATTGAGACGGGAAAATGGCGTCCGTGGGCGGAAAAAAAAATGGAGAGGTGAAACCATCCTCGTAGTGCGAAAAAAAAAAATTGATACACGAAACCGACGCTGTTTTGCGAAAAAAAATGGAGACGGGAAAATGGCGTCCGTGGGCGGAAAAAAAAATGGAGAGGCGAAACCATCCTCGTCGTGCGAAAAAAAAAAATTGATACACGAAACCGAGGCTGTTTTGCGAAAAAAAATGGAGACGGGAAAATGGCGTCCGTGGGCGGAAAAAAAAATGGAGAGGCGAAACCATCCTCGTCGTGCGAAAAAAAAAATTGATACACGAAACCGAGGCTGTTTTGCGAAAAAAAATTGAGAGGGGAAAATGGCGTCCGTGGGCGGAAAAAAAAATGGAGAGGCGAAACCATCCTCGTCGTGCGAAAAAAAAAATTGATACACGAAACCGAGGCTGTTTTGCGAAAAAAAATTGAGACGGGAAAATGGCGTCCGTGGGCGGAAAAAAAAATGGAGAGGCGAAACCATCCTCGTCCTGCGAAAAAAAAAATTGATACACGAAACCGACGCTGTTTTGCGAAAAAAAATTGAGACGGGAAAATGGCGTCCGTGGGCGGAAAAAAAAATGGAGAGGCGAAACCATCCTCGTCGTGCGAAAAAAAAAATTGATACACGAAACCGAGGCTGTTTTGCGAAAAAAAATTGAGACGGGAAAATGGCGTCCCTGGGCGGAAAAAAAAATGGAGAGGCGAAACCATCCTCGTCGTGCGAAAAAAAAAATTGATACACGAAACCGAGGCTGTTTTGCGAAAAAAAATTGAGACGGGAAAATGGCGTCCGTGGGCGGGAAAAAAAATGGAGAGGCGAAACCATCCTCGTCGTGCGAAAAAAAAAATTGATACACGAAACCGACGCTGTTTTGCGAAAAAAAATTGAGACGGGAAAATGGCGTCCGTGGGCGGAAAAAAAAATGGAGAGGCGAAACCATCCTCGTCGTGCGAAAAAAAATATTGATACACGAAACCGAGGCTGTTTTGCGAAAAAAAATTGAGACGGGAAAATGGCGTCCGTGGGCGGAAAAAAAAATGGAGAGGTGAAACCATCCTCGTAGTGCGAAAAAAAAAAATTGATACACGAAACCGAGGCTGTTTTGCGAAAAAAAATGGAGACGGGAAAATGGCGTCCGTGGGCGGAAAAAAAAATGGAGAGGCGAAACCATCCTCGTCGTGCGAAAAAAAAAAATTGATACACGAAACCGAGGCTGTTTTGCGAAAAAAAATGGAGACGGGAAAATGGCGTCCGTGGGCGGAAAAAAAAATGGAGAGGCGAAACCATCCTCGTCGTGCGAAAAAAAAAAATTGATACACGAAACCGAGGCTGTTTTGCGAAAAAAAATGGAGACGGGAAAATGGCGTCCGTGGGCGGAAAAAAAAATGGAGAGGCGAAACCATCCTCGTCGTGCGAAAAAAAAAATTGATACACGAAACCGAGGCTGTTTTGCGAAAAAAAATTGAGAGGGGAAAATGGCGTCCGTGGGCGGAAAAAAAAATGGAGAGGCGAAACCATCCTCGTCGTGCGAAAAAAAAAATTGATACACGAAACCGACGCTGTTTTGCGAAAAAAAATTGAGACGGGAAAATGGCGTCCGTGGGCGGAAAAAAAAATGGAGAGGCGAAACCATCCTCGTCGTGCGAAAAAAAAAATTGATACACGAAACCGAGGCTGTTTTGCGAAAAAAAATTGAGACGGGAAAATGGCGTCCGTGGGCGGAAAAAAAAATGGAGAGGCGAAACCATCCTCGTCGTGCGAAAAAAAAAATTGATACACGAAACCGAGGCTGTTTTGCGAAAAAAAATTGAGACGGGAAAATGGCGTCCGTGGGCGGAAAAAAAAATGGAGAGGCGAAACCATCCTCATCGTGCGAAAAAAAATATTGATACACGAAACCGAGGCTGTTTTGCGAAAAAAAATTGAGACGGGAAAATGGCGTCCGTGGGCGGAAAAAAAAATGGAGACGCGAAACCATCCTCGTCGTGCGAAAAAAAAAATTGATACACGAAACCGAGGCTGTTTTGCGAAAAAAAATGGAGACGGGAAAATGGCGTCCGTGGGCGGAAAAAAAAATGGAGAGGCGAAACCATCCTCGTCGTGCGAAAAAAAAACTTGATACACGAAACCGAGGCTGTTTTGTGAAAAAAAATTGAGACGGGAAAACGGCGTCCGTGGGCGGAAAAAAAAATGGAGACGTGAAACCATCCTCGTCGTGCGAAAATAAAAATTGATACACGAAACCGACGCTGTTTTGCGAAAAAAAATCGAGACGGGAAAATGGCGTCCGTGGGCGGAAAAACAAATGGAGACGCGAAACCATCCTGGTCGTGCGAAAAAAAAACTTGATACACGAAACCGACGCTGTTTTGCGAAAAAAAATTGAGACGGGAAAATGGCGTCCGTGGGCGAAAAAAAAAATGGAGACGCGAAACCATCCTTGTCGTGCGAAAAAAAAATTGATACACGAAACCGAGGCTGTTTTGCGAAAAAAAATGGAGACGGGAAAATGGCGTCCGTGGGCAGAAAAAAAAATGGAGACGCGAAACCATCCTCGTCGTGCGAAAAAAAAATTCATACACGAAACCGAGGCTGTTTTGCGAAAAAAAATTGAGACGGGAAAATGGCGTCCGTGGGCGGAAAGAAAAATGGAGACGCGAAACCATCCTCGTCGTGCGAAAAAAAAAAATTGATACACGAAACCGAGGCTGTTTTGCGAAAAAAAATTGAGACGGGAAAATGGCGTCCGTGGGCGGAAAAAAAAATGGAGACGCGAAACCATCCTCGTCGTGCGAAAAAATAAATTGATACACGAAACCGAGGCTGTTTTGCGAAAAAAAATGGAGACGGGAAAATGGCGTCCGTGGGCGGAAAAAAAAATGGAGACGCGAAACCATCCTCGTCGTGCGAAAAAAAAAATTGATACACGAAACCGAGGCTGTTTTGCGAAAAAAAATTGAGACGGGAAAATGGCGTCCGTGGCGGAAAAAAAAAATGGAGACGCGAAACCATCCTCGTCGTGCGAAAAAAAAAATTGATACACGAAACCGAGGCTGTTTTGCGAAAAAAAATGGAGACGGGAAAATGGCGTCCGTGGGCGGAAAAAAAAATGGAGAGGCGAAACCATCCTCGTCGTGCGAAAAAAAAAATTGATACACGAAACCGACGCTGTTTTGCGAAAAAAAATGGAGACGGGAAAATGGCGTCCGTGGGCGGAAAAAAAAATGGAGAGGCGAAACCATCCTCGTCGTGCGAAAAAAAAAATTGATACACGAAACCGAGGCTGTTTTGCGAAAAAAAATTGAGACGGGAAAATGGCGTCCCTGGGCGGAAAAAAAAATGGAGAGGCGAAACCATCCTCGTCGTGCGAAAAAAAAAAATTGATACACGAAACCGAGGCTGTTTTGCGAAAAAAAATGGAGACGGGAAAATGGCGTCCGTGGGCGGAAAAAAAAATGGAGAGGCGAAACCATCCTCGTCGTGCGAAAAAAAAAATTGATACACGAAACCGAGGCTGTTTTGCGAAAAAAAATTGAGAGGGGAAAATGGCGTCCGTGGGCGGAAAAAAAAATGGAGAGGCGAAACCATCCTCGTCGTGCGAAAAAAAAAATTGATACACGAAACCGAGGCTGTTTTGCGAAAAAAAATGGAGACGGGAAAATGGCGTCCGTGGGCGGAAAAAAAAATGGAGAGGCGAAACCATCCTCGTCGTGCGAAAAAAAAAATTGATACACGAAACCGAGGCTGTTTTGCGAAAAAAAATTGAGACGGGAAAATGGCGTCCCTGGGCGGAAAAAAAAATGGAGAGGCGAAACCATCCTCGTCGTGCGAAAAAAAAAAATTGATACACGAAACCGAGGCTGTTTTGCGAAAAAAAATGGAGACGGGAAAATGGCGTCCGTGGGCGGAAAAAAAAATGGAGAGGCGAAACCATCCTCGTCCTGCGAAAAAAAAAATTGATACACGAAACCGAGGCTGTTTTGCGAAAAAAAATGGAGACGGGAAAATGGCGTCCGTGGGCGGAAAAAAAAATGGAGAGGCGAAACCATCCTCGTCGTGCGAAAAAAAAAATTGATACACGAAACCGAGGCTGTTTTGCGAAAAAAAATTGAGAGGGGAAAATGGCGTCCGTGGGCGGAAAAAAAAATGGAGAGGCGAAACCATCCTCGTCGTGCGAAAAAAAAAATTGATACACGAAACCGAGGCTGTTTTGCGAAAAAAAATTGAGACGGGAAAATGGCGTCCGTGGGCGGAAAAAAAAATGGAGAGGCGAAACCATCCTCGTCGTGCGAAAAAAAATATTGATACACGAAACCGAGGCTGTTTTGCGAAAAAAAATTGAGACGGGAAAATGGCGTCCGTGGGCGGAAAAAAAAATGGAGAGGCGAAACCATCCTCGTCGTGCGAAAAAAAAAATTGATACACGAAACCGAGGCTGTTTTGCGAAAAAAAATTGAGACGGGAAAATGGCGTCCGTGGGCGGAAAAAAAAATGGAGAGGCGAAACCATCCTCGTCGTGCGAAAAAAAAAATTGATACACGAAACCGAGGCTGTTTTGCGAAAAAAAATGGAGACGGGAAAATGGCGTCCGTGGGCGGAAAAAAAAATGGAGAGGCGAAACCATCCTCGTCGTGCGAA
The DNA here is from genome assembly GCA_028020825.1 of Podargus strigoides. Taxonomy (NCBI): domain Eukaryota; kingdom Metazoa; phylum Chordata; class Aves; order Caprimulgiformes; family Podargidae; genus Podargus; species Podargus strigoides. The sequence continues at coordinate 78,659 of CM051654.1, forward strand.
AAAAAAAATTGATACACGAAACCGAGGCTGTTTTGCGAAAAAAAATTGAGACGGGAAAATGGCGTCCGTGGGCGGAAAAAAAAATGGAGAGGCGAAACCATCCTCGTCGTGCGAAAAAAAAAATTGATACACGAAACCGAGGCTGTTTTGCGAAAAAAAATTGAGACGGGAAAATGGCGTCCGTGGGCGGAAAAAAAAATGGAGAGGCGAAACCATCCTCGTCGTGCGAAAAAAAAAATTGATACACGAAACCGAGGCTGTTTTGCGAAAAAAAATTGAGACGGGAAAATGGCGTCCGTGGGCGGAAAAAAAAATGGAGAGGCGAAACCATCCTCGTCCTGCGAAAAAAAAAATTGATACACGAAACCGAGGCTGTTTTGCGAAAAAAAATTGAGACGGGAAAATGGCGTCCCTGGGCGGAAAAACAAATGGAGACGCGAAACCATCCTGGTCGTGCGAAAAAAAAACTTGATACACGAAACCGACGCTGTTTTGCGAAAAAAAATTGAGACGGGAAAATGGCGTCCGTGGGCGAAAAAAAAAATGGAGACGCGAAACCATCCTTGTCGTGCGAAAAAAAAATTGATACACGAAACCGACGCTGTTTTGCGAAAAAAAATCGAGACGGGAAAATGGCGTCCGTGGGCGGAAAAAAAAATGGAGAGGCGAAACCATCCTCGTCGTGCGAAAAAAAAAATTGATACACGAAACCGAGGCTGTTTTGCGAAAAAAAATTGAGACGGGAAAATGGCGTCCGTGGGCGGAAAAAAAAATGGAGAGGCGAAACCATCCTCGTCGTGCGAAAAAAAAAATTGATACACGAAACCGAGGCTGTTTTGCGAAAAAAAATTGAGACGGGAAAATGGCGTCCCTGGGCGGAAAAAAAAATGGAGAGGCGAAACCATCCTCGTCGTGCGAAAAAAAAAAATTGATACACGAAACCGAGGCTGTTTTGCGAAAAAAAATGGAGACGGGAAAATGGCGTCCGTGGGCGGAAAAAAAAATGGAGAGGCGAAACCATCCTCGTCGTGCGAAAAAAAAAATTGATACACGAAACCGAGGCTGTTTTGCGAAAAAAAATTGAGAGGGGAAAATGGCGTCCGTGGGCGGAAAAAAAAATGGAGAGGCGAAACCATCCTCGTCGTGCGAAAAAAAAAATTGATACACGAAACCGAGGCTGTTTTGCGAAAAAAAATTGAGACGGGAAAATGGCGTCCGTGGGCGAAAAAAAAAATGGAGACGCGAAACCATCCTTGTCGTGCGAAAAAAAAATTGATACACGAAACCGACGCTGTTTTGCGAAAAAAAATCGAGACGGGAAAATGGCGTCCGTGGGCGGAAAAACAAATGGAGACGCGAAACCATCCTCGTCGTGCGAAAAAAAAAATTGATACACGAAACCGAGGCTGTTTTGCGAAAAAAAATTGAGACGGGAAAATGGCGTCCGTGGGCGGAAAAAAAAATGGAGAGGCGAAACCATCCTCGTCCTGCGAAAAAAAAAATTGATACACGAAACCGAGGCTGTTTTGCGAAAAAAAATTGAGACGGGAAAATGGCGTCCCTGGGCGGAAAAACAAATGGAGACGCGAAACCATCCTGGTCGTGCGAAAAAAAAACTTGATACACGAAACCGACGCTGTTTTGCGAAAAAAAATTGAGACGGGAAAATGGCGTCCGTGGGCGAAAAAAAAAATGGAGACGCGAAACCATCCTTGTCGTGCGAAAAAAAAATTGATACACGAAACCGACGCTGTTTTGCGAAAAAAAATCGAGACGGGAAAATGGCGTCCGTGGGCGGAAAAAAAAATGGAGAGGCGAAACCATCCTCGTCGTGCGAAAAAAAAAATTGATACACGAAACCGAGGCTGTTTTGCGAAAAAAAATTGAGACGGGAAAATGGCGTCCGTGGGCGGAAAAAAAAATGGAGAGGCGAAACCATCCTCGTCGTGCGAAAAAAAAAATTGATACACGAAACCGAGGCTGTTTTGCGAAAAAAAATTGAGACGGGAAAATGGCGTCCCTGGGCGGAAAAAAAAATGGAGAGGCGAAACCATCCTCGTCGTGCGAAAAAAAAAAATTGATACACGAAACCGAGGCTGTTTTGCGAAAAAAAATGGAGACGGGAAAATGGCGTCCGTGGGCGGAAAAAAAAATGGAGAGGCGAAACCATCCTCGTCGTGCGAAAAAAAAAATTGATACACGAAACCGAGGCTGTTTTGCGAAAAAAAATTGAGAGGGGAAAATGGCGTCCGTGGGCGGAAAAAAAAATGGAGAGGCGAAACCATCCTCGTCGTGCGAAAAAAAAAATTGATACACGAAACCGAGGCTGTTTTGCGAAAAAAAATTGAGACGGGAAAATGGCGTCCGTGGGCGAAAAAAAAAATGGAGACGCGAAACCATCCTTGTCGTGCGAAAAAAAAATTGATACACGAAACCGACGCTGTTTTGCGAAAAAAAATCGAGACGGGAAAATGGCGTCCGTGGGCGGAAAAACAAATGGAGACGCGAAACCATCCTCGTCGTGCGAAAAAAAAAATTGATACACGAAACCGAGGCTGTTTTGCGAAAAAAAATGGAGACGGGAAAATGGCGTCCGTGGGTGGAAAAAAAAATGGAGACGCGAAACCATCCTTGTCGTGCGAAAAAAAAATTGATACACGAAACCGACGCTGTTTTGCGAAAAAAAATTGAGACGGGAAAATGGCGTCCGTGGGCGGAAAAAAAAATGGAGACGCGAAACCATCCTCGTCGTGCGAAAAAAAAAATTGATACACGAAACCGAGGCTGTTTTGCGGAAAAAAATTGAGACGGGAAAATGGCGTCCGTGGGCGGAAAAAAAAATGGAGACGCAAAACCATCCTCGTCGTGCGAAAAAAAATTGATACACGAAACCGAGGCTGTTTTGCGAAAAAAAATGGAGACGGGAAAATGGCGTCCGTGGGCAGAAAAAAAAATGGAGACGCGAAACCATCCTCGTCGTGCGAAAAAAAAATTCATACACGAAACCGAGGCTGTTTTGCGAAAAAAAATTGAGACGGGAAAATGGCGTCCGTGGGCGGAAAGAAAAATGGAGACGCGAAACCATCCTCGTCGTGCGAAAAAAAAAAATTGATACACGAAACCGAGGCTGTTTTGCGAAAAAAAATTGAGACGGGAAAATGGCGTCCGTGGGCGGAAAAAAAAATGGAGACGCGAAACCATCCTCGTCGTGCGAAAAAATAAATTGATACACGAAACCGAGGCTGTTTTGCGAAAAAAAATGGAGACGGGAAAATGGCGTCCGTGGGCGGAAAAAAAAATGGAGACGCGAAACCATCCTCATCGTGCGAAAAAAAAAATTGATACACGAAACCGAGGCTGTTTTGCGAAAAAAAATTGAGACGGGAAAATGGCGTCCGTGGCGGAAAAAAAAAATGGAGACGCGAAACCATCCTCGTCGTGCGAAAAAAAAAATTGATACACGAAACCGAGGCTGTTTTGCGAAAAAAAATGGAGACGGGAAAATGGCGTCCGTGGGCGGAAAAAAAAATGGAGAGGCGAAACCATCCTCGTCGTGCGAAAAAAAAAAATTGATACACGAAACCGAGGCTGTTTTGTGAAAAAAAATTGAGACGGGAAAACGGCGTCCGTGGGCGGAAAAAAAAATGGAGAGGCGAAACCATCCTCGTCGTGCGAAAAAAAAATTGATACATGAAACCGAGGCTGTTTTGCGAAAAAAAATGGAGACGGGAAAATGGCGTCCGTGGGCGGAAAAAAAAATGGAGAGGCGAAACCATCCTCGTCGTGCGAAAAAAAAAATTGATACACGAAACCGAGGCTGTTTTGCGAAAAAAAATTGAGACGGGAAAATGGCGTCCGTGGGCGGGAAAAAAAATGGAGAGGCGAAAGCATCCTCGTCGTGCGAAAAAAAAAATTGATACACGAAACCGAGGCTGTTTTGCGGAAAAAAATTGAGACGGGAAAACGGCGTCCGTGGGCGGAAAAAAAAATGGAGAGGCGAAACCATACTCGTCGTGCGAAAAAAAAAAATTGATACACGAAACCGAGGCTGTTTTGCGAAAAAAAATGGAGACGGGAAAATGGCGTCCGTGGGCGGAAAAAAAAATAGAGAGACGAAACCATCCTTGTCGTGCGAAAAAAAAAATTGATACACGAAACCGAGGCTGTTTTGCGAAAAAAAATGGAGACGGGAAAATGGCGTCCGTGGGCGGAAAAAAAAATGGAGAGGCGAAACCATCCTCGTCGTGCGAAAAAAAAAATTCATACACGAAACCGACGCTGTTTTGCGAAAAAAAATTGAGACGGGAAAATGGCGTCCGTGGGCGGAAAAAAAAATGGAGAGGCGAAACCATCCTCGTCGTGCGAAAAAATAAATTGATACACGAAACCGAGGCTGTTTTGCGAAAAAAAATGGAGACGGGAAAATGGCGTCCGTGGGCGGAAAAAAAAATGGAGACGCGAAACCATCCTCATCGTGCGAAAAAAAAAATTGATACACGAAACCGAGGCTGTTTTGCGAAAAAAAATTGAGACGGGAAAATGGCGTCCGTGGCGGAAAAAAAAAATGGAGACGCGAAACCATCCTCGTCGTGCGAAAAAAAAAATTGATACACGAAACCGAGGCTGTTTTGCGAAAAAAAATGGAGACGGGAAAATGGCGTCCGTGGGCGGAAAAAAAAATGGAGAGGCGAAACCATCCTCGTCGTGCGAAAAAAAAATTGATACACGAAACCGAGGCTGTTTTGCGGAAAAAAATTGAGACGGGAAAACGGCGTCCGTGGGCGGAAAAAAAAATGGAGAGGCGAAACCATCCTCGTCGTGCGAAAAAAAAAAATTGATACACGAAACCGAGGCTGTTTTGCGAAAAAAAATGGAGACGGGAAAATGGCGTCCGTTGGCGGAAAAAAAAATAGAGAGACGAAACCATCCTCGTCGTGCGAAAAAAAAAATTGATACACGAAACCGAGGCTGTTTTGCGAAAAAAAATGGAGACGGGAAAATGGCGTCCGTGGGCGGAAAAAAAAATGGAGAGGCGAAACCATCCTCGTCGTGCGAAAAAAAAAAATTGAAACACGAAACCGAGGCTGTTTTGCGAAAAAAAATTGAGACGGGAAAATGGCGTCCGTGGGCGGAAAAAAAAATGGAGAGGCGAAACCATCCTCGTCGTGCGAAAAAAAAAATTGATACACGAAACCGAGGCTGTTTTGCGAAAAAAAATTGAGACGGGAAAATGGCGTCCGTGGGCGGAAAAAAAAATGGAGAGGCGAAACCATCCTCGTCGTGCGAAAAAAAAAATTGATACACGAAACCGAGGCTGTTTTGCGAAAAAAAATTGAGACGGGAAAATGGCGTCCCTGGGCGGAAAAAAAAATGGAGAGGTGAAACCATCCTCGTAGTGCGAAAAAAAAAAATTGATACACGAAACCGACGCTGTTTTGCGAAAAAAAATGGAGACGGGAAAATGGCGTCCGTGGGCGGAAAAAAAAATGGAGAGGCGAAACCATCCTCGTCGTGCGAAAAAAAAAAATTGATACACGAAACCGAGGCTGTTTTGCGAAAAAAAATGGAGACGGGAAAATGGCGTCCGTGGGCGGAAAAAAAAATGGAGAGGCGAAACCATCCTCGTCGTGCGAAAAAAAAAATTGATACACGAAACCGAGGCTGTTTTGCGAAAAAAAATTGAGAGGGGAAAATGGCGTCCGTGGGCGGAAAAAAAAATGGAGAGGCGAAACCATCCTCGTCGTGCGAAAAAAAAAATTGATACACGAAACCGAGGCTGTTTTGCGAAAAAAAATTGAGACGGGAAAATGGCGTCCGTGGGCGGAAAAAAAAATGGAGAGGCGAAACCATCCTCGTCGTGCGAAAAAAAAAATTGATACACGAAACCGAGGCTGTTTTGCGAAAAAAAATTGAGACGGGAAAATGGCGTCCGTGGGCGGAAAAAAAAATGGAGAGGCGAAACCATCCTCGTCGTGCGAAAAAAAAAATTGATACACGAAACCGAGGCTGTTTTGCGAAAAAAAATTGAGACGGGAAAATGGCGTCCCTGGGCGGAAAAAAAAATGGAGACGCGAAACCATCCTCGTCGTGCGAAAAAAAAAATTGATACACGAAACCGAGGCTGTTTTGCGAAAAAAAATTGAGACGGGAAAATGGCGTCCGTGGGCGGGAAAAAAAATGGAGAGGCGAAACCATCCTCGTCGTGCGAAAAAAAAAATTGATACACGAAACCGACGCTGTTTTGCGAAAAAAAATTGAGACGGGAAAATGGCGTCTGTGGGCGGAAAAAAAAATTGAGAGGCGAAACCATCCTCGTCGTGCGAAAAAAAATATTGATACACGAAACCGAGGCTGTTTTGCGAAAAAAAATTGAGACGGGAAAATGGCGTCCGTGGGCGGAAAAAAAAATGGAGAGGCGAAACCATCCTCGTCGTGCGAAAAAAAAAATTGATACACGAAACCGAGGCTGTTTTGCGAAAAAAAATTGAGACGGGAAAATGGCGTCCGTGGGCGGAAAAAAAAATGGAGAGGCGAAACCATCCTCGTCGTGCGAAAAAAAAAATTGATACACGAAACCGAGGCTGTTTTGCGAAAAAAAATGGAGACGGGAAAATGGCGTCCGTGGGCGGAAAAAAAAATGGAGAGGCGAAACCATCCTCGTCGTGCGAAAAAAAAAATTGATACACGAAACCGAGGCTGTTTTGCGAAAAAAAATTGAGACGGGAAAATGGCGTCCGTGGGCGGAAAAAAAAATGGAGAGGCGAAACCATCCTCGTCGTGCGAAAAAAAAAATTGATACACGAAACCGAGGCTGTTTTGCGAAAAAAAATTGAGAGGGGAAAATGGCGTCCGTGGGCGGAAAAAAAAATGGAGAGGCGAAACCATCCTCGTCGTGCGAAAAAAAAAATTGATACACGAAACCGAGGCTGTTTTGCGAAAAAAAATGGAGACGGGAAAATGGCGTCCGTGGGCGGAAAAAAAAATGGAGAGGCGAAACCATCCTCGTCGTGCGAAAAAAAAAATTGATACACGAAACCGAGGCTGTTTTGCGAAAAAAAATTGAGAGGGGAAAACGGCGTCCGTGGGCGGAAAAAAAAATGGAGAGGTGAAACCATCCTCTTCGTGCGAAAAAAAAAATGGAAACACGAAACCGAGGCTGTTTTGCGAAAAAAAATTGAGACGGGAAAATGGCGTCCGTGGGCGGAAAAAAAAATGGAGAGGCGAAACCATCCTCGTCGTGCGAAAAAAAAAATTGATACACGAAACCGAGGCTGTTTTGCGAAAAAAAATGGAGACGGGAAAATGGCGTCCGTGGGCGGAAAAAAAAATGGAGAGGCGAAACCATCCTCGTCGTGCGAAAAAAAAATTGATACACGAAACCGAGGCTGTTTTGCGAAAAAAAATTGAGACGGGAAAATGGCGTCCGTGGGCAGAAAAAAAAATGGAGAGGCGAAACCATCCTCGTCGTGCGAAAAAAAAAACTTGATACACGAAACCGAGGCTGTTTTGCGAAAAAAAATTGAGACGGGAAAATGGCGTCCGTGGGCGGAAAAAAAAATGGAGACGTGAAACCATCCTCGTCGTGCGAAAATAAAAATTGATACACGAAACCAACGCTGTTTTGCGAAAAAAAATCGAGACGGGAAAATGGCGTCCGTGGGCGGAAAAAAAAATGGAGAGGCGAAACCATCCTGGTCGTGCGAAAAAAAAAATTGATACACGAAACCGAGGCTGTTTTGCGAAAAAAAATTGAGATGGGAAAATGGCGTCCCTGGGCGGAAAAAAAAATGGAGAGGCGAAACCATCCTCGTCGTGCGAAAGAAAAATTGATACACGAAACCGAGGCTGTTTTGCGAAAAAAAATGGAGACGGGAAAATGGCGTCCGTGGGCGGAAAAAAAAATGGAGAGGCGAAACCATCCTCGTCGTGCGAAAAAAAAAATTGATACACGAAACCGAGGCTGTTTTGCGAAAAAAAATTGAGACGGGAAAATGGCGTCCGTGGGCGGAAAAAAAAATGGAGACGCGAAACCATCCTCGTCGTGCGAAAAAAAAAATTGATACACGAAACCGAGGCTGTTTTGCGAAAAAAAATGGAGACGGGAAAATGGCGTCCGTGGGCGGAAAAAAAAATGGAGAGGCGAAACCATCCTCGTCGTGCGAAAAAAAAAATTGATACACGAAACCGAGGCTGTTTTGCGAAAAAAAATTGAGACGGGAAAATGGCGTCCGTGGGCGGGAAAAAAAATGGAGAGGCGAAACCATCCTCGTCGTGCGAAAAAAAAAATTGATACACGAAACCGACGCTGTTTTGCGAAAAAAAATTGAGACGGGAAAATGGCGTCCCTGGGCGGAAAAAAAAATGGAGAGGTGAAACCATCCTCGTTGTGCGAAAAAAAAAATTGATACACGAAACCGAGGCTGTTTTGCGAAAAAAAATTGAGACGGGAAAACGGCGTCCGTGGGCGGAAAAAAAAATGGAGAGGCGAAACCATCCTCGTCGTGCGAAAAAAAAATTGATACACGAAACCGAGGCTGTTTTGCGAAAAAAAATTGAGACGAGAAAATGGCGTCCGTGGGCAGAAAAAAAAATGGAGAGGCGAAACCATCCTCGTCCTGCGAAAAAAAAAACTTGATACACGAAACCGAGGCTATTTTGTGAAAAAAAATTGAGACGGGAAAATGGCGTCCGTGGGCGGAAAAAAAAATGGAGAGGCGAAACCATCCTCGTCGTGCGAAAAAAAAAATTGATACACGAAACCGAGGCTGTTTTGCGAAAAAAAATTGAGACGGGAAAATGGCGTCCGTGGGCGGGAAAAAAAATGGAGAGGCGAAACCATCCTCGTCGTGCGAAAAAAAAAATTGATACACGAAACCGACGCTGTTTTGCGAAAAAAAATGGAGACGGGAAAATGGCGTCCCTGGGCGGAAAAAAAAATGGAGAGGCGAAACCATCCTCGTCGTGCGAAAAAAAAAATTGATACACGAAACCGAGGCTGTTTTGCGAAAAAAAATTGAGACGGGAAAATGGCGTCCCTGGGCGGAAAAAAAAATGGAGACGCGAAACCATCCTCGTCGTGCGAAAAAAAAAATTGATACACGAAACCGAGGCTGTTTTGTGAAAAAAAATGGAGACGGGAAAATGGCGTCCGTGGGCGGAAAAAAAAATGGAGAGGCGAAAGCATCCTCGTCGTGCGAAAAAAAAAATTGATACACGAAACCGAGGCTGTTTTGCGAAAAAAAATTGAGACGGGAAAATGGCGTCCGTGGGCGGAAAAAAAAATGGAGAGGCGAAACCATCCTCGTCGTGCGAAAAAAAAAATTGATACACGAAACCGACGCTGTTTTGCGAAAAAAAATTGAGACGGGAAAATGGCGTCCGTGGGCGGAAAAAAAAATGGAGACGCGAAACCATCCTCGTCGTGCGAAAAAAAAAATTGATACACGAAACCGAGGCTGTTTTGTGAAAAAAAATTGAGACGGGAAAATGGCGTCCGTGGGCGGAAAAAAAAATGGAGACGCGAAACCATCCTCGTCGTGCGAAAAAAAAAATTGATACACGAAACCGAGGCTGTTTTGCGAAAAAAAATTGAGACGGGAAAACGGCGTCCGTGGGCGGGAAAAAAAATGGAGAGGCGAAACCATTCTAGTCGTGCGAAAAAAAAAATTGATACACGAAACCGAGGCTGTTTTCCGAAAAAAAATAGAGACGGGAAAATGGCGTCCATGGGCGGGAAAAAAAATGGAGAGGCGAAAGCATCCTCGTCGTGCGAAAAAAAAAATTGATACACGAAACCGAGGCTGTTTTGCGAAAAAAAATTGAGACGGGAAAATGGCGTCCCTGGGCGGAAAAAAAAATGGAGACGCGAAACCATCCTCGTCGTGCGAAAAAAAAAATTGATACACGAAACCGAGGCTGTTTTGCGAAAAAAAATTGAGACGGGAAAACGGCGTCCGTGGGCGGAAAAAAAAATGGAGAGGCGAAACCATTCTCGTCGTGCGAAAAAAAAAATTGATACACGAAACCGAGGCTGTTTTGCGAAAATAAATTGAGACGGGAAAATGGCGTCCGTGGGCGGGAAAAAAAATGGAGAGGCGAAACCATCCTCGTCGTGCGAAAAAAAAAATTGATACACGAAACCGAGGCTGTTTTGCGAAAAAAAATTGAGACGGGAAAATGGCGTCCGTGGGCGGGAAAAAAAATGGAGAGGCGAAAGCATCCTCGTCGTGCGAAAAAAAAAATTGATACACGAAACCGAGGCTGTTTTGCGAAAAAAAATTGAGAGGGGAAAATGGCGTCCGTGGGCGGAAAAACAAATGGAGACGCGAAACCATCCTCGTCGTGCGAAAAAAAAAATTGATACACGAAACCGAGGCTGTTTTGCGAAAAAAAATTGAGACGGGAAAATGGCGTCCCTGGGCGGAAAAAAAAATGGAGAGGCGAAACCATCCTCGTCGTGCGAAAAAAAAATTGATACACGAAACCGAGGCTGTTTTGCGAAAAAAAATTGAGACGAGAAAATGGCGTCCGTGGGCAGAAAAAAAAATGGAGAGGCGAAACCATCCTCGTCGTGCGAAAAAAAAAACTTGATACACGAAATCGAGGCTGTTTTGCGAAAAAAAATTGAGACGGGAAAATGGCGTCCGTGGGCGGAAAAAAAAATGGAGACGTGAAACCATCCTCGTCGTGCGAAAATAAAAATTGATACACGAAACCGACGCTGTTTTGCGAAAAAAAATCGAGACGGGAAAATGGCGTCCGTGGGCGGAAAAACAAATGGAGACGCGAAACCATCCTCGTCGTGCGAAAAAAAAAATTGATACACGAAACCGAGGCTGTTTTGTGAAAAAAAATGGAGACGGGAAAATGGCGTCCGTGGGCGGAAAAAAAAATGGAGACGCGAAACCATCCTCGTCGTGCGAAAAAAAAATTGATACACGAAACCGAGGCTGTTTTGCGAAAAAAAATTGAGACGGGAAAATGGCGTCCGTGGGCGGAAAAAAAAATGGAGAGGCGAAACCATCCTCGTTGTGCGAAAAAAAAAATTGATACACGAAACTGAGGCTGTTTTGCGAAAAAAAATTGAGACGGGAAAATGGCGTCCGTGGGCGGAAAAAAAAAATGGAGACGCGAAACCATCCTCGTCGTGCGAAAAAAAAAATTGATACACGAAACCGAGGCTGTTTTGCGAAAAAAAATTGAGACGGGAAAATGGCGTCCCTGGGCGGAAAAAAAAATGGAGAGGCGAAACCATCCTCGTCGTGCGAAAAAAAAATTGATACACGAAACCGAGGCTGTTTTGCGAAAAAAAATTGAGACGAGAAAATGGCGTCCGTGGGCAGAAAAAAAAATGGAGAGGCGAAACCATCCTCGTCGTGCGAAAAAAAAAACTTGATACACGAAATCGAGGCTGTTTTGCGAAAAAAAATTGAGACGGGAAAATGGCGTCCGTGGGCGGAAAAAAAAATGGAGACGTGAAACCATCCTAGTCGTGCGAAAATAAAAATTGATACACGAAACCGACGCTGTTTTGCGAAAAAAAATCGAGACGGGAAAATGGCGTCCGTGGGCGGAAAAACAAATGGAGACGCGAAACCATCCTCGTCGTGCGAAAAAAAAAATTGATACACGAAACCGAGGCTGTTTTGTGAAAAAAAATGGAGACGGGAAAATGGCGTCCGTGGGCGGAAAAAAAAATGGAGACGCGAAACCATCCTCGTCGTGCGAAAAAAAAATTGATACACGAAACCGAGGCTGTTTTGCGAAAAAAAATTGAGACGGGAAAATGGCGTCCGTGGGCGGAAAAAAAAATGGAGAGGCGAAACCATCCTCGTTGTGCGAAAAAAAAAATTGATACACGAAACTGAGGCTGTTTTGCGAAAAAAAATTGAGACGGGAAAATGGCGTCCGTGGGCGGAAAAAAAAAATGGAGACGCGAAACCATCCTCGTCGTGCGAAAAAAAAAATTGATACACGAAACCGAGGCTGTTTTGCGAAAAAAAATTGAGACGGGAAAATTGCGTCCGTGCGCGGAAAAAAAAAATGGAGAGGCGAAACCATCCTCGTCGTGCGAAAAAAAAAATTGATACACGAAACCGACGCTGTTTTGCAAAAAAAAATTGAGACGGGAAAATGGCGTCCGTGGGCGGAAAAAAAAATGGAGAGGCGAAACCATCCTCGTCGTGCGAAAAAAAAAATTGATACACGAAACCGACGCTGTTTTGCGAAAAAAAATTGAGAAAATGGCGTCCGTGGGCGGGAAAAAAAATGGAGAGGCGAAAGCATCCTCGTCGTGTGAAAAAAAAAATTGATACACGAAACCGACGCTGTTTTGCGAAAAAAAATTGAGACGGGAAAATGGCGTCCGTGGGCGGAAAAAAAAATGGAGAGGCGAAACCATCCTCGTCGTGCGAAAAAAAAAATTGATACACGAAACCGACGCTGTTTTGCGAAAAAAAATTGAGACGGGAAAATGGCGTCCGTGGGCGGAAAAAAAAATGGAGAGGCGAAACCATCCTCGTTGTGCGAAAAAAAAAATTGATACACGAAACTGAGGCTGTTTTGCGAAAAAAAATTGAGACGGGAAAATGGCGTCCGTGGGCGGAAAAAAAAAATGGAGACGCGAAACCATCCTCGTCGTGCGAAAAAAAAAATTGATACACGAAACCGAGGCTGTTTTGCGAAAAAAAATTGAGACGGGAAAATTGCGTCCGTGCGCGGAAAAAAAAAATGGAGAGGCGAAACCATCCTCGTCGTGCGAAAAAAAAAATTGATACACGAAACCGACGCTGTTTTGCAAAAAAAAATTGAGACGGGAAAATGGCGTCCGTGGGCGGAAAAAAAAATGGAGAGGCGAAACCATCCTCGTCGTGCGAAAAAAAAAATTGATACACGAAACCGACGCTGTTTTGCGAAAAAAAATTGAGAAAATGGCGTCCGTGGGCGGGAAAAAAAATGGAGAGGCGAAAGCATCCTCGTCGTGTGAAAAAAAAAATTGATACACGAAACCGACGCTGTTTTGCGAAAAAAAATTGAGACGGGAAAATGGCGTCCGTGGGCGGAAAAAAAAATGGAGAGGCGAAACCATCCTCGTCGTGCGAAAAAAAAAATTGATACACGAAACCGACGCTGTTTTGCGAAAAAAAATTGAGACGGGAAAATGGCGTCCCTGGGCGGAAAAAAAAATGGAGACGCGAAACCATCCTCGTCGTGCGAAAAAAAAAATTGATACACGAAACCGAGCCTGTTTTGTGAAAAAAAATTGAGACGGGAAAATGGCGTCCGTGGGCGGAAAAAAAAATGGAGACGCGAAACCATCCTCGTCGTGCGAAAAAAAATATTGATACACGAAACCGAGGCTGTTTTGCGAAAAAAAATTGAGACGGGAAAACGGCGTCCGTGGGCGGAAAAATAAATGGAGAGGCGAAACCATCCTCTTCGTGCGAAAAAAAAAATTGATACACGAAACCGAGGCTGTTTTGCGAAAAAAAATGGAGACGGGAAAATGGCGTCCGTGGGCGGAAAAAAAAATGGAGAGGCGAAACCATCCTCGTCGTGCGAAAAAAAAACTTGATACACGAAACCGAGTCTGTTTTGCGAAAAAAAATTGAGAGGGGAAAATGGCGTCCGTGGGCGGGAAAAAAAATGGAGAGGCGAAAGCATCCTCGTCGTGCGAAAAAAAAAATTGATACACGAAACCGACGCTGTTTTGCGAAAAAAAATTGAGACGGGAAAATGGCGTCCCTGGGCGGAAAAAAAAATGGAGAGGCGAAACCATCCTCGTCGTGCGAAAAAAAAAATTGATACACGAAACCGAGGCTGTTTTGCGAAAAAAAATTGAGACGGGAAAACGGCGTCCGTGGGCGGAAAAAAAAATGGAGAGGCGAAACCATCCTCTTCGTGCGAAAAAAAAAATTGATACACGAAACCGACGCTGTTTTGCGAAAAAAAATTGAGACGGGAAAATGGCGTCCGTGGGCGGAAAAAAAAATGGAGAGGCGAAACCATCCTCGTCGTGCGAAAAAAAAATTGATACACGAAACCGAGGCTGTTTTGCGAAAAAAAATTGAGACGGGAAAATGGCGTCCGTGGGCGGAAAAAAAAATGGAGAGGCGAAACCATCCTCGTCGTGCGAAAAAAAAATTGATACACGAAACCGAGGCTGTTTTGCGAAAAAAAATTGAGACGAGAAAATGGCGTCCGTGGGCAGAAAAAAAAATGGAGAGGCGAAACCATCCTCGTCGTGCGAAAAAAAAAACTTGATACACGAAACCGAGGCTGTTTTGCGAAAAAAAATGGAGACGGGAAAATGGCGTCCGTGGGCGGAAAAAAAAATGGAGACGCGAAACCATCCTCGTCGTGCGAAAAAAAACTTGATACACGAAACCGACGCTGTTTTGCGAAAAAAAATTGAGACGGGAAAATGGCGTCCGTGGGCGGAAAAAAAAATGGAGACGCGAAACCATCCTCGTCGTGCGAAAAAAAAAATTGATACACGAAACCGAGGCTGTTTTGCGAAAAAAAATTGAGACGGGAAAATGGCGTCCGTGGGCGGAAAAAAAAATGGAGACGCGAAACCATCCTCGTCGTGCGAAAAAAAATTGATACACGAAACCGACGCTGTTTTGCGAAAAAAAAATGAGACGGGAAAATGGCGTCCGTGGGCGGAAAAAAAAATGGAGACGCGAAACCATCCTCGTCGTGCGAAAAAAAAAATTGATACACGAAACCGAGGCTGTTTTGCGAAAAAAAATGGAGACGGGAAAATGGCGTCCGTGGGCGGAAAAAAAAATGGAGACGCGAAACCATCCTCGTCGTGCGAAAAAAAAAATTGATACACGAAACCGAGGCTGTTTTGCGAAAAAAAATTGAGACGGGAAAATGGCGTCCGTGGCGGAAAAAAAAAATGGAGACGCGAAACCATCCTCGTCGTGCGAAAAAAAAAATTGATACACGAAACCGAGGCTGTTTTGCGAAAAAAAATGGAGACGGGAAAATGGCGTCCGTGGGCGGAAAAAAAAATGGAGAGGCGAAACCATCCTCGTCGTGCGAAAAAAAAAAATTGATACACGAAACCGAGGCTGTTTTGTGAAAAAAAATTGAGACGGGAAAATGGCGTCCGTGGGCGGAAAAAAAAATGGAGAGGCGAAACCATCCTCGTAGTGCGAAAAAAAAATTGATACACGAAACCGAGGCTGTTTTGCGAAAAAAAATGGAGACGGGAAAATGGCGTCCGTGGGCGGAAAAAAAAATGGAGAGGCGAAACCATCCTCGTCGTGCGAAAAAAAAAATTGATACACGAAACCGAGGCTGTTTTGCGAAAAAAAATTGAGACGGGAAAATGGCGTCCGTGGGCGGGAAAAAAAATGGAGAGGCGAAAGCATCCTCGTCGTGCGAAAAAAAAAATTGATACACGAAACCGACGCTGTTTTGCGAAAAAAAATTGAGACGGGAAAATGGCGTCCCTGGGCGGAAAAAAAAATGGAGAGGCGAAACCATCCTCGTCGTGCGAAAAAAAAAATTGATACACGAAACCGACGCTGTTTTGCGAAAAAAAATTGAGACGGGAAAATGGCGTCCGTGGGCGGAAAAAAAAATGGAGAGGCGAAACCATCCTCGTCGTGCGAAAAAAAAAATTGATACACGAAACCGAGGCTGTTTTGTGAAAAAAAATTGAGACGGGAAAATGGCGTCCGTGGGCGGAAAAAAAAATGGAGACGCGAAACCATCCTCGTCGTGCGAAAAAAAAAATTGATACACGAAACCGAGGCTGTTTTGCGAAAAAAAATTGAGACGGGAAAACGGCGTCCGTGGGCGGAAAAAAAAATGGAGAGGCGAAACCATCCTCTTCGTGCGAAAAAAAAAATTGATACACGAAACCGAGGCTGTTTTGCGAAAAAAAATGGAGACGGGAAAATGGCGTCCGTGGGCGGAAAAAAAAATGGAGAGGCGAAACCATCCTCGTCGTGCGAAAAAAAAACTTGATACACGAAACCGAGGCTGTTTTGCGAAAAAAAATTGAGACGGGAAAATGGTGTCCGTGGGCGGAAAAAAAAATGGAGAGGCGAAACCATCCTCGTCGTGCGAAAAAAAAAAATTGATACACGAAACCGAGGCTGTTTTGTGAAAAAAAATTGAGACGGGAAAATGGCGTCCGTGGGCGGAAAAAAAAATGGAGAGGCGAAACCATCCTCGTAGTGCGAAAAAAAAATTGATACACGAAACCGAGGCTGTTTTGCGAAAAAAAATGGAGACGGGAAAATGGCGTCCGTGGGCGGAAAAAAAAATGGAGAGGCGAAACCATCCTCGTCGTGCGAAAAAAAAAATTGATACACGAAACCGAGGCTGTTTTGCGAAAAAAAATTGAGACGGGAAAATGGCGTCCGTGGGCGGGAAAAAAAATGGAGAGGCGAAAGCATCCTCGTCGTGCGAAAAAAAAAATTCATACACGAAACCGACGCTGTTTTGCGAAAAAAAATTGAGACGGGAAAATGGCGTCCCTGGGCGGAAAAAAAAATGGAGAGGCGAAACCATCCTCTTCGTGCGAAAAAAAAAATTGATACACGAAACCGAGGCTGTTTTGCGAAAAAAAATGGAGACGGGAAAATGGCGTCCGTGGGCGGAAAAAAAAATGGAGAGGCGAAACCATCCTCGTCGTGCGAAAAAAAAACTTGATACACGAAACCGAGGCTGTTTTGCGAAAAAAAATTGAGACGGGAAAATGGTGTCCGTGGGCGGGAAAAAAAATGGAGAGGCGAAAGCATCCTCGTCGTGCGAAAAAAAAAATTGATACACGAAACCGACGCTGTTTTGCGAAAAAAAATTGAGACGGGAAAATGGCGTCCCTGGGCGGAAAAAAAAATGGAGAGGCGAAACCATCCTCGTCGTGCGAAAAAAAAAAATTGATACACGAAACCGAGGCTGTTTTGCGAAAAAAAATTGAGACGGGAAAACGGCGTCCGTGGGCGGAAAAAAAAATGGAGAGGCGAAACCATCCTCTTCGTGCGAAAAAAAAAATTGATACACGAAACCGAGGCTGTTTTGCGAAAAAAAATTGAGACGGGAAAATGGCGTCCGTGGGCGGAAAAAAAAATGGAGAGGCGAAACCATCCTCGTCGTGCGAAAAAAAAACTTGATACACGAAACCGAGGCTGTTTTGCGAAAAAAAATTGAGACGGGAAAATGGCGTCCCTGGGCGGAAAAAAAAATGGAGAGGCGAAACCATCCTCGTCGTGCGAAAAAAAAATTGATACACGAAACCGAGGCTGTTTTGCGAAAAAAAATTGAGACGAGAAAATGGCGTCCGTGGGCAGAAAAAAAAATGGAGACGCGAAACCATCCTCGTCGTGCGAAAAAAAAAACTTGATACACGAAACCGAGGCTGTTTTGCGAAAAAAAATTGAGACGGGAAAATGGCGTCCGTGGGCGGAAAAAAAAATGGAGACGTGAAACCATCCTCGTCGTGCGAAAATAAAAATTGATACACGAAACCGACGCTGTTTTGCGAAAAAAAATCGAGACGGGAAAATGGCGTCCGTGGGCGAAAAAAAAAATGGAGACGCGAAACCATCCTTGTCGTGCGAAAAAAAAATTGATACACGAAACCGACGCTGTTTTGCGAAAAAAAATCGAGACGGGAAAATGGCGTCCGTGGGCGGAAAAAAAAATGGAGAGGCGAAACCATCCTCGTCGTGCGAAAAAAAAAATTGATACACGAAACCGAGGCTGTTTTGCGAAAAAAAATTGAGACGGGAAAATGGCGTCCGTGGGCAGAAAAAAAAATGGAGACGCGAAACCATCCTCGTCGTGCGAAAAAAAACTTGATACACGAAACCGACGCTGTTTTGCGAAAAAAAATGGAGACGGGAAAATGGCGTCCGTGGGCGGAAAAAAAAATGGAGACGCGAAACCATCCTCGTCGTGCGAATTAAAAAATTGATACACGAAACCGACGCTGTTTTGCGAAAAAAAATTGAGACGGGAAAATGGCGTCCGTGGGCGGAAAAAAAAATGGAGACGTGAAACCATCCTCGTCGTGCGAAAAAAAATTGATACACGAAACCGACGCTGTTTTGCGAAAAAAAAATGAGACGGGAAAATGGCGTCCGTGGGCAGAAAAAAAAATGGAGACGCGAAACCATCCTCGTCGTGCGAAAAAAAAATTCATACACGAAACCGAGGCTGTTTTGCGAAAAAAAATTGAGACGGGAAAATGGCGTCCGTGGGCGGAAAGAAAAATGGAGACGCGAAACCATCCTCGTCGTGCGAAAAAAAAAAATTGATACACGAAACCGAGGCTGTTTTGCGAAAAAAAATTGAGACGGGAAAATGGCGTCCGTGGGCGGAAAAAAAAATGGAGACGCTAAACCATCCTCGTCGTGCGAAAAAATAAATTGATACACGAAACCGAGGCTGTTTTGCGAAAAAAAATGGAGACGGGAAAATGGCGTCCGTGGGCGGAAAAAAAAATGGAGAGGCGAAACCATCCTCGTCGTGCGAAAAAAAAAACTTGATACACGAAACCGAGGCTGTTTTGCGAAAAAAAATTGAGACGGGAAAATGGCGTCCCTGGGCGGAAAAAAAAATGGAGAGGCGAAACCATCCTCGTCGTGCGAAAAAAAAACTTGATACACGAAACCGACGCTGTTTTGCGAAAAAAAATTGAGACGGGAAAATGGCGTCCGTGGGCGAAAAAAAAAATGGAGACGCGAAACCATCCTCGTCGTGCGAAAAAAAAAATTGATACACGAAACCGAGGCTGTTTTGCGAAAAAAAATGGAGACGGGAAAATGGCGTCCGTGGGCGGAAAAAAAAATGGAGACGCGAAACCATCCTCGTCGTGCGAAAAAAAACTTGATACACGAAACCGACGCTGTTTTGCGAAAAAAAATTGAGACGGGAAAATGGCGTCCGTGGGCGGAAAAAAAAATGGAGACGCGAAACCATCCTCGTCGTGCGAAAAAAAAAATTGATACACGAAACCGACGCTGTTTTGCGAAAAAAAATTGAGACGGGAAAATGGCGTCCGTGGGCGGAAAAAAAAATGGAGAGGCGAAACCATCCTCGTCGTGCGAAAATAAAAATTGATACACGAAACCGACGCTGTTTTGCGAAAAAAAATCGAGACGGGAAAATGGCGTCCGTGGGCGGAAAAACAAATGGAGACGCGAAACCATCCTGGTCGTGCGAAAAAAAAACTTGATACACGAAACCGACACTGTTTTGCGAAAAAAAATTGAGACGGGAAAATGGCGTCCGTGGGCGAAAAAAAAAATGGAGACGCGAAACCATCCTTGTCGTGCGAAAAAAAAATTGATACACGAAACCGACGCTGTTTTGCGAAAAAAAATCGAGACGGGAAAATGGCGTCCGTGGGCGGAAAAACAAATGGAGACGCGAAACCATCCTCGTCGTGCGAAAAAAAAAATTGATACACGAAACCGAGGCTGTTTTGCGAAAAAAAATTGAGACGGGAAAATGGCGTCCGTGGGCGGAAAAAAAAATGGAGACGCGAAACCATCCTCGTCGTGCGAAAAAAAACTTGATACACGAAACCGACGCTGTTTTGCGAAAAAAAATGGAGACGGGAAAATGGCGTCCGTGGGCGGAAAAAAAAATGGAGACGCGAAACCATCCTCGTCGTGCGAAAAAAAAAATTGATACACGAAACCGACGCTGTTTTGCGAAAAAAAATTGAGACGGGAAAATGGCGTCCGTGGGCGGAAAAAAAAATGGAGACGCGAAACCATCCTCGTCGTGCGAAAAAAAATTGATACACGAAACCGACGCTGTTTTGCGAAAAAAAAATGAGACAGGAAAATGGCGTCCGTGGGCAGAAAAAAAAATGGAGACGCGAAACCATCCTCGTCGTGCGAAAAAAAAATTCATACACGAAACCGAGGCTGTTTTGCGAAAAAAAATTGAGACGGGAAAATGGCGTCCGTGGGCGGAAAGAAAAATGGAGACGCGAAACCATCCTCGTCGTGCGAAAAAAAAAAATTGATACACGAAACCGACGCTGTTTTGCGAAAAAAAATTGAGACGGGAAAATGGCGTCCGTGGGCGGAAAAAAAAATGGAGACGCGAAACCATCCTCTTCGTGCGAAAAAAAAAATTGATACACGAAACCGAGGCTGTTTTGCGAAAAAAAATGGAGACGGGAAAATGGCGTCCGTGGGCGGAAAAAAAAATGGAGAGGCGAAACCATCCTCGTCGTGCGAAAAAAAAAACTTGATACACGAAACCGAGGCTGTTTTGCGAAAAAAAATTGAGACGGGAAAATGGCGTCCCTGGGCGGAAAAAAAAATGGAGAGGCGAAACCATCCTCGTCGTGCGAAAAAAAAATTGATACACGAAACCGAGGCTGTTTTGCGAAAAAAAATTGAGACGAGAAAATGGCGTCCGTGGGCAGAAAAAAAAATGGAGAGGCGAAACCATCCTCGTCGTGCGAAAAAAAAAACTTGATACACGAAACCGAGGCTGTTTTGCGAAAAAAAATTGAGACGGGAAAATGGCGTCCGTGGGCGGAAAAAAAAATGGAGACGTGAAACCATCCTCGTCGTGCGAAAATAAAAATTGATACACGAAACCGACGCTGTTTTGCGAAAAAAAATGGAGACGGGAAAATGGTGTCCGTGGGCGGAAAAACAAATGGAGAGGCGAAACCATCCTCGTCGTGCGAAAAAAAAAATTGATACACGAAACCGAGGCTGTTTTGCGAAAAAAAATGGAGACGGGAAAATGGCGTCCGTGGGCGGAAAAAAAAATGGAGACGCGAAACCATCCTCGTCGTGCGAAAAAAAACTTGATACACGAAACCGACGCTGTTTTGCGAAAAAAATTGAGACGGGAAAATGGCGTCCGTGGGCGGAAAAAAAAATAGAGACGCGAAACCATCCTCGTCGTGCGAAAAAAAAAATTGATACACGAAACCGACGCTGTTTTGCGAAAAAAAATTGAGACGGGAAAATGGCGTCCGTGGGCGGAAAAAAAAATGGAGAGGCGAAACCATCCTCGTCGTGCGAAAAAAAAAATTGATACACGAAACCGAGGCTGTTTTGCGAAAAAAAATTGAGACGGGAAAATGGCGTCCGTGGGCGGGAAAAAAAATGGAGAGGCGAAAGCATCCTCGTCGTGCGAAAAAAAAAATTGATACACGAAACCGAGGCTGTTTTGCGAAAAAAAATTGAGACGGGAAAATGGCGTCCGTGGGCGGAAAAAAAAATGGAGACGCGAAACCATCCTCGTCGTGCGAAAAAAAAAATTGATACACGAAACCGAGGCTGTTTTGCGAAAAAAAATTGAGACGGGAAAATGGCGTCCGTGGGCGGAAAAAAAAATGGAGACGCGAAACCATCCTCGTCGTGCGAAAAAAAATATTGATACACGAAACCGAGGCTGTTTTGCGAAAAAAAATTGAGACGGGAAAACGGCGTCCGTGGGCGGAAAAAAAAATGGAGAGGCGAAACCATCCTCGTCGTGCGAAAAAAAAAATTGATACACGAAACCGAGGCTGTTTTGCGAAAAAAAATGGAGACGGGAAAATGGCGTCCGTGGGCGGAAAAAAAAATGGAGAGGCGAAACCATCCTCGTCGTGCGAAAAAAAAACTTGATACACGAAACCGAGGCTGTTTTGCGAAAAAAAATTGAGACGGGAAAATGGCGTCCGTGGGCGGAAAAAAAAATGGAGACGCGAAACCATCCTCGTCGTGCGAAAAAAAAAATTGATACACGAAACCGAGGCTGTTTTGCGAAAAAAAATTGAGACGGGAAAATGGCGTCCGTGGGCGGAAAAAAAAATGGAGGCGCGAAACCATCCTCGTCGTGCGAAAAAAAATATTGATACACGAAACCGAGGCTGTTTTGCGAAAAAAAATTGAGACGGGAAAACGGCGTCCGTGGGCGGAAAAAAAAAATGGAGAGGCGAAACCATCCTCTTCGTGCGAAAAAAAAAATTGATACACGAAACCGAGGCTGTTTTGCGAAAAAAAATGGAGACGGGAAAATGGCGTCCGTGGGCGGAAAAAAAATGGAGAGGCGAAACCATCCTCGTCGTGCGAAAAAAAAACTTGATACACGAAACCGAGGCTGTTTTGCGAAAAAAAATTGAGACGGGAAAATGGCGTCCCTGGGCGGAAAAAAAAATGGAGAGGCGAAACCATCCTCGTCGTGCGAAAAAAAAAATTGATACACGAAACCGAGGCTGTTTTGCGAAAAAAAATTGAGACGGGAAAATGGCGTCCGTGGGCGGAAAAAAAAATGGAGACGCGAAACCATCCTCGTCGTGCGAAAAAAAAAATTGATACACGAAACCGAGGCTGTTTTGCGAAAAAAAATTGAGACGGGAAAATGGCGTCCGTGGGCGGAATAAAAAATGGAGACGCGAAACCATCCTCGTCGTGCGAAAAAAAAACCTAAACCTAATCCTAACCCTAACCCTAACCCTAACCCTAACCCTAAGCCTAAACCTAAGCCTAACCCTAACCCTAACCCTAACCCTAACCCTAACACTAACCCTAAACCCTAACCCTAACCCTAACCCTAACCCTAACCCTAACCCCTAACCCTAACCCTAACCCTAACCCTAACCCTAACCCTAACCCTAACCCCTAACCCTAACCCTAACCCTAACCCTAACCCTAACCCTGACTAACCCTAACCCTAACCCTAAACCTAACCCTAACCCTAACCCTAACCCTAACCCTTACCCTAACCCCTAACCCTAACCCTAACCCTAACCCTAACCCTAACCCAAACCCTATCCCTAACCCTAACCCTAACCCTAACCCTAACCCTAACCCTAAACCCAAACCCTAACCCTAACCCTAACTCTAACCCTAACCCTAACTCTAACCCTAACCCTAACCGTAATGACTAACGCTAACCCTAACCCTAACCCTAGCCCTAACCCTAAGCCTAACCCTAATGAGCACGTGCCCTCTGCAGGTGATGAGGGGCCAGCGCAGTCGACATGTTCCTACTGCAGACGTGGACTTTGCTGGTGATGTGGAGCCTGCAAGTCAGCTAGTGGCTGCTGGAGAAGCGTCCTCTGCAAGCGAGGTGGCGCCAGCGCAGTTGGCGCGTGGGTACTGTGCATGCACCCTCTGCAAACAATGAGTGGGCGCATGGGCACTGTGCATGCGCTGTCTGCAGGCGATAAGGCGCGAGAGCAGTCGGCAGGTGTCTACTGTGCATGCGCCTTCTGTGGGTGAGGAGACGCGTGCACATTCAGTGCGTGGATAATGTGCACGCGCTGTCTGCAGTTCATGAGGCGTGAGTGCAATCGGTGCGTCTCTAATGAGCATGCGTCCTCTGCGGGTGAGGAACCGCGTGTGCATTCGACGCGTATGCTCTGCGCACGCGCTCTCTGGAGGGGAGGACGTGCCTACACAGGCAGCGCGTGGCTGGTGCACACGCACCCTCTGAAGGTGAGGAGGCACATGTGCAGTACACGTGTCGGCACTGCGCACAAGCCCTCTGCAAGCGAGGAGGCACTTGCACAGTCGTCATGTGTCTACTGCACATGCAGCGTCACAGGCAACGCGGCGCCTGAGCAGTCGATGCGTGGCTAATGTGCACACGAACTCTGTAGGTGACGAGGCGCGCACGCATTCAGAGCGTAGGTATTGCGCACGCACCCTGTGCAGGCAAGAAGGCGCCTGCACCATCGGCGCATGGGGAATGCGCAGGCGCCTTCTCTATGCAATGCGGCGCGTGCAGTCAGCAGGTGGCTCCTGTGCATGCACCCGCTGCAAGCGACGTTAAGGGTGCTCAGTCGGTGCTGCTGACGAGCGGGTGACCGCGCAGTGGTGGTGTAGTTACTGCACATGTGCACTGTGCAGGGGCAGAGCCATCGGAGACACCAAGATTTTATTGGCCGTTGCTCTCCACCTCCCCCCCCCGCCAGCCAATTGGTGCATGGGGGGGGGGGCACATACACAAAGGAGGCATGGCCTGAGGAAGGTGGATGGGCTTTGGGGTGAAGGAGGCAGCCACAGTGTGGGGTGCCCCACATCTATGGGGCAGGAGAGGAAGGGGGGCATCCCACATGTGTGGGGCGGGGGGGACACCCCATAACTATGGGGTGGGGCAGGGAGGGAGGACACACCCTGCATGTATGGGGGAAGGAGTGGGGGTGATGGTGGTGGTGTTTGTCACTATGGGGCACCCCACATCCATGGGGCTCCTCTTAGCCATGGGGCAGGAAGCCCCACCCCCTTCACCTGGATTGGGGGGAGCGAGGCCTGGCTACCCACAGGAGCCGCTTCCATTGGCAGGGCATCCATACCGGGTGCGGGGCTGGGGGGGAGTTGCTGTGGGGCAGGACTCACCTGGGGGGGGGGGGGAGGGGAAGGGGCATCACCACCCATAGCCCCGCCCCATAGCCCCGCCCCCACCCTGTCTCTCCTCTATTTCCCTCCTCCCCTTTTCCACACCCCTTTTGACCCTGCCTCCAGCCCCACCCACCCCATTAGCCACGCCCCTTCTCCTCCTTAAACCCCTGACCCTGCCCTTTAACCCCCATGGCCCCACCTTCTTATTACTCCACCCCCATCCCCACCCACCCCCTTTGACACCACTGAATTTCCCCTCCCCTGACCATGCAACTTTTAACCCTGCCCCACCCCCACCCACCCCCTTAGCCCCGCCCCCTCCCTTTAACCCCCTGCTGACCACGGCCCTTCATGGCCACACCCCTCATTGCCCCACCCCCATCCCCACCCACCCCCTTTGAAACCACCCAAATTCCCCTCCCCTGAGCGCGCCCCTTTTAGCCCCGCCCACCAGATCTACTCACCCATTCGAACCACACCCACTGCCCTTTAATGCTTTCCACACCCCCTCATTACCCCACCTCCTCTGTTCCCCTTTCCCCTTCCTTAACTTCCCGCCCACCACCCTTTTACCAAGCCCCTTTTAACCCCGCCCCCAGCCCCACCAACCCCTTAACCCCGCCCCTTTACCCTCCTTAACCCCCTGACCCCGCCCTCTTTGGCCACACCCCCTCCTAAACACACACACACACACACACCCCTTTATGGGTGGGTGAAAGCCTCATAACGAGGGGCGGGGTTTCTATGGGGAGGGGTCTATAAGGGCGTGTTCAGAGGGGGGCGTGACTTAGTAGGTCCCGCCCCTCTCATCAGTACACCCCCACCCCCATCGTAAGTACCCGCCCTCTCCTTTCCAGTCACCATCTTTTTTCTCTGCAATAAAAAAAACAACAAAAGGGGGCATGGCTTGAGTGGGTGTGACCTGATGGGTGTGTTCAATGGGGGCGTGGCTTTAAAAGGGGGCGGGACCTAGGAAATAGCCCCCTCCCCAGGAGCTCTGCTAGTGGTCGAAGGCACGCTCATTGTTCTCCACCAGGTTCCCGTTTCGCGGCCAACTGGAGGGCGAGGTTCTCCTGGGCTGTGGCCTCTGTCCAGTGCATCGTCACCGTCTGCATTGGTTGGTCCAGAGATGCCTACAAAAAGGGGCATGGACACCTTAAGCCCCGCCCCCTCCACCTATCCCCCATCCCCTTCTCATTACCATCAGCTCCTCATTAATGATCATTTTGCTGATGATGCTGTGGATGGTGGGGAGGTCCAGCTCAAACATGGCTGCCAGGATCGCCATGCTGGAAAGGGGAGGAGTCTGAAGAAGCCATGCCCACTCCCTTTCTTGGCCACGCCCACCCCATCACCTGATGGAGTTGTAGACGTTGCTGTAGGTGAACAGGTAAGTGCGGAGCGACTCCTCCTGGATGTTCCTGCAAGGGGAGGTCAAAGGTCATGGGATGGGGGTCAAAGGGCACAAGGCGCGGGTAAAAGGTTATTAGATGAGCGTGGGAAGGGAAAAAAAGGTCAAATAGCACAAAATGGCGGTGGGAGGGCCAAAGGGGAGGTCAAAGGTCACAAGATGGTGGTCAGAGGTCACAAGATGGTGGTGGGAGGGGCCAAAGGGGAAGTCAAAGGTCACAGGCCAGAGGTCCCAAGATGGAGGTTGATGGACAGGAGCGGGGGGGGGGGGGGGGGGAGGGGACAAGGTGGGGGTCGGAGGGGACAAGATGGGGGTCAAAGGTCACAAGATAGTGGGTGGAGTACAGAGCCCAATGGACACAAACCCCACCCCCACCTTAGCCCCATCCCCTTTAAACTGTGCCCTTTAACCCCACCCCCTTAGTCCCCGCCCCTTCAAACCCTGCCCACCCCATTTAGTCCTGCCCACCCTTTAACCCCATCCCCCCCCTTGAGACACCACTCCCCTTTAACCCCGCCCTTCGGAACCCTCCCTTTTAGCCCCACTCCCTTTTAGCCCCGCCCCCTAAATCCTAACCCCCTCTAGCCCCGCCCCTGCAGACCCCCCCCACCCCATTTAGCCCCGCCCACCCCTAACCCCAGTCACCTCTTGTGACCCCACTCACTCCACTCCCCATTCACCCCACCCCCTTTAACCCTGCCGACTCAGACCCCACCCCCTGGAGCCCCACTCCCCCGAGGCCCCGCCCACCTAAGCTCCGTCCATCTGACGAGCATGGCGCAGATGCAGTCGGCCTGGGGGAAGTGGTCCGAGACTTTCCTGTTCATCTTCTCATTGACCACGTAGCGGTGGCAGCGCCATCAATCCCCTGTCTTCATCGCCTTGGAGGCCACCAACACGTGCTCCTGCATCGACTCGGGTGGGCTTATGGGAGCCCTCTGTCAGGGGGCGGGGCTTAATTTGCATCCCAAGTATGGTGCCCATAGACCCAATGGCTCCATAGAGAGGCATCACCCCCCTCATGGGCTTTATGGGGGGAGTTAGGCTCCCTATAGGGCAGGTGGGCGTGGCCTATGGGGGTGTGGCCACTGTAGGTGGAGCCTATGAGGGTGTGGCCTCTGGGGGTAGAGCCTTTGGGGGACTGGGGTCTGTAGAGTTGACATTGGGTCTGCGGAAGGTGTTGAGTTCTATGGGGTCTCTATAGGGAAAGGGGGCGTGGCCTATGGGAGTGTGGCCTATGGGGTGGAGCCTTTGGGGGAGAAGCCTCTTGGGGCATGGCCTATGGGGGGTGGGATTAAGGGGGGGGTGGGGTCTCCTAGAGGAGAAGTTGCCTCTACAGAAGACATTTGGTTGAGGTCTCCACAAGGGTGGGGGAGGGTTTGTGCTCTCTATAGAACGGGTGGGTGTGGTTTCTCCGAAGTGGGCAGAGCCTATGGGAGGTGGGCATGTCCCACCTGGATGGGGGGGGGGGGGTCAGCATGTTGGATGTTATCCTGGAGGTGTGACCTCGTGGGCGTGGTACCAGTGGCTGTGCAGGGTGTGGTAGTAGATGTGGCAGAGGATGGTGCAGATCCGGATCCAATCCGTCCGATCGTTGGTGTAAATGAACTTACACAAACTCTTTGTGATGGCTGCCAAGTCTTCCTCCTCTTCCTCTATCCCATCATCCTTTGCCTGGCCACACCCACCCACACCCCCCCCCACCACTGCGCCGCAGAAACCCACCAGCCCCAAGGCTATGCAGAGACAACCCCCCATCCCAAGGAGGCACAGAGACTCCCAAGACATGAGACTGATCCACACTTTAATCTTGTCGTGAAAGAACAGAAGCTCCCGATTGGCACTGTGCCGATGTAATACAGGTATTCGAGACCCTACGGATGGGGCCCAAAATATATGTTGTGCCACCTGAGTACCAAGAGCGAGGAGGACATCAAGACCTGAGGAGGATCTAAGACATGGAACACAGACTACACAAATCACACAACAACGCGCACACACACACACAGGCTGGCACTGCCCTGCCCACTCTACCATCACACTGAAAAGAAACCCACTCCTTTTGCCTGCCCAGAAGGGACTATTCCAGGGCAGCCCTCTCCCCTACACTAACTAAAACCCCTCCTGGCAATTCCCTGCCTTGTCCCCTCCTCTCAGCCCCTCCCCAGCCCCTGTCACTCAACTTTTCAGAGGGTCGGGGGTGTGAATCCAGCCTTGACAAAGAAATCACATCAAGTAATAGGGATGTTCCTGCAGTCACCAGGTTCCTTCTCATCATCTTCTGCAATAAAAAAAAATAAAAATGAAGCAGTGCTGGCAGTATCACATTGGCCAACACTAATGTCTTCCACAACACCCCTCTCCTCAGAAGGGCCCTGGTATTCTGCTCACTCCAGAGTCAGACACTGCAGCTGTCATCACTTGTGGCACCTAAGATACCAAGAAACACATAATTACTGCTGCGGTTGTGAGAAGTCACCAGCCCTGTGATCCTCCTTGCTACTCCCCCAGCTCACCTCAAATGCACATCTGATTCCAGAGACGGCCGGCACAGCACCTGCAAAACCAAAGGGAAATGCCTGAGTTGCCATAGAACACTTTGCTCTTGGTCACTGACCCAGCCCAGCACCGCCTCACCTTCTCCTGCCACCCATTGGCGTGTGCCTTCGCCCCTCCGAGGCTGTGTGTGGCACCTGCGAAAACCAAAGCGAAGGGCACACAGTGAGATACTGCCTGAAATGGCAGCCTGCCCGCACCGATTCCTGTCTCCCTCTCCTTTACCCTGACTGCTCGCATGTCTGGGCTCCATCTCTTTGGCCTGATGTGTTGAGGCTTGGATACCATCTGTAAAGCACAAACATCAGGGCATGCTTATAACCACACCAACGATACAATACCTGAAAAGTAACTGCTGCTTCAACCGACTCATAATTGCTCACCTTGCCTCAGTCACCTCTGGTACCAACATCCCGATTCACTCATCGCTTCACACCTTCAAAAGAAAAAAACACCATGATTTAGTCATATGGTCACCAGTTGCACCTTTCCTCTGACACCACACACAGACCCACCTTCTTACGGCGCTCCACTCGCCTCCTCTCTGCTCATCTCGTCATGCGTCTGAAAAAAACATTGAGCGAGTCACTCAGATGCTGACCAATCCCATAGGATTTAGGAATACTGTCTAGTGTCCAAGTACAGCCTGACATAAAAAGAAAAAGACCAAATCATAAGCCCCTCACACACAAGCACTAACACCTTGGAGATTCAGTTTGGTTCATTGCCACTGAACAGCCTCCCAGAAGGCTCTGGTCACCTCCACAAAACACTTGTGCAAATGACTGTGCACACAGCCTGATGATGGCTACTCGACCAGAGCTGCCTGTACAACCTCTGTCTAAACGCTCCAGGTGTATCAACATATTTACCAGGCTCTTGTTGCTCTTCCACCGATGCCTGACTCGATGCACGTGGGCAGAGCAGATCCAAGCCTGACACACACAGGCCCAGGCCAGCACTACACAGAACACCACAGACAATGAGACTCGAAAATGAGAGAAACATCTCAGTAAGGACTCCCGGACCAGAGATGCTGACGGGCAAGAAGACCTACAGGGACCCAACTGTGAGGTGACGAGGCTCTACAGCAGCCTCAGAGGAAGAGGCGAATGTAACGGCCCGTTACGAGAAGGCACTGCCAAAACGCAGGCAACGATTGCGCCGAAAGCTGGGCTCGAAGACTTAAGAACATGACGGTCCTTGAAAACAGAGAGGTGCTGAGCAGAGCTGTAAACACGGCCTGAAAGGAGGCTGCAAAGGAGGACCACCGAGAAACTCCCGACACACAGCATCGATCCGCGCTTTCAGCTTGTTACAGAAGAACAGAAGCTCCCGCCCGGCGCTGTGCCGACGAGCGAAGGCATTCAGGACCCCAGGGCTGGCGCCCGAGAGAGATGCTGTGCCCCTTTACCACCGAGAGCGAGGAGGACGTCGCGACCTGAGAAGGGTCTAAGACACAGGACAGACACACAAACTGCACACAACACCCACACAGCGGCTGGAACTGCCCTGCCCGGCACACCCCACCGCCGCGCTGTACAGTGACCTCCCCCTGACCCACTGACACCACATCCCGTGCCTGCGGGACTGGGGGTGGCACCTGGTGCCCTGCTGTGTCCCCACGGGTGACATGTGGCACCCAGCCATGTCCCCAGGGGTGGCACGTGGCCCCCTCTGTGTTCCCACAGTCCATCTACCCCCCCCATGCTGAGCTGGGGGCTGCCACGCCACCACCACATCGTCACCTACCTGCTCCTCCTCTCCACCGAGCCCCACGAGCGGCTGGAGGTGAGCGGCTGGGGACAGTGCTCTGTGGCCCTGGGGGTGACATTGCGGGTGTCACTGAGCGTGGTGTCGGGGTCCAGGCCCGGATGCGTCCCAGTGAGAGCGAGGTGAGCGCCTACGCCTGGCTGGAGCCCCCCGTTATTGCAGCCATTGCGGCGAGCTCAGGAAGTGTCCCCAGCACGCTGCCGGCCACCGTGGGGTGAGGACACACCTTGGGGATGGGGACACGGGTGGGGGGACACATGGCTCCATCCCTCATCACCTCCCCTCTCTCAGCATCACGGAGCTGAGCGATGGCTCCTTCAGGACCACCCATGTCCCCACTGCCACCTTCCTGAGCACGGCTCCGGCCACCGGGCCGGACCTGGAACGCGTCAGCACCGGCACCAAGTTCGCCCTGGGGCTGTGGATGGGGGGGCTGGGGGGAGCCTGGCACTAGGGTGACCCCCCCAGGGGAATAAAGTCACTGCCCCCCAGGACCAGAATGTGTTGGAGTGGGATGGGGGGGCTCGCAGGGGACACAGCTTTGGGAACCCAGAACTCCAAACCCCACTTCTGAGGGCTTTGGGGACATGGGGGGGGGTGACCTAGGGCTGAGATCCCAGCATCCCCCCCACCAATTCCTGCTCCTCACCCCAGAACAGCAGCTCCACGCCCCCCCTCACCACCCAAACCCTTTGATTCATCACCTTTATTGCATCAAAATATTTACCACCATTAATACAAGACCTAAGAAACCATCCAAGGGGAATTCTGTGTGCTGTCCCCTCCCTCCTTACCCCCCCAGCTTGGAATTTCAGGAAAGGAGTTAAAAAAGGTGCTAACCACCCCCTCCAAAAAAAATAATAATAACTGCAACATGTGGTACCTCTCTGTGTTCCAGCCTCCGTCACTGCGGGAGACGGGAGCTGAGTGTGGGGGACACACACAGGTACAGCACCGGAGAGGTTCCAAATTAAAATAATACCTTTAAATACATAAATAACTGAAAATATAGCTCTGTTCTCTGGCCAGCTCCGTGCTGGCAAGGGTTCAAAGGAGGAACATAAATCAACGTGATCTTAAAAATACAGCATAATTATCAACGAGAGAGCGCTGTCATGCTCAGGGCGTCGCCATGCCCCCCCTCCTTCCCTCCATCCTCCTCCTCTGCTCTCCCCCCGCCACGTTATTCCCTTAAAAACAAGGAATCATTTTCAGCTGGGACTTGGGAGAGGCCCCAGCCCCACTCCTGAGGGTCCGCATGGGGCTTGGGGGTGCACGTGGCACGGCGGGGGCTGAATCCTCCTCCTCAGCCCTGCAGTGGAATCCTCCATCATCAGCGTGGTTTGAAAACACTTCTTTAAGGCTGACGGGGTTGGGGATCCCTTGGGAAGAGGCGCTCCCCATCCCAACATCCGTGCGATGCTGGGGAACTGGGACGTGCTGGTGTGGGGCGCGGGGGCACCGCCTGCACTGGGGGGAGATGGAGAGGCAGAACCAGCAGCTCTTGGCTGAGTCCTTCAGCCCCAGACAAGGAAGGAATCCAGTCCCGAGGGATCCTGCCCTGTCTCCCATCCCCAGAATTGGGAAGAACAGCCCGGAGCGTGGGCCCAGTGCTCAGTCCAGGGAGATGATGTCCGGCCGGCAGCCCGGGAGCGCCGAGGTGCCGCTCACAGTCCCGCCGTGGCTCTCCCGCAGCGTCCCGGCCGTGGAGACGATGCTGCTGATGCGGGTGGCGGTGCTGTGGGCTCCCCCCAGCACCGGTGCCAGGGGGTTCAGGAAGTGACTGGAAGTGTTCCTGTACTGGAAGAAATGGCCGAGCGCGTCCTGCTCATCCAGGGAGGTGATCACCGACGGGCTGTAATGCTGCCAGGACACAACCCCGTCAGGTCACAGAGCCACAAACTGCAGCCCCCCTTGGGCGTGCTGGCACCCACAGAGAGGAGGTGTCCCCCGCCACCCACCCAGGTGTAATGAACCAGTTCACCAACACCCTAAACCATCAACACCCACTGCCTCCTGTCAGCACAACCCAGGGTGAGAGCAGTGGGGAAGAGACACAGCAGCAGGGAGGAATAAAACCCAGCATGGAGAAAGATGATGGAGGGCACAGTAACCCCCCCAGCAAGGCTGGGATTACTGGGACTGGTGTGTGTGGATCCCAGCCCTACGCTGAGCCGCCCCTGAGCAGCACCGACAGGACTCCTCACATCCCAACGCCTTCCACCATGTCTGCGCAGGAGAACACTTCCACCTTGGAGTGGGTGGCTTTGGAGACTCGGGAAAGCGGAGCGGTGGGAGCAGAGGAGTGGGGAGAGCCCCATGGTACCCGCAAAGCCGTGCCCCACCGCCACCCCGCCACAGAGGAGGAGGATGGAGGAAGGTTGGGAATGAAGAATGAACTCCCCCCAACTTACCTGATTTTCACTTTGAAGGAAGGAAAACAAATCCAGACCTGGAAAAAGAAATAGGATAAAAATAAATCTCGATGATAAAGAACCTGTGATGGGAAGGGGAGCCAAACCGTGCCAGCGCAGATGGGGTCAGGCTGCTTCCACGCACCAGACACTGTGATACCACCAGCTCCAACTCCATCACAAGCTCCAGCTCTGTCCCTACCACCCCTCTGGTCTCTACGGGTGAACTCAAGGCTTCATCTCTCTGGGGAGCAGCTTCCCTGCCCCTAAAACCAGGCTTTAAAGGCAAGTGAGGCATAAATAAAGCACACTGGGATCTCCAGAGCAGTAGGATGCTGTGAATGGTTTATTATTTACTGCTCAGTGGGGGACTGGGGCCTCTCTTTTCCTTCTGTGGTGTCAGGACACAGCCGGTGTCACACCCTGCCAGCCTGGGACAAGGACTGACAAAAGGAAGTCACAGCTTCATTCCTTGGTGGCCCTGGGACACTGCACAGCCCAAACCTGGGCTGTTCCTACCTGTGATCTCTAACAAAGGGATTTTGTGCTGTTCTGAAACCCCCTCAAAATGAGATGATTTCCAACCCGACCCATTCTGTGATTCTACAAATCCTCCCCAGAGCCGTGCCCTAGTGGAGAGGAATCTCTTCTGTGTCAGGCCAGTGAACTCCTTCACTCAAAACCACTCCCTCTGAGCTGCCAGGCTGAGAACGACGACACGCGTGTGACCCCAAGGTCCCCGTAACACCACGGGGACACTGGCTGCTCAGGTCTGGCAAATGGTACAACTGTGGGACATGGTAATGGCTGTTGGGGGTCTCTGTCGTTACCTTGGAGCTCAGAGGGCACCTGGTAGGAAGGGTGGTAGTCAGGGATGGGGAGGTTGGAGAGATAATCGCTGCCAAGAGCCGCCATGGGAGGGCTTCGGAGCACGGAAGCCGGCTGGTGATCGATGCTCAATGCCCTGGAACAGAACACAGAGAACCCAGGAGCCTTAAACAAAAGCACAGCAGGACAAAGGAGAGCAGGAAGGAAGGGAAGGTTCCTGTGCTGCCTTACCCCTTGGGCCTGGCTGCGGTCGGAAGAGTCGTGCTGGAAACTGGGCACTGCTTCTTGGCTGGTGGCTCCTCCTCGTCCGACGAGCTGTCCAGGGTCAGATCGATAACCTCCACTTTCTTTTTGCCCTCGGAAGAGCTCCTGGCCTCAGAGCTCACGGTGTAAAGGGAGCTGGCTGCAGAGGGAAAGCAGCCGTCAGCTTCGGCCACCATGACAGACACAAGGACAACACCCCACGATGACCACACGAAGTACTGCGACTTCCAAAAAGCTCATACCAAACCCACACCCCCTCCCTGAACAGCAGCACCATCCCCACACCGGCGGTCAGGCCTTCATTCCCCACCTGGCATTCATTTCCAGATGAACCTGCCTTTTTCTTGCTGTTTCTAGCACTCACTCCTCTGTGCTGCGTGCCTGTCAAACCCCTGGTATTACAGCGTGATCCCAAAGACACCCCAAAAAACAGAGTGGGTGAGCACTGCTCCCATACCCTCGATCCCACTGAAGGCAGGTGCCTGGCACACCTCCTGCTTCTCCTTCTTCGGCTTCATGGGGCACCAGGAGCCGTCCTCCATGAACTGTATCTCGTCACAGTCCGTGCAGGAGTTGAGGATCTCCATGAACAACCTGCTGGGCGAGAGCAGAGCTGGGGGGAGCGAACACGACGGGAGCTCACACGTAAATACGTGCGGAGGAAACAACCCGGGGCCAAAGGTGCTCAGGAAATGGTTTAAAGAATTATTGACCTAAAACCCGTGCCAGCATCACCTGTGAGCTCAGCTTTAGTTAGTGGGTTCCCTCATTGTGGAGACTGCCAGCACGGAAGCCAAGATTCTGACAGAGGCTCCTTGTTCTCCGGGAGCAATCTCTCCCAAATTGGCATCAAAAGTCAGATTTTAAGTCATTTGAGGCTGTGACTTGCCTATATACACTATATACTGTGTGGGAGGAATAGAGTACCTAGCAAGACCAGAACCCTGGACTTCCGCAGGGCCAACTTTAGCCTCCTCAATCAATTGTTAAGGGAAGTCCCATGGGACAGGGTGCTGGATGGTAAAGGGGCTCAAGATAGTTGGTCAACATTCAAGGACCACTTCTTGCAAGCTCAGGATCAGAGCGTCCCAATGGGTATGAAATCAAGTAAGGGAGCTAGGAGACCAGCATGGTTAAACAAGGAACTGCTGGGCAAACTCAGGTGGAAAAAAAGAATTTATGGATCATGGAAAGAGGGGCTGGTCACTTGGGAGGAATATAGGACAGTTGTCAGAGGATGTAGAGAGGCCATTAGGAAAGCTAAGGCCTCCTTGGAACTTAACCTTGCAAGCCAGGTCAAGGATAATAGAAAGGGCTTTTTCAAATACATAGCTAATAAAACAAACACTAGAGGCAATATAGGCGCACTGATGAATGACATGGGTGCCCTAGAGACAGAGGATATAAAGAAGGCAGAGGTGCTGAATGCCTTCTTTGCCTCTGTCTTTACTCCTGCAGGCTTTCCCCAGGAGCCCCTGATCCCTGTAGCCCCAGAAGAAGTCAGGATAAAGGAGGAGTTTGCCTAGGTAGATGAGGATTGGGTTAGGGATCAGTTGAGCAATCTGGATATCCATAAATCGATGGGACCAGATGGAATGCACCCAAGGGTGCTGAGGGAGCTGGCAGAGGTCATTGCTAGGCCACTCTCCATCATCTTCGGTAAGTCATGGGCAACAGGAGAGGTGCCTGAGGACTGGAGGATAGTAAATGTCTCTCCAATCTATAAGAAGGGCAAGAAGGAGGACCCGGGTAACTATAGACCGGTCAGCCTCACCTCCATCCCTGGAAAGGTGATGGAACAGCTTGTTCTTGGCAGTATCTCTAGGCATATCAAGGATGAGGGGGTCATTAAGAGCAGTCAACATGGTTTTACCAAGGGTAAGTCATGTTTGACGAACCTTATTGCCTTCTATGAGGAAATAACTAGGTGGATAGATGATGGTAGAGCGGTAGATGTGGTTTATCTTGATTTCAGTAAAGCATTTGACACTGTCTCCCACAGCATCCTTGTAGAAAAGCTGATAAAGTATGGGTTTGGTGATCAGGTACTGAGGTGGATTGTCAACTGGCTGAAGGAAAGAAGCCAGAGAGTTGTGGTCAATGGGACGGAGTCTAGTTGGAGGCCTGTGACTAGTGGAGTCCCTCAGGGGTCGGTACTGGGACCGGTGTTGTTCAATATCTTCATCAACGACCTGGATGAGGGTACAGAATGTATCCTCAGCAAGTTTGCTGATGACACCAAACTAGGAGGAGTGGCTGACACACCAGAGGGTTGTGCTGCCATTCAACGAGACCTTGATAGGCTGGAGAGTTGGGCAGG
Organism: Podargus strigoides; assembly: GCA_028020825.1. Classification (NCBI taxonomy): domain Eukaryota; kingdom Metazoa; phylum Chordata; class Aves; order Caprimulgiformes; family Podargidae; genus Podargus; species Podargus strigoides. Next base: position 114,557 of record CM051654.1, read on the forward strand.
GAAAAACTTAATGAAATTCAACAAGGGCAAGTGTAGAGTTTTGCATCTGGGGAAGAACAACCCCATGTACCAGTACAGGTTGGGGGCTGACCTGCTGGAGAGCAGTGTAGGGGAAAGGGACCTGGGGGTCCTGGTGGACAGCAGGATGACCATGAGCCAGCAATGTGCCCTTGTGGCCAAGAAGGCCAATGGCATCCTGGGGTGTATTAGAAAGGGGGTGGTTAGTAGGTCAAGAGGGGTTCTCCTTCCCCTCTATTCTGCCTTGGTGAGGCCACATCTGGAGTGTTGTGTCCAGTTCTGGGCCCCCCAGTTCAAGAAGGACAGGGAACTACTTGAGAGAGTCCAGCGTAGAGCCACAGAGATGATGAAGGGAGTGGAACATCTCCCTTATGAGGAAAGGCTGAGGGAGCTGGGTCTCTGTAGCTTGGAGAAGAGGAGACTGAGGGGTGACCTCATTAATGTCTGTAAATATGTAAAGGGTGAGTGTCATGAGGATGGAGCCAGGCTCTTCTCAGTGACATCCAATGATAGGACAAGGGGCAATGGGTGCAAGCTGGAGCATAGGAGGTTCCACATAAATGTGAGGAAGAACTTCTTCACAGTAACAGAACACTGGCACAGGCTGCCCAGAGAGGCTGTGGAGTCTCCTTCTCTGGAGACATTCAAAACCCGCCTGGACATGTTCCTGTGTGACCTGACCTAGGTGTTCCTGCTCTGGCAGGGGGATTGGACTAGATGATCTTTTGAGGTCCCTTCCAATCCCTAACATTCTGTGATTCTGTGATACACCAGTATTAGGGGATAAGCCTCAAAACCAACCCCCAATCCAGGCCAAGGACCGCGTGAGACGCCTGCCCAGCTCAGCTCACCCGTCGATGATCAGGCTGTCGTACGGTGCTTTCTTATCACACACGGGACAAGTCCACGTGGGTTTCTTCTCGTTCATTTGCAGGTAGAGCGCGGCATCGAAGCACTGGAGGTGGGTGCAGGTGATGGCTCGGCAGGGCACGGTCAGCCTCATCTTACCCAGCTGGGGAGGGCGAGGAGGGAGAAAAGAGGTTGGTTTTGGATAAAGCACCTCTGGCAGCACTCAGTGGCATCATTCCCTCCTCCCGCAGCGCTCCTAAAGGTGAAGCTGTTCACAAAGGCCTCTCCAAGACAAGGGAACAATGCAGGGACCCACCGGGCACATGAGGGAAACGCGTAAGCTCGTCGTAGCTATCTCGCTGTCAGGATCGGCCGTCAGTTTTTCTTTGACTGAAAGGAAGGGAAAAAAGATCTCCTGTCACCACCCTCCTTTTTATGTGCAGAAATATATACAGACACGACTTATAGCCTGCATCACGACAGTTATTATCCAAATCACAGCAGCAGACAGCATTACTATTAGGTCAAGGGCTTGGCAAGAGACTCCTTGGCTACTCCATAGATGCAGCACTGAGTCCCTACAGGAAATATTTTACAGGCAGCTATGAGATGATAGCGCTGGGGAAAGGCAGTTGTAGGGACAGGGGGCACAGTTGGAGCAGGGGGGCAGTAAGCCTGGTTACACCTTCCCACAAAGGGGAACTTACTCAGGGCTCGGGAATGGTCAGGGTTTCGGATGCCCTTGGCTCTCAGCTTCTGCAGCAGCGTTACTGACGTCAACTGCTTCACCAGGTACACTGAGAGGGAGTAGTTCTGTTGAAAAGAAGTAGTTGATGCTGCTCAGACCGAGAAAAACCCAGCAGAAATGGGAGGGCTCTCTCACACCCACACAACTTGCTGCTGCTGCACACACAACCTTGGTTCTGCCTCGCAGAGCTGAGGCTGCAAACACCCCCAGGGAAACAGCAGCAGCACACGGGACCCGTTCCCCACGGCACCCACCCTGCCGAACTCCGAGGACCAGTTCACCACGATGGTGTTGGGAACGGTCGCGGAGAGTCGCGCCAGCGGAGTGATGTTGACAGGGCGGCTGGGTCGCTTCGGCTCCGCGCCGTTTTTTGTGGGTGGGAGATAACCCTGCGAGGAAAAGAGGATTACCTGGCATCAAACCCATCCTCCCCGAGGTGTATAAACCTACAAACCCCACCTTGTCACGGCACACGCTGCCTTGAGACATTTCAGGCCACACCTTAGAGCTTGGATCTCATTTTTGCTTCATTATATCCACGTTCCGACGCGATTAGAAACCCATCCCATTACCCAGCCCAATTACCTGTGGGGCAGCTGAGAGGGAAGTGGCCCAGGGCTGTCACACCTGACACCTCTCTGAGGTGTGACACCGCGTTGCATCCCTTTTTGGGCTGCAAACTGCAGCAAACACTAATTCTTATTATATTTAAGTGTTTTCAGAGTGAAGGAGCACACCCCAGTCTCCCTGCGTTGTGATAAACGACGCCAGTATCCCACTAATCTCAGCTTTTACTCAGCATTTTTTATTATCAAGTTTCATCTCAAAACACACAGGGAATCTGCTACTTAAAAATCAATCCATCAGGCCCAAAGCTGGCCTGTTCTTCAAGGCCACACTCGAAGCGAAGAGCAGCTTTCAGCACCAGCCCACAGCCCCGCAATGTGCAATCAGCTCTGCACTCTCACCACACCATTTCTTCTTTCATCTCCGGGAAAATACATTCCCACCGCACTCCCTGGGAGCTGTAGCTGTGCAAAAAGGGTGGAATTCAGTCTAGAACATATTAAGAAACAACATTTACTCACGGGCAGGGGACAGAGTTTTCCATTGACCTTGACAAATAAATTAGGGGGGAAGTAATCTTCTTGGGGACAGCTGGTTTCACACAAGCAAAACCTACGGAGGACGAGGGAGAAACTGGTGAGTGAGTGGTGACACCAGTGGGAAATGGCGGCCAAACTTCTCTTTAAGAAGGGAAAAGCATTTTCCAAGCAGGACAGATCCATGGCTGGGAAATACATGAGCCCCTATGTGTGTTTCCAACCTTACACATGGCAAAAATGATACGAGAAACGAGACAAAAATGCCCTAATTTTGTTGGACTGAGGTGATAGTCTCAGCTATCCAGAACCGCAGTTTCAAAGGCAAATTCTATTTATATATATATATGTAAAAATGGCTTTTTCTGAGCGCGTCATGCCAATGCAGAGCCACACCGCCAACGTTCTCGAAAACTAAATCACATCTCATTGTTTTTTAACCTCTCTGCGCTTGCCAAATAAAACAAAGAATAAAATTGAGTTCATCTTTTCCTTGCTTGGGAACACGAGAACACTGCGTGTGCTGAAGAAAAAAAAACATCCCACCATCGCTTGTAACTCCTGCACTGAAGTTTGCTCAACAAAGGTTTGCTGCTCCTGGTGAAGGGATGCACTCCGGGCACTCAGGAGAGTGCTGGAAGGTCTGGGTGGAATATTTGGTGAATTCTGCTTCATTTCCAACATCCAAAAATCAGTAAGAGGCTACAGACTGCAGTTCAAAGCCCCAGGCGGAGGTTTTGTGTGTGACAGGAGACATTCGGGGGCGTTCCGGGAACAGGATGCCCTGACGTTTCGCTTCGCCAGCTCCACGCGCAGGAGTGGAACAGATGGGAGCCGGGACTGCGGGGCCCCAGAGCAGAAAGGCTTCGTCACCAGGTCGTAATTAACACAAACCAACGGGCTGCTCTTGAAGGGAAACCAAGTCTTCAAACAACCACTTTAGATTGGATATGGGGAACAATTCCTTCCCCAAAGGGCTCCCCAGCACTGGCCCAGGCTGCCCAGGGCAGGGGGGAGTCCCCATCCCTGGAGGGATTTCAGAGCCATGGAGATGTGGTGCTGAGGGACATGGGGCAGTGGGGACCTGGCAGTGCTGGGTTAATGGTTGGACTGGAAGAGCTCAGAGGTCTCTTCCAACCAAGGCTGCTCTGTGATCCTGTGATTCTCTTCACACTTCTCCCAGGTATCACAACTAACACCCAGAACTCCCCGGCACACTTTTTCCTTGAGAGCACAGTAGCCATGCTCTGTCTCATTGCCAAGTTCAAGCCCCTGACAATAAAACTGACCATTTTTTAACCCTGCCAAGGGTTGAACGTTGGGCAGAAGCCCCCTGGGTTCCTGTTGGGTCCCTCAGGACAGCGTGGGCAGGCACTGAGATAAACCACCCCAGCACTGGCCACAGCAATCACAGGGCAACCCATAAGGGAATCTCATGTATTTTTCTCCTCATGCTCTCCAACATGTTTCATGTTTTCATGAACAGCTAAAAAACTTTTAAAGGTAATGCATTTTCTGCACCTTATTCTGCCTTTTGAAATTATTAAAATGGAAAAATGTGCTCCACCCAAACCACAGCCAAATGAACACCACAGCTCAGGGAACAGGACTTAATGAGCTCATTAAAAAGCCATTACCTTAATTGCACCTGTATTGTGTAATCACATTTGGCACCTGGTAAGAGATCTCTGCAAGAGAAAAAAAGGTCTTCAGACCATGGGAAGCACTTAACAGAGAATTACCAAGACAACATAATATCAATATAACTTAATAAAATGTTATGTGAGTGATACTAGGAATATCCCAACATAAGAGGGAGAAGCCCAACACAAGAAGGACATGGAGCTGTTGGAGTGGGTCCAGAGGAAGACACAGAGATGATCTGAGCGCTGGAGCACCTCTGCTCTGGGGACAGGCTGAGGGAGTTGGGGTGTTCAGCCTGGAGAAGAGAAGGCTCTGGGGAGACCTTAGAGCACTTTCCTGTGCCTGGGGGGGCTACAAGAAAGCTGGGGGGAGACTTTTGACAAGGGCCTGGAGTGATAAGATGAGGGGTGATGGCTTTAAACTGGAAGAGAGGAGATTTAGGTTGGATACTGGGAAGAAATTCTTGGCTGTGAGGGTGGTGAGACACTGGCCCAGGTTTCCCAGAGAAGCTGTGGCTGTCCCCTCCCTGGCTGTAAGCCCTGACACCAAGGAATCCCCTTTTCACACCCAACTGGGCATTTTCTTCTCATCTGCCAGGCTGACTCACCCAAACCCTGCCCATTTTTCCTCCTGACCCCTGTAGCCACCGCAGGGAAGCCACTGGGAATTGCACGGCACCCAGACACCATTTGGCTTACCGGGAGGTGAGGATCTGCTGAACTTGCTGGGGGGTGAGAGCAAAGGTGAAGTGAGCTTCTTCAAACCGCTGACTGTTGGTCGAGGCTGCAAAAAAAAAAGAGAATTTAAGACAAATTACATCTCTCCTGGGTTTGCAACAGGCTCCTGAGGCCATGAAGAGCTGCACAGGGATCAGCGGGCAGGTTGGCAAGAGGAGATCCAATGTGGAGCTAAGGAATGGCAGAGGCCATCCGCTGCCCTAGAAATTAGAATAATTACTGTGGTTGTGGTATAAGTACAGCTGCTGAAGGATAACCAGGTGTTGGTGTTTGCTCCTTGGGCACAGGAGGGGGTTACCTTTGTCCTCCATGCCACCTGCCTTCGGAGAGGGACACCCTTCGGAGGGGGACACCCTTCGGAGCAGGGACACCCGTACACTGGCCTCCCCAGAAAAGCAGATTCCAGCCCAGATTCCACAGTGGGTTTTTGCTTCTCCAGCCTCCCGCAGCTCCGGAATGCCAGGAATGCGAGGCCCCGTTTCCTGGCAGATGACCTGCCAGATCTTCCCCTGACAGCCTGGCACACCAGACCAGGGAAATTCAGAGGAATTTCGACCTTCTTAGGACTTTCTGACCGAGCTTTTCAGTCCTTGGTGACAAAATCAGATCCTGATTCTGCTCCGAACAGATGCAGGGAAAAGCCACTCGGTGTCAAAGCAGTGCTGACCCACATCCATCCTCTGCCACCTCCATTTACCACCAACCACCACCTCACAACCCAGTTACAACCAGCGTTACTGCTCTGCTGGCAGACTTCACCCAACCCCGAGAGGGCCACCCAAAGGAACAGAGGATGGGGAGTGGGAAAACCCACACCTGGCTCTTCCTCCCTGGCAGCAAGGGGTATGTGGGGGGAGCAGGAGGCTTTATCATGACCCCCCCACCATCTCACTGTCTTCACCCATCCTCATCCTCTCCATCCCTGTTTTCATTTTTCCTTCCCACATCTTGCTTCTTTCTGGTGTTTTTTCTGACACTACGACCTTCCTATCTGGATACTCCCAACAAATTACCCCAAGAAATTAAAATAAAAGAATGGGAAGGGGATATTTACATGGCTAAAGGGAGAAGAAACATACAGAAACCACCAGGAGCCAGAAATAAAAGTCTGTGATCCCTTAGGAATTCTATAAAAACATCAAGTCCAAGTAAGGGAGTTTTATGAGGGGAGAAAAAAAATAATCCTGTTTTTTTGCAAGTATCCCCTTTCAGGGAAGAGGCTCAACCAGAGACTCAACAAAGCCAAACCTAAAAAAAAAAAAAAAAGGCAATTTTTAGGAAAACAGTAACAAAACCAAACCCCCCCTTAAAAAAAAAGCATGGGGTTTTGGTTGAGCAAACACTTATCTCCACTTTAGCAATATGACTATGTTTATATGAAAGAAAAACAACCTCGAATCCGAGTGAAAACCATTGAAAAGGGGTGAGATGGGTGGGTCCAGTCTGCAGAGCCCAGAAGGGCTCAACCTAAAGGAAAAATACAGCTTAGGATTTCTTCTTACCACCAGAATAAAGCCTTCTCCATGGGCCCAAATGATGCCAAGCGATGCCCACAGCAGCTTCCAAACCCACCAGTAATTACCAGGCTGACTCTGCACCCTGCGCTTCCCCCACTGGTGTTTTAGAAGATAACAAGGACCACATTTTTTCTGGAATGAGGCAAAACCCAGTGTTTTCCTTCCCCTCTTTTCCCGTGTCAAGAGACAAGTGGCTTTACCCTTTGTCATACCCCATTCCTGCTCCTACCGAAGATCCCTGCTTGCTCCCTGCCCAACGCCATTTTCTCACCGACCTCCTCACGTCTGCAGCCAGCTGGATCATTGCGTCACAAAACAACTCATTAATTTTATATATCAGAACATTTTAGGCCTACGTTTGTGTTAATGATCAAGGCAGAATTAAGCCTGGAAGGTGGCAGAGGATTTTTAAGCGTCTGTTTTGCTGGGGGCTGTAACACCAACAAACCACTTTTCATCGTTAACTTTCCCAGTGTTCATTAATTCGTTGGGAAAGGGAGTGGGAGACCTCAGAGCACTGATGAGAAAGATGGGGACAGACTTTTTAGCAGGGCTTGGAGTGATAGGTGAAGTGTGATGGCTTTAACCCAAAAAAGAGGAGATTCAGACTGGGTATAAGGAAGGAATTCTTTATAGTGAGGGTGGGGGGACACTGGAAGGGGTCCCCAGAGAGGTGGGAGATGCCCCATCCCTGGAGACATCCAAGGTTGGGTTGGACAGGGCACTGAGCACCCTGATCCAGTGGAGGATGTCCCTGCTTCTGCATGGATGCTGGACTGAGTGACCTGGACAGGTCCCTTCCCACCCAAACCCTTTGAGGATTCCATGACATCCCACTTTCATCTGGATATCAGCCTCTTCCAGCCACACCAACAGCTTGCCCTGCTCTGTCTTCTCCCCCCGAGCAACCACCAGGAGCCTCCAGAGAACAGGACTGAGCTTTTCCGAACGTACCTAACGTGGTGGGCTTGATCAACTCATCGTAAACGTCGTAGAAGGGCAACCTCTTCATCTTGACATCCGGATGGACAGGGTGGACGGGTGGCGGTAGGTGCTGAACGTCCGTCTCATGCTTAGGTCCCAGCACGGGCGGCAGCAAAGCCGCTGGCGCGGCGGCCCCGTGCTCGTAGGGCAGGTGACATGCCGTGCCCTGCGTCAGCGCCGTGGCCGAGGGCAGCTGGCCTGCCTGGATGTGAAGCACCGACAAGTCCGAAGGGGTTAAGATCTTTCTCGGGAGCCTCCGGCGGTAGAGCTCTTTAATTTTCATCTGGACAGCGGGGCTGCAGCCAGACTTGAGCAGCTGCAGGGCCTTGGTGAGCAGTTCGTGCTTCCTGCCACTTTTATTCCTTCCAGCAAAGCCCAGGAGAACTTGTAATTCCGACACCCTAAAGCTCATCACCATATGCTGCAAGAAAATAAAACAACAGCCACTGTTACAACTGCTGTGAGAGCAGACACGATGCAAAAACAAGCCATGGGTTTGCTATGGGAGGCGGTGGAGGCCTTAGAAGAGACACTGCTATGTCTGAGGTTCCCCTGTCCTCCTCACCAGGAACTCCCCAGTAGCAGAACAGTCAATATTTAAGGATTTTGGGTTTATTTTCGGAATTTCAGATTTATTTCTTTAAGCAGAAATGCCCACAGGGTGACAAAGAGCACTACGGAAGCACATTTATACTTAAATACATATATATATGCACGTACTATAGCATAAGCTTCTCTTTCCTGCACTAAAAAAGGGTTAAGCCTGGGATGGAGGGTTTCAATAAGAGCTTCACCACCACTCCGCATCAAGAAAGACTTTTCCCTTCAGACTCTGATTCACAAATAGCAGAATTAGTCTCAAATTAGTTATAATTTGGGTTTAAATCCATGATTTTGGTTCCAGGTTCATCAGGCTGCAACCCCCTCCACCATCAACAGCTCTGGCTCATTAGAGAGTCAAAAGATAATTGATACCACTCTGTGTGCCAGGAGGTCTGAAGGGGGTTTAATTTCCTGCCTGAGGATCCTGTCCCACCTCAGGAGGACGATGGGACAGATGTGCCACTCCCCAGTGGGAAATCAGAAGGGGAAGCGTTTGGTGAAGCTGTCAAAGGCAGCTCTGGGCACGACGAAACGCGCCGCGCGGGCTCCGACGCGGAACAGACACGGTGTGGGGTGAGGGACTCGTGGAGGGCGTCGAGCCCAGGGGGGTTTGCCCCGTGACCTTTGCTGGGTCACACAGTCAAGAGGAGAATGATTGAATTTATCCATTTTCCCCTCTTTTTGGAGCTGGGAGAATTTCTCAGAGGCAGGAAAACTTGTTGAAGAGGAAAGAGCTCGACTGGGGGTCTCTCAGTTTGACAGTGCCTGTTTTAAACACCTCTCAGAAAAGACACCCCAGAGATGTGCATTTATCACAGGCCCATCCCTCCGACCGCTTCCCACATCCCTCATTCCCACAAGTCCCCCCGAAGAGACTCCTCCACCCGGCAGGAGATCAGTGTAGCATGGCTCACCAGCACGAGATTCACACTTAGCATTACAAAACCCCTGGCGTTCGTGCCATAGGACGGCTGTGTCACCACCGCTGCAGCAGCTGCGGACTCTTATCTATCCCAAAACCTCGGACCACTGCTGGGAGCAGCGGAAAAAAACCTCTGTATGGCCACAAGAGAGGCTCAGGCAGGGGCTGGATCCGCGGCAGACTCGAGTTGAACGAGGCAGGTCCCCAAACCTCTTCTCTTTGCAAGGGAGTCACCGCTCAGGCTTGTAAAGAAAGGGAAAGGTTTGAAGCCAACTGAGGGCTTTATAAGGAGAAATCCTTTCGTTTTCAACTGCCTCGCCACGCAGATGGGAAAAAGCTTAAACAAACTCCTGGCGAGGGAAGCAGAGAGGGGGTGAGGGGAGACGGAGGAGGGAAAAGGCAGCAGGGATTCAAAAATCAACCCAAAGAAGCCTCAAATAACGCCGAGCTCCCCCAAGAGGGTGAGATAAACCCCAGAGGCGCAAACCTGCGCGCCAAGCCACATCTAGACTTAAATTCCTCCGTGGGGATTTACCCACAGAGGAAGCAGAGCAGAAAATATTGGAGACATTGCCCTGGGTCGCGCTTGGCTCTGTCAGCTCGTCCCAAGCCACCTAATTACGACAACCGGATCCCGTTTCCACTCGTTAGGGCTCCCCGTGGTCAGGTTGGGGTTTCAGGGGAGGGAGAGGGACCCCCTGTGAAGGTGGGTGGGAATTTGGACAGGGAAGCGCTGGGGAGAGGAAGGATAAATATCACTCCAGAGAATGAGGTCCTTGCTGTGGCTGCTGGCTCCTAATGTCCCCAGCACAGGGGACAGGGCTGCGAGGCCACCAAGGTCACTAAGGTCTATATTCCAGCTGGGGGAGGGGGGTGGTGTTATAAATATTAAATCGCCAACAAGGAGAGAGATTAAAAATAAAATCAGCTTTGGAATTAGTTACCAGGGGCAATTTCATATTCCACAGTCTGATGGGCAAAGGTGGTGACACACTCTGACTCCTAAAAAACGAGAAGAAGAAGAGCAGAGGGGGATGAAACCCCACCCGGGCGTGACCAGCGGTGCAGCACCGCCACGGCACCGGCTCTCCGCGCCCCCGGCACCCCCTGCCCCCGGCTGGCGCTCCCCTGCCTCTGCTCCTCACCGCTCTGCGCCTGAGTCCCCAGGGTTCTGAGCCCTCCTCTCCCGCCGACTGCTTCACCCACACTCGGCCACAAAGGGCTGCGCCCCCCCACGCTCCCCACGGCCCCGGGGTCCCTGCACCTTCCCCCCCTCCACGGCTCACCTCGGCCCCCCTGTGTGCCCCGACATCCCCATCCCCCCCACCTCACACCGGCTGTCCCCCGCTGCCCCACGCCCCGGTACAGCCCGGGCCCCTCGCTCTGTCACCCCACAGCCCCCCACTGCTGCCCCACACGGTCACCCCCCACGTCTGGCTGTCTCCCAACCAGTCCCAGCCCCACGCATCCCCCTGGCCCCGCGTGTCCCCCCCCGCCCCGCACTGCCGGTCCCCCCGGTGCCGCTCAGCTCCCTCCCGCCCCGTTCCGCCCCCCCCTCGCCTTCAGCTCCGCCGCCTCCGCCATCTTGGGACATGGCCGCCGCCGCGCAGGGACGGACGCAAACTCCGCGCCGGGCCGCGGCCGCAGGGACGGGAGGGGAGCGGGGGGCGGGCAGGGAGCGTCGCGCAACTCCGCGCCCGCCGCGCAGCCGCAACGCCACGCCCCCCCCGCCCTCCGCCACGCCCCCGGGACGGGACGGGAGGGGCTGCTCCGAGGGGTGGTGAGTCCCTGGTGGTGCTGGGTGGGGCCGGTGCTGGGTGGGGCCCAGTCCGGGCCCAGGGCCCCGGGACTGACTGGGGCCCACGGTGGGTGCTGTGAGTGTCCCCCCTGGTGTCACACCCCTCTCCCACCGACCCCCTGCGTACCCCGATGGGGCAGAACCCCCCAGCCGGGACCTCCCTCCCCGCAGCTGGATCCACCCCACATCCCTGGGGACACGGGCTGGGGACACGCAGGTGGGCACAGACAGACAGGGACACGGGACAGGGCCACGTGGTTTTCTGGTTTAATGTCCAGGAGGGGCGACGGGAGGGGGGCCGATCCTGCCCTCACTCCTGGCTCCGCAGGATGTGCAGCAGCATGGCGTGGACCCCCTGGTCCATGAACCCCTGCGGGGAGGAGAGCGTTGCGGTGGGGACGGGGAGGGGCTCCCGCGGTGACCCAAATTTGTCACCCCCAAGCGAGGGGGAGGAGGTCCCACCTGGGCAGCATTCAGCAGGTGGGTCCTATAAACCGCCACGGTGTCCCGGTGGTTCTTCTGCTGCAGCTGGGGAGGAGAAGAGGTGCAAAGGGTGACGAGGGGACAGCAGGTGACATCGGGTGACACTGGGTGACACCGGGTGCTGGCACACACCTCCAGCTGGAGCTGGAGCTGGGTGCTCCGACTGCGCAGCCCCAGCACCTCCGCCGACAGCTTCTCCGTCTCCGCCAGCAGCTTCTTCATCTGGGGACAGGGGTGGGGGCACAGTTGGGGTGCTGGGGGTTTGTCCCCAGGGATGTCCCTTTGGTTCCCACCTGCCACCCCCCCACGTTTGGCTGGAAGATGGACTCGGAGGGGAAAGAAGCTCCCAGTCACCCTGGATGTCCCCAGGCAGCCCCCAGGCCCCCAAATTCCATTCCCCCTAGGGGCAGTGGGATGGTGACAGGCTGGGGGGGGGGGTGATGGCAATGGGGGGGTGATGGGGAGGGGACAGTGACGGGAACAGGAATGGGGGACAGTGATGGGGAACAGTGATGGGGGATAGTGATGGGAAAGGGATGGTGATGGGATGGGAAAGGGCTCCCGTCCCTGCCAGCCCGTGTCCCCCAGCCGTCTCTCACCGTCCCCTCCTTGTCACGGCAGGCCCTGGCCAGCTGTCCCGCTCGCTCCCGCAGTGTCCCCACGCTCTGCTCCAGCCCCTCCGCCTTCTCCTGTAGCTCCCGCAGCTCCCGCTCCTGCTGGGCCACCCGCACCTCCGCCGCCTCCTTCGCCCGCTTCTCCTCCGCAGCCACCGCCCGCCACCGCTCCGCCTCAGCCCGGGCCCCCTCCGGCTCTCGGGGACTCGCCACCGGCACCAGCTCCTCGCCCAGTTCGCCCAGTCCATCCTCCAGCTTGCCCAGTAGCCCACCCCCACCATCCCCATCCTCATCCCCCTCCATCTCCGCCACAAGTTGCAAGGCCTCGTGCTGGGAGCGCACCAGCCCGTCCAGCTTACGGTGCAGCTCCCGCAGGATGGCGGCACCGGCAGCACCGGGGGCGCTGCTCGCCTCCCGCGCCCTCTCGCCCACCCCGTCCCGCAGTGCCGCCAGCTCCCGCCGCTGCCCCGCCAGCCGCCGCCGCAGCCTCGACGCCTCCTCCCGCTCGGCCGCCAGCGCCTGGGCCAGCGCGGCCACGCCAGAACCTTCCGCCGCCACCAGCTGGGCACCAGGGTCCTGCTCCCGCAGCACCCGCAGCTCCTCGCGCAGCCGCTCCCGTTGGCGGCCCAGTTGCGCCAGTTCCCCCAGTAGCATCTTATTGCTCTCCTTCAGCTCTGCCAGCTCCTGCTCCACGCTCCCCGCTTCCTTTCGCAGCTCCAGTCTGCTCTCTCTGCCCAGAACTGGTGCTGTGCTGGTCACTGGGTGCTGCTGGAGGGTCCCCAGGAAGGCACGGGACCCCTCAAGGATCTTGGCGTGGGTCTGGTCAGCACAGCCCAGCGCCTGCTCCAGCCCCAGCGCCAGCTTCTCCCACGCTGCCAGGCTCCTGCGCACGGCGCCCGCTGGCACCACCTCGTAGTGCAGTTTGCTGCGCAGAGCCTCCTCCACCTCCTTCCGCAGCCCCCTGCTCCGTGCCAGGGCGCTGGCCCGCGCCGCCCGCAGCTTGGCACACTCGTCCCCCAGCCAGGTCAGGAATGAGGCCAGCGCCGGCACTGTGGCCTCAGTGCCAAGATGTGCCATGGCATTGCCACCGAGCTGTGTCACGTTCTTACCATTGAGCTGTGCCATGGCCTTATCACCAAGCTGTGCCATGGCCTTGCCACCGAGCTGTGCCGTGGCATCACCGCCAAGCTGTGCCACAGTCTTGCCACCAAGCTGTCCCATGGCCTCGCTGAGCTGCGCCGTGAGTCGGTGTCCTCCATCCCCCTCTTCCTTGGCTGCCAGCCTCCTCCTCAGCTCGCCCACGTGCTGTGCCAGCAGGGCCAGGCAGGTGCCAGCCTCATCCCCCATCCCATCCCCAGTGTCACAGCTGGGCAGGAGCTGCGCCACCTCCCGCACCCGCTGCCGGATGCTGTTGGCATCGGCCACCAACCGCTGGCACTCCCGCGTCTTCCTTGCCAGCCGCTCCCGCAGCTGCCGCACCCGCTGGGCGTCGCACCCGTCCTCCTGCTCTTCATCCTCCTCCTCCTCGCTGCTGCTGCCCGGGCACCCCGCACCCTGGCTTGCCCCCTGTGGCACAGGGTCCATGGCACAGCCAGTGCCATTTGCTGCCAAGAGGAAGAGAAACAATCTTTTCCCCTTTTCCCCCTAAAACAAGCAGTCGCTGGGGCAGGATGGGTGACACGGGTGGGGACAATGGCAGGGCAGTCTCACCTCTGCACCTGTGGTGGGCACCACGCAGCAGCCGCCGCAGTGCCCGGCTGGGGGTCTGTGCCGCATAGCGCCGGCGCTCCTCGTCCCCCATGGCTGCCCCGTGGCGGAGCAGCAGCTCGGCCGACTCCACGCTGCCGTGCTGGCAGGCCAGTGCCAGGGCTGTCCTGCGGGAGAGGTGGCATGGTGGCACAATGGCATGGTGGCACAGTGATATTATGGCACAGTGGCATGGTAGCACAGTGATATTATGGCACAGTGATATTATGGCACAGTGGCATGGTGGCACAGTGACACGATGGCATGGTGGCAGAGTGGCACAGGTCCCTTCCCACCCCTTTTCCCCCCTCTCCCTGGGGACCACTCTCCACCGTGGTGGCTTTCCAGGGATACCCTGGGGACAGGGAACAGCACCGGAGCTGCCTCTACACGGGGCATCACAGGGTCCCCATGGAGCAGAGCCGTGGAGCCACCACCACGCGCATGGGGGGCAGAGAGCAGAGACACCCCCCCTCCCTGTCACCCCCAAATGTCCCCAGAGTGTCCCCCTGTCCCCACGGCCACTCACCTCTTGTCCTTGTCAGCCAGGTGGGGGTCGGCGCCTCTCTGCAGGAGCTGGGCACAGATGGCAGCATGGTTCCCCCACGCCGCCAGCATCAGAGGGGTCTGCCCGTCCTGGGGGAGAGGGACACGCGCTAGGCACCCATCACCCCCACCGTCCCCTGCCACCCCCCATCCCCACTCACGGCATCGGTGACATCCAGGAGGGCCTCGTGGTCGCAGAGCAGCAGGACGCTGGAGGCACAGCCCGAGGAGGCTGAGGTGGGGGGACAGTGTCAGTGTGGGGGTGGGTCTCCTGGGGGAGTCACATGGGGCCCCTCTGGTTTGGGGGGCCCCCAGCACTCACCAGCCCAGTGCAAGGGGGTTCGGTTCTGCCCGTCCACGTGGCTCTCGTTGGCACCATGCTGGGGGGACAGTGGGCAGGGACCCCCCTGAGCTGGGGATGGCACCCACCCTCCTGCCCTGTCCCCAGCTCCATTCCCAGCCCCAGCCTCATCCCTGTCCTTGTCCCCATCCCTGTCCCTATCCCCAGCTCCATCCTCATACCCCTCCACATCCCTGAACCCGTCCCTGTTCCCATTCCCATCCTGTCCTTGTCCCCATCCTTATCCCTATCTCCACTCCCATCTCTGTCCCTGTCCCCGTCCCCATCCCATCCCCATCCCCATACCTGCAGCAGGACCTTGACGCACTGGGGCTGGCAGGCGATGGTGGCCAGATGCAGAGCGGTGCTGCCTGCAAGAGACCTGCAGGCTGGGCACTGACAGTGACCGGTCCCCCTCCGGGGGACAGGGGGGACACTGCCAGTGGGGGTACTCCCCCAGGGGACATCTCAACTTGGGGACATGTCACCCCTGCACAGCAGGACAGGGCACTGCCCCTGTGCCTTGGAGTGACGTCTGGGGTACACTCAGCCCTTTGCCATCACCCGGAGAGGACAGGGGGACCCTGTGGCTGTATCCCCCACACACACCACGACATGTCCCCATGGTGTCCCCCACTTACCGTCATCGTTCTTCTCATTGACGGGGGCCCCGTGTGCCAGCAGCAGCGTCAGGCACTCGGTGAGACCCTTGGACGCGGCCAGGTGGAAGCTGGAGGAGGGCGAGAGGTGGCTGCCACCCATGTCCCCACCTTGAGGACACCCCCCCGTGTGTCCCTGTCCCCCTGGGGCTGACGTACGCGGATTGTCCCAGGGCGTTGAGCTTGGCGGGCCGGGCAGTTTTGCGGGCGGCGAGGGCACCCACCCGGCCCACGTCCCCCTTCTCCACCGCCTCCAGCAGCTTCTGGTCCTGCTTGTTCCAGCTCTCAACCTGGGGGGGCACTGGCTGTGGGGGGGGACACAGGGAGGGGACCCCCTGCTCCACCGGTGAAACTGAGGCACGGCTTCTCCAGGCAGACAGGCCGCGGCGGAGGCAGCGCTCCGGGGCTGACCCCTCCTTTGGGGTGGGCCCCACCCCTCCTTTGGGGTGGGCCCCCCGTTCTGCCCATTACCGGGCCTAGCCCAAAGGCCACGGCCAGCAGCACGAACCAGTGACCGGGTTCGGTGGCACACAAAAGGTGCCCGTGGGTGATCGCTGGGGGAAGGAACTGTTCCGTAGGGCACACGTAAGAGACAGCGACCCCAGCGACCCCAGCACGGCCACCAACCAGAGGGACAAACAAAGCAACGGAGTCTCCCATGGCAGAGATGGGAGAGAGCCGAGCCCGGGGGCTGAGGACAGCACAGGGGCAGCCACACGCTGTCCCCACAGAGCCCGCGTTTGCAAGTGCCAAACCTGACTGGGCCCAGTTGCAGGGAGAGATGGGCGGTCCTTCCCCAACAGGGGAACTCTGCAAAGTGCATCCACCTCGCAGACAGACAGACACACAGACAGACACACAGACAGACAGACAGACAGACACACAGACACACAGACAGACAGACAGACAGACAGACAGACAGACAGACAGACACACAGACACACAGACAGACACACAGACAGACAGACACACAGACAGACACACAGACAGACACACAGACAGACACACAGACAGACAGACAGACAGACAGACACACAGACAGACAGACAGACAGACAGATAGACACACAGACAGACACACAGACAGACAGACAGACAGACACCCCACCCCCTCTGCGAGCAGTCCCAGATTTTATCCCCACAGCAGGACACCCGGGGCTCATTCACCCACGGGCTGTCCCTGCCAGGCCGGCCGCACCTTGGAGGAAAGCCGAAAGGCAAAGTCATCGATCGCCTCCTTCCGCAGGACCGTGGGAACCACCCCCGTGTCAACCTGAACTCCGGGCTGGGGGTTCAGACCCAGCCCTTCAGCCCCCCAGTGTTTCCTGGAGCCGTGCCTCAGTTTCCCCACTCGCTGGGGCGCTGCAGCAGGGACGAGGCACCAGGGACCCCCAATCCCCACGGCGCCCGGCCCCAGGGAGGCGAGGCCGGTGAGCATGTCCCTGCCTGCGCCCGCCCGGCTGGTTTGTCAGGGTGTGCTCTGCGCGGCACCGCGGCACGGGGACCGGACCGGCATCAGGACCCACAGCGGGGCCAGGTCTGGGGGAGCTGGGTCTGGGATCGGGGCAGCAGCGAGCATAAAGGCTGGCACTGCAGCTGGCAAAACTGGGACTGGGGCTGGGACTGGGGTGAGACAGCATCAGGGCTGGGATCAGGACTGGGACTGGGATTGTAGCTGGCATTGGGGCTGGGACTGCAACCAGCATGGGAACTGGGATCAGGCTGGGACTGGGGGTGGGACTGCAGCAAGCATTGGGGCCAGGATTGTATCTGGCGTTGGGGCTGCGATCGGAGATGGTATTGGGATTAGGACTGGGATTGCAGCTGGCATCAGAGCTGGGATTAGGACTGGGATCAGAGTTCGTCTTGCAGCTGGCATTGGGGCTGGGATTGGATCCGGGATTGCAGCTGGCACTGGGGCTCAGACTGGGACTGGAGCTGGGATTGGAGCTGACGCTGTGGCATCGGGGCCGGGATTGCAGCCAGCACCAGGGCTGGGATCAGGGCTGGGACCGGGATTGGGGCTGGGATTGCAGCTGGCATGGGCTCAGGACTGGTGCCCCACCGGTGCCCCAAACATGGCTGCAGCCCCCCCACAACAGCACCCACGGGTGCTCGCAGTGCACCGAGGCTGGGTGTCACCCCCATCCAGAGGGGTGGCGAGGGGGTCCCCAAACCCAGGACAGGCTGGGGTCCCCCCAGACATTGTGGGGGGTCCAGGACTCACCGCCACCTGCGAGCTGGAGCAGGAGAACATCCGCTTCATGGTGGTGGGGGGGCTCCCCAGGGACCCCCAGTCCGGGTGGGTGCGGGTGCCACCAGCCTCAGAGGCGTGTGGGTGCGAGCGCCTTGGGTGCGCGTCCTCCGCCCCGTCACCTCCCCACGCCCGCGGCTGGCAAGCACCTGGCCCAGGCTTGTCCCATCACCTCCCCAGGGACCTCCCGTGCGCCATCTTCACCCAGAAAACCTTCCCGGGGACCCCCCCAGGGACCCCCGCTGTGGGCACCCATCGCCCTGGTGTTGGGCACCGTGCAGAGAACAGACACACTCAGTTCACCCCAGGGGCACAAGGCAGGGGTGGGCTGGGGACACGCGACAGCTTGGGGTGGGGGGGACAGACACCCACCACCACTCTCCCACGGGGCAGGGGGGACATCGATGGACGCTTGAGACCCCCACACACACTCGGTTCACCCGCAGCCTCCCCCCCCCCCCCCCCCCCCCCCCCCAACTGCCAGCCACACCCCTGCACAATTTGGGTCCAAACTCCTTTTTTTAATGATTTAGCTTTTTTTTTTCTCTCCTTTTTCCTTTTTTCCCCCCCTGTTAATCCAAGGGGAACCAATCACCCCCTTAACACCACCAACCCTGGCCCCTCACTCCCTGGGACAGCCCCCACCCTCACCCCCCCATCCAAACACTGGGGTGGGGGGGATGAGCTTTGGTAGAGACGGCCTCCCCCCCACTGGGGACATCACCAGGGGATTGAGGAGGGGGGACACATCAGGACCGCCCCCCCCCAGACACCTCTGCCCACCCCAAAACGATAAAATAAATAAATAAATCCAAACGGGGCGCTGGGGGTGTGGGGGGCATGGTCATGTTTCCCCCCCACCCCCACACCCCATAAGGCTCCCATGGGAATAGCAGCTCCCCAAAAGACCTCCGGGTGCATCCCCCAAGCCCCCCCAGGGGTGGATTCTGACCCCCCAACATCTCCATGAGGGGGTTGTGGGGGGGCCATGGGGGTCCCTAACTGTCCAAGGAGCCCCCGTCGCCCTCCTTCAGCTCCTGGCTGCTCTCCACCTCCTCAGGAATATCCTGCATCCGCACAAAATCTATGGGAAAACACCATGTTAACACCCCCCCCAAAAAGGGGGTGCCCAGGGGGTGCCCCCCCCCATCCCAGGGACCCACCTCGGGGGCTGGCGGGGGGGGAGCAGCAGCTCCCCAAACTCTCATCCTCCAGAAGGGTGTCCAGGAGCGCATCCTCACCCTCCCGCAGCTGGTCAGGGTCCCCCCCCCGGTAATCCAGCTCCTCCTGGGGGCAGGGGGCGAAGGCGGGGTGGTGGAAGGAGAGGCTGGCAGGGTGGGGGCCATGGCTCAGCTGCTGCGGGGGAGGTGGGGGGGTCAGGGCTGAGCCCCTGCGCCCCCCCAACATGCGGGGGCTGAGGACTGGCGCACTCATGTCATGCATGAGAGCATCATTCCCACCCCTGAGGCCCCAAAGCCGGATGAGCTGAGGCTGAATGCACTCGTGTCATGCATGAGGGCATCTGCCCCTCACCCCTTGGCCCCAAATTGGGGTGATCTGAGGCCGGATACACTCATGTCATGTGTGAGTGCATCTTCTTCCCCCTGTCCAGCCCCAGACTGAGGTGGGCTGAGGCCTGACACACTCATGCCACACACACACACACACACACACACCCCCCCCACTGGTACCTGAGGGGGGGTGAAGCTCAGGTACAGTGCGTCCCCAGCGGGCAGGCTCCGTCGGCGGGGGTCGGTGCCCCGCCGTGCCCCCCGAGTGCCACCCCCCTCCTGCCGCAGGGTCCCCAGGTGCCCCCGGGCCTCCTCCAGCTCCCGCTCCAGCCGGGCGCGCTCCCGCTCGCTGTCCCGCAGCCGCGTCTCCAGCGCCGCCGCCTCCTGCGCCCGCTCCTGGCAGAGCTGCCGGCAGCGTCCCAGCTCCTCCTGCACCAGCCCGTGCTGCCGCTGCAGCAGCGCCAGCTCCGTGGTGCCCGCCGGGTCAGGGGGGGGCGCGTGGGCACCCACCCCACGCCGCGGGGTCTTCTCAGGGGCCTCCTGCAGCTGCAGCTCCAGCAGCGTGTCCTGCTGGCTCACCACCGCCTGCGGGTGGGCACGGGTGGGCACGGGTGGGCAGGGCACGGGCGGGGTACAGGCGGGGTACGGGCGGGGTACAGACGGGGTACGGGTGGGGTACGGGTGGGGTACGGGTGGGGCATGGGCGGGGTACAGGCGGGGTACGGGCGGGGTATGGGTGGGGTACGGGCACCGACCTGGAGCCTGTGCAGGAGGGCGTAGAGGTTTACCAACCGCTGGGCAAGTTCCTGTGGGGGGGATGACAGGACAGTGACCCCCCAAACCGGGCAGGGGAAAGCGAGGCACACCAGCACCAGGGCGGGGGAGCCAGGTCACCCCCCCATCCCACCCCCACCCCTTTACCTCCTGCGGGCCCCGCTGCGGGAGCTGGTTCCCGTTCCCGTCCTGCGGGGAGAGAGCGGTGTCACCAGCACGGGGTCTATGGTTAGCCAGTGCCCCGAGTGGAACTCGGCTGACTGGGGGCTGCTCATGGCTGCCTGGAACCAGGGCACCCCCAGTGTGACCCCCCCCGCCAGCGAACCCCCCAGCGCTCACCCGCTGCCCAGCGTCCGAGTCTGCCCTGCACAGCTCCACGGAGCCGTTGAAGCTGCCAGTGTCACCGTCTGCGGGGAGAGGCAGGGGGTGAGCCCCCCCGTGGGGACAGGGGGACCCCAGGGCAGGGGGTGAGCCCCCCCAGGGTGACCCTGAGGCAGGGGGTGAGCCCCCCCGTGGGGACAGGGGGACCCCGGGGCAGGGGGTGAGACCCCCGTGGGGACAGGGGGACCCCAGGGCAGGGGGTGAGACCCCCCAGGGTGACCCCAAGGCAGGGGGTGAGCCCCCCCGTGGGGACAGGGGGACCCCGGGGCAGGGGGTGAGACCCCCGTGGGGACAGGGGGACCCCAGGGCAGGGGGTGAGCCCCCTGTGGGGACAGGGGGACCCTAGGGCAGGGGATGAGACCCGCCAGGGTGACCCCAAGGCAGGGGGTGAGCCCCCCCGTGGGGACAGGGGGACCCCGGGGCAGGGGGTGAGACCCCCGTGGGGACAGGGGGACCCCAGGGCAGGGGGTGAGCCCCCTGTGGGGACAGGGGGACCCCGGGGCAAGGGGTGAGACCCCCCAGGGTGACCCTGAGGCAGGGGGTGAGCCCCCCCGTGGGGACAGGGGGACCCTGAGGTGGGGGGTGAGCCCCCCCATGGGGACAGGGACCCCCATCCATGCACAGCCCCGCCCCCACTGGCATGCAGCCCCCCTCCCCATCTCACTGCTGGTGCCAGGGCTGAGACAGCCCTCGCTCTCAGTGACAGCGACGTTGCTCTGGTCTCGGTCGCGTCCCCCACCCGTGAACATCTCGGTCAGGCACTCCACTGCGGGGGAGGGCAGGGTGAGGCCCACACCATGGTGGGGGAGACACAAACCCCTGCCCCCCCCCCCCAGCCCCATGCCTCAGTTTCCCTGCCCAGCACCGCCACCCGCTGGGTCCGTACCTTCCCGGATGGCGTCGTGCATCAGCTGCTCCCCCTGGGAGGCCTCGGCAGAGAGGTCGGAGCGGAAGAGCGTGCGGGGGGCCAGGGGGGGCGGGGGGTCCTCGCAGCGCCCCCCCACCAGGGCCAGTGTGTTGGCAAAGAGCCCCACCTTCTCCTCCAGCAGTGCCGTGATCTGCCGGTCGAGCTGCAGGAGGCGGTCTGGGGGGGGGGGATGAGTTGGGGGGGGATGGGAAGGGATGGGGGAGCAAGTAGGACTGGGGGGGGAAAAGTGGGAATGGGGGGGGATGAGCGGGGAGGAGGGGATGGTCAGGGACTGGGCGAGGACAAACAGGGATGGGGGGGACTGGAAGGGATGAGGGGGGACAAGCAGGGACTGGGGGGACAAACAGGAATGGGTGGGACAAGTGGGGATGAGGGGGGACAAACAAGGGATGGGGGGCCAGCCAGGGACCAGAGGAACAAGTAGGGCTGGGGGGGGACAAGCAGGGATGGGGGGCCTGCGGAGAGACTGAGGGACATGGGCAGGGATGGGGGGGACGAGAGGGGATGCGGGGGGACAAGCAGGGATGGGGGGGTACAGGGACCCCCGGGGCAGCACTCACCTTTCATCTTGCGTAAGGACGCCTCGACCTCCGTCTCGATCAGGGGGAAGTCCTGGCGGCTGGGACAGCTGGAGGGGATGGGGTGTTGGGGTCAGAGCCACTCCCGCCCCCCCATCCCTGGGGACCCCCAGAACCGCCCCCCGGGAGGGGACACTCACAGGCTGACAGTCTGCTGGATGACCTTCATCCAGGTGTTGCGGTCGTCGCGGGAGGCCGCGTGCACCTCGTACATCTCGGGGGGCGCGGCACTGAGCAGGAACATCCCCTTCTCCTGGTTGGCGATGTCCCGCACGATCAGGTTGTGCAGGGAGATGACGGCTGGTTTGTCCTGCAGAAAACGAGGACGGGGTCACAGCGCTGGGGGGGCCGGGATGGGGGGCTGGGATGGGGGGCGGGATGGGGGGCTGGGATGTGGGGCGGGATGTGGGGTCCACCAGCATGGGGAAGGTGTATTTCTGGTCCTTCTCTTGCAGGAAGATGAGGACGTCCGTCATGAGCAGCACAAGAACATCTGGGGGGCAGGGGGGGAGATGCTGAGGTGAGTGGGGGGCTCTGGGCACCCCAGTGCCCTGGCACCCTGGTTCCCAACATCCCCACTCCCTGGCACCTCAACCCCCAGCACCCTGCTCCCCCCCTGCCCCCCACTTCCCCCTCCAGCACCCCATGGTCCCCCTCCAGCACACCATTTCCCCCCCAGCACCCCGTTTCCAACCCCCAGCACCCCAGTTCCCACCCCAGTCCTCCCTCAGCACCCCATAGCCCCCCCCAGCACCCTGTTTCCCCTCCCAGCACCCCAGTTCCCACCCCAGTCCTCCCTCAGCACCCCAGTGCACCCTCATAGCACCCCATTCCACCTCCACCATCCCAGTTCCCCCCTCTAGGGCACCAGTCCACCTCCAGCACTCCATTCCCCCCCCCACCATACCCCCTCCTCCCCGCAGTGCCCCCCACCTTTGAAGCGCCCCGCGGCGGTTTTCCAGAGCAGGCAGCCGCTGTGCAGCAGCTTGCGGCGCAGGAGCTCGTCCTTGCCGAAGGGGCCGGCGCGGTTCTCCCCGGGGAGCTGCACCTTGGCGCGCCCGTCCAGGCGGCGGTACACCTCCCCCAGCCGGCCCTGCAGCTCCCGCGCGTGCACCTCCGCGTCCACCGCCCCGATCAGCTCCCGCACCAGCCCCAGCGCCCGCGACAGCTCCGCGAAGTCACCCTCGTTGTCTGCGGGAACGCGGAGCCAGAACTGGGATACCCACCCCCCCCCCCACCCGAGCTAGGGTGCTCCCCCCGTGTCGTGAACCCAGCCCCCCCATCACCTTTGGAGTTCTTCAGGATGCGCTCGATGAGCACGGGGTACTTGGTGATGCGCTGCGTCACCAGCAGGATGCACTCGGGGATGCCGTGACGTCGGAGCAGGGGGGTCCGCGTCATCCTCTGGAGGGTGGGGGCACACAGAGCACTGCCTTAGCACCCCCCCCCAGGTCTCACTAAGATGTGTTAGGGAGGGGCAGACAGCTGGGGAAACTGAGGCACGGCTTGACAGAAGGGTTTTCCAGTGAAGCACAACACTCGGAGCCCACTGACCCCCACCCTGGGGGTGTCCCCCGGTGCCCCCCCCCGCTGCGGGGACACCAGGTACCCACCCGGATGAACTGCTGGAAGCGTTTGTCGCGAGCAAGCAGCTCCTTGTACTCCTTCAGCGCCTTGCTGTGCTTGCTGCAGAACTCCGTGTACGCCTCCCGCAGCTGCTCCGCGTTGGCACCCGAGAACTGGGGACGGGAGGGGACGGGAGGGGACGTCAGCCAGTGCGGGCCCCCTCCTGCGGCACCCACGGGTGCTCCGTGCCCACCTGGCTGACGAGGATGTCCCCCAGGCGGTGGATGACGAAGTTCTTGTTGCTGTCGCGGGCCAGGGAGTCGCGGCGGCGCTGGAGGAGCTGGGCCAGGAAGCGGTGGTGGAGGAGGCTGAGCTGGTCCAGGCCGGGGAAGATGCGCTGCACCGTGCCCGGCTCCACCTGCAGCTCCTCCAGCATCGCCCGCCGGAACACCTGTGCCATGATGCTCAGCGTGCGCACGTGGTGCACCTCCGTCTGCATCAGCTCTGCCGGGGACAGAGGGGTGAGAGGACACCGTGCCGTGGGGACAGGGCCACCACCGCTGGGTGTCCCCCGCCTCTTCACCCCCGTCCCCCTGTCCCCCTCCTTGCATCCCCATCTCTGTGTCTCCGACCCATCGCTGCGTACCCTATCCTGTCCCTCTGTCCCCTATCCTGTCCCCATGTCCACTGCCCTGTCCCTATGTCCCTCATCTCTGTCTCTCTGACCCATCACTGTGTCCCCTACATTGTCCCCATGTTCCCATCCCTGCATCCCCATCCCTCCATCCCTGACACATCCCTGTGTCCCCTACCCTGTCCCTGTGTCCCCCATCCCCATCCTGCCACCTCTGATGTGTCCCTGTGTCCCCTACCCTGTCCCTGTGTCCCCCATCCCCATCCTGCCACCTCTGATGTGTCCCTGTGTCCCCTACCCTGTCCCCATGTCCCCCATTCCTGTGTCTCTGACCTGTCACTGTGTCCTCTGTCTCCACCTCCCCATCCCTCCATCCTGTTCCTGCAGCACCAACCCAGCCCCGTTGTCCTCTGTGTGCCCCGCCAGCCCCGGGGACCTGTCCCCACGCTGCCACTCACCATAGATGACGTCCTGGCGCTTCATGACGTCCATCTTGTGCTGCTGCAGGTAGCTGTTGTCCACGGCCAGGCTCCACGAGTCCGCCTCAAAGTCCTTCCCGTCCGCCTCGAAGTCACTCATCAGCTGGCTGAGGATGACATCGGGGCCTGCGGGAGAGGGCGATGTGACGGGGGGTGGCGCTGTGTCCCCCCAGTGTCTCCCCCACGCGGTGGGTCCCCACCTTCATCGATGAGCGACTCCACCGAGAGCGTGCGGTTGCGCATGTTGAGGGAGTCCGTGGACTGGGACAGGATGCGCCGTATCCCCAGGGGAGACTCATCATTGAACGTCCTGGGGGGGGACAGGATGGTGATCCCGGGGACACCCCAGACTCCGCCCCAAGCCCCCCATTTCCTACCCTGAGATGTTGGTGGTGGAGACGCTCTTGGAGAGGGAGAGGGAGGGGCGGCCCCGGCGCGGCCCCCAGCAGCGTCTGCCGGAAGCTCTCCGAGGGGTAAATGGCAGAGTTGGGGCGCTCCCGGGTGGCAGCTGGGGGGGATGACAATGGGGGTCACCACTGTCACCCCCACCGCCCACAGGGACACCCCCCCACCGCATCCCCCCACAGGGAGGTGTCCCCCAGCCCTCCCCAGGGCTGTCCCCGCCACGGGGAGGGGGACACGGTGATGCCGTCGGTGACAGGGGGAGGACGTGGCGGGGGGAAGGGCTGTCCCCCCCCCGCGGCACATGGCACCCCACTCACTTTTATTGCGCAGCGAGACCGACTGCAGCGCCGAGCTGTTCTTCAGCAGCGCCGCTTTCTGTTGCTGGGGGAGGGAGCGGAGGCGTCACAGCGGATGTCGCCATCCCTGTGTGCATGTGTCTCCCCACCAAGAAAACCCCCCCGGAGCGGCTGAGACCGGCCAGCTCGTGTCACTTGTGGGGCGGGGGTGCTCACCTTCTGCTTCACCTTGGTGCAGCTGGGCAGCGTGTCCTTGCAGCGGTTGTGGATGGTGACATTGCAGGCTGGGGGGACACACGGGGAGAGGTGGTGGCACAGCCACCCCCAGGGACACCGAGGGGACCCCCCTGACACCACAGGAACATTGGGGGGACCCCCCCTGGCACCCCAGGGACTCCAGGAGGACCACTCTGACACCCTCAGGGACACTGGGGGGACCCCCCGACTCCGCCATCCCCAGGGAGCCACCATCACTGGAGCAGATGTGGCTGGGCACGGGTGGCATCAGGCGCTGCCAGGGGGCAGCTGAGCCACCGTGGTGCCACGGAGACCCCCCCACC
Organism: Podargus strigoides; assembly: GCA_028020825.1. Classification (NCBI taxonomy): domain Eukaryota; kingdom Metazoa; phylum Chordata; class Aves; order Caprimulgiformes; family Podargidae; genus Podargus; species Podargus strigoides. The sequence continues at coordinate 140,233 of CM051654.1, forward strand.
CCCTGGCACCAGGGACACTGGCTCCATCTGGCACCGTGGCAGCAGGATGTGGCAGGGTGGCACGCCAGCGTGTGCCAGGACACCTCGGAGCCTTCGCTGCCACACCGGGACCAGTCGGCAGCTTCCAACAGGATTGCCATGCCCAGCTGGCACAGCCACCCTGGCAGAGATGCCCTGGCACAGTTGCCCTAGCACAGCCCCCCCTGCCACAGCCGCACTGGCACCGCCACCCCAGCAGAGGTCCCCTGGCACAGCTGCTGTGGCACAGCCACTGTGGCAGAGCCACCGGCACAGCCACCCTGGCACAGCCACCCTGGCAATGCCATCCTGGCAGAATCCCCCCTGGCACAGGCCCCCAGCACAGCCCCCCTGGCAGAGCTGCTGTGGCACAGCCGCCATGGCAGAACCCCCCCAGCAGAGCCCCCCGGCACAGCCCTGGCACAGCCCCTGGCACAGCGGGTACTCACTGGGGCAGATGAGCGCCTCCTTGGCGGTGATGCTCTTGCTGCAGGCGAAGCACATGGTCATGCCCGAGACGGAGATGGTGGTGAAGAGGTGCCCGTTGCTGGCCCGCGCCTCCTTCTCCTTCCCCTCCTTCATCCTCTCCTTCTCCTTGCTCTGGCCGGGGGTACGCGGGGGGCGTCTCAGGGGGCTGCGGCACAGGGGGGGGCGCCCCCCGACACCCCCCCCCACAGCCCCCGATGCCTTTGGGGGATGGTTCATGGGTCCCCGGGTGATGCCAGGGGGGTGGTGGTACCCCACGGGGGGGGCACAGGGAGCCAAGCAGCCGCTCTTCCCCTCACTCCCTCCGGATGATGCTTCCCATCATCCGTAACCATGACAACTGCAAGAGATTCCCCCCCCCCACCCCGTGCCCCCCCCAGTACCGCAGCCGCCAGCCCCAATGGGGATGAGATGCGGGGGCCGCAGCAGGGGGGGGGCGTGATGTTTCCCAGTGGCACTGCGCCCCCCCACATCCTTTTTTTAGCTAAAGTGGGGATTTTCACCCCATTTCCCTGGGGAGCCCGCTGCCCACCCCCCCTCCCCCCAGGGATGGTTTTGGGGACCCCCACGCTGGCATTGGCACTCCATGGTTTGCTCCCCACCACAAAAAAGGGGTGCAAGGCAGCGTTATCCCGAGCATCTCACGCACAGCCACGGACACCCCCCCCCCGGGCACAGAGCCGCCTTTGTGCCATGCCCCCACAGCACCCGGCCGTGCCTGGCACCGGGGCACCCTCTCTGTGCCAGCCCCCCCAAAACAGTGACGCTTGGGGTCCCAAACCCCTCCTTCCCAGGGGGGGACACAGACATGGCCCCCACTCCACGCTGGGGGGGACATACCAGGGTCTTGGGGAGCCGGGGGGGACATGGCCATGACCCTCACTCCACGGTGGGGGAGGGGCACCCCAGGGGCCGGGGGTAGCCGGGGGGGTCGGGTGCTCACCCTCTCTCCGCAGAGGGGTCTCTCCACCTCCCGCTCCGGCGGGAACGGGGCACAGGAGCAGCAGCACATTCCGGTCCCCCCAGTCCCCCCCCCAGCTGGAGGGAGGGTCCCCCCCGGTGCCCCCCCGCCTCAGCCACAACATCTGCCCCAATTGTTCCCGGACGGGTTTTTTTCTGCTTTGCTTTTTTTTGTTGTTGTTGTTTTTCCGCTTTTTTTTTTTTTGTTCTTTTTGGGTTGGTTTTTTTTTAACTTTCCCCCTTTTTTAAATTTTTTTTCCCCTTTTCTTTATTTTTCTTTATTTTTATTTTTGTTCTTTTTTCTTTTTTTTTCTACTTCCTTTTTTTGCGTGTTTTTCCCGTTTCCCCCCCATTTTCTCTCATTTTCTCCCCTTTTCTCTCCCTTTTTTCCCTCCTTTCCTTTTATTTTTTAATTTCTTTCCCCCTCGCCCCGTTTTGTTCAGTTTTTGCCCCCCTTGTCCCGCAGTTCCTCCCCCCCGCCCCGGCCCCGCCGCAGGAAACCCAGGGACCGGCAGACAAAGGCGATTCCCCTTCCTGCGCCGCGGGCCGCCCCCCCGCCCCGGCACCGGCTCCCCCCCACCAGACCCCCCCTGCACCGGGCCCCCCCACCCCGACTCTCACCCGGACCCCCATCCCGCAGCACACTGGGGTCCCCCCAACACGGACCCCCCCAACACCTCACTTGGGTCCCCACCCCCCCGGACCCCCCAATCCATAGCAAACTGGGGTCCCCCCCACGCGGACCCCCCTGCCCCATCTGGGGCCCCCACCAGACCCCCACCCCACAGCACATTGGGGTCCCCCCCACCCCACAAAAGCCACGTGTGGGGGGACACAGGCGCAAAGGGTGACGGTGCCACAAAACCCCACGAGCATCTTTTTTTTGGGGGGGGGGGGAGGGAGGCACACGCAGCCCCAAATCCAGCCCGGTGGGGGACAAAGGGCCCCCCCCGTTCCAGGCTACGGGGGGACAGGGGGTCCCCACTGCCGGTGGGACACTGAGGACGTGGCAGCCAAGGGCTGACCGGAGGGGGGGGACACACGGTGACCCCCACCCTGCCCGGACGCCTGGGTCCTACAGGGTGTATGGGGGTGTCCGGTTGCACCCCACGGGGGGGGGGGGCCGTACTCCCTCCTCCATCCTTGTGCGCCCCCCAAAACACATGGGGGCGGTGTGTGTGGGGGTCCCATATCACCCCCAAACCGGGCTCCTTGGGGCTGGGGGAGGTACCGGAGGGTGCCCCCCCGGCGCTGGCGGGAGCTGAAAGTTTCTCCGCTTTAAATAGAAATGGGTTTTTTTGGGGGTTATTTCCCGCGGGGGGTGGATTTTCGCTGGCACCACCACACACTTCACCCCAGGGCACCCCCATTCCTTTCCCTGCGTGAGAACGCACCCCTCCAAAAAAAAAAATCCGGGGGGGGGGGGGGAGAGAGAGCTTCTGGGGTGATGACAACCCCAAGTGCCACCACCCCATGGGGGGTTCTGTGCGTGTCCCCAGAAATAAAGCCACCCGTGGCATCAAAGAGCAGGGGGGACGGCAGCCCCCCTCCCCCCCCTCAAAAAAAAAGCGCCAAGGTCTGACCTGGGTGATGGATCCGTGCCCCGAAATGGCGTCGCAGAGGCGCGTGGGTCCTTGTTGTTGGGGACAGTGTGTGTGTCCCCCCTCGCTGGGGATGGTCCCCGTCGTGTGTGTCCCCCCCCTCCCCGCCTGCCACCCTGGGCCTCAAACAAAGCGAGCGCACCAGCGTGGCAACAAAAGATGTCACCGCGACAGGACCGAAACCGCGGGGGGGGACCCACAGTCATTTCCGCTACCCCCCAAAAAAGAGGGGGTGCCCCCCCCCCCCCAGTGCACAAACTCCCCTGTTGTCACCCCACATTTGAAGGTTTGAAGGCACTGGAGAAGCGAGGCTGGGGGTCTGGGGCGGGGGGGGGGGAATGCAGTGTGGGAGCAATGGGGGGGACACACCCCCCCCCGGCTCAAGGGACGGTGGCAAAGTGGCGGGGGGGGTTGCACTGATGGGTGCTTCCCCCCACAGCAGGTCCCTATGGCGGGGGGGTCCCCATACCTCACATCTGTCACCTAGCCGGGGGGGTCCCGTGGCTGTGTCCCCCCACTCTGATGGGGGGGTCTCCTTTAAAGCAGTGACAGCTGGGGGGTGGGGGGCGCGACACCATCACACCCCCCCCGGTACTCCAGATGGGGCCAAACGGCCTTTGAGGAAAATTTCTTCAAACAAAACCCGCCATTTCCACCCCCCCCGGGGTGGCGCAGGAACCAACAACCGCTTCCTGCCCCCCCCATCCCCACTGACCGTCCCACCCCAAAAAAACCCCCCAGCTCAGGGCTGACCCCCCAAACCACCTCCGCCTCCCAGTCCCCTCTGACCCGACAAACTCAGCGCATGCCAGGCCAGTTCACGCCATCCCAGGGGGAGCACTGGGGTTCCCCCCCCACCCCATGAAAAATCCCCAGTTTGGGGTCAACTGAGGCGGGGGGGAGGGGCAAAGCCCTGCACCAACTAGATGTCCTCCCACCTTTTGACCCCCCCATCGTTTCACCATGCCGGTGATTGCCACATGCTCTGGGCACCACGATGGCGCCTGCTGTGTCCCCCCCTTGCCATCACCCCCCCTCCTCACCATCACCCCCCCATCACCATCACCCCCCCCGTCACCATCACCCCCCCATCACATCGAGTCACGGGCGATGGGGAAATGCCCCCATGGGACCACGAGCACTCTGTGCCTCAGTTTCCCCAGCACCCAAATCACGGCAAAGCTTTGTCTGTAGGGGAGTGCGGGCTATAAAATGTGGGGGGGGGGTCCCCAGTGTGTGTGTGTCTCCCCCCTCGGTAACGGGGAGAAAGCGACTTTGTCACCCAAAGGCCTCTGGGGGAAGCGGGGGCCGATGGGTGACGAGGGGGGGGAAGTTGGGACGTTGCTTCATCCCAGGCACCATGGGTAGGACGGGGGGGGGGCGGGGTGTCAGGGTGGGGGTGTCAGGGCGGTATGGTGTGGGTAGGGGGGTTCCTGCCCTCCCAGGAGACCCCCGTGCACCGAGGGTCCTCGCCCACCTTCCTGCGCCCCCCCCTTTTCTATAGACCCCCCCAAAGTGTACACCCCACCCCCATTTCCTCTAAGAGCTGCTTTGAGCATCACCCCACCCCGTCACCCCCTTCCCTCACCCTGCCAGGACCCCAAAACTGCACCCCTCCCCCCTCCAGCAGCCTGGGGAAGGGCACAGCCCCCCAGAATGCCCCCCCCCCAAAGGGGGGCCCTTCCCTTTTGGGGGTAGTGGCCTGAGCAAGGATCCCCTCCGTGGGGGGGGGCGGGGGGGGTTGAACCCCACTGCGCTGGATGAGGATGCAGAGGAGGGGGGGATGCGCCCCTCACCCCAAAGGAGGGCTCTGGGGGTACCCCCTGAGCCAGCGGGGGGCTGCACCGCCCGCGGGACCCACCTTGGCACGACCGCTCCTCGCCCGGGACATGAGCCGCGCCGCGCCGAGCGCTTCCGCCACGCCACGCCCCGGCCACGCCCCCAGTGGGCGTGTCCCCATCCCCGCCCCGCCCCGGCCGCGTGCTGCCCGCGGGCCTTTGTTCCAGGCGGGATCGGGCCCCGGGTGGGGACCGGATGGGAACGGGCAACGCGGAGCGACTCCGGATCGGGAACGGCTACCGGGAACGGGCAATCTGGAGTCACTCTGGATCTGGCCATGGCTACTAATAATGGGCACCCTGGAGTCACTCCGGATCTGGGAATGGCCACCCAGCATCACTCCGGATCTGGCCGCTCCCGGAGTCACTCCAGATCCAGCCCGCCAGAGCTGCTTGGTGCCCCACGTCCAACCCACGCTCTCGTGCCTCAGTTTCCCCTCCCCTGCACCACCTCCACCCCTGGGCTGGAGCCCCAAACAGGAGAGGGAAACCCCATTGGATTTCAGTCACTGCCATGGGACCCCCAACCCCCCCCTGAGCCCCGAGTACCCCCACAGCGCTGTTTTGGGGTGACACAAACCCCGTCCCCACCAGCAGCCTGGTTAACCTTAACCAGGTTAAACATTAACCCCACGGGGTTTATCGGGTTTATCCTGCTCCGACCAGAGATAACGTAACCAAGGGAACCGAGACATGGGGGGCTGCAAGCCAGGAGCGGCATTTTGGGGGCACCCCCTCCCCAAACGTCACCGGGTGAGCCCCGTCACAAAGCCACCCACCCCACGGTGGGGCTGCGTGGGTGCAGGGCTCCTTGGGGGGATAAACATCCCCAAGGGAACAGGGACAAAGCCCCGGGGGCCACGGGGAGCTGGGATTAATGAGTAACCCCCCGAAGCCACCGCCGCTGCCGGGGGGGGCACACTGCTCCCGGGGGGCTGCCTCAGTTTCCCCACGGAGATCGCGGCGCAGCAGTGCCGAATCCCACCCTGGGACATGGGTGGGGGGCACCCGTGGGGGGTGGGGGGCACCCACAGCCAGCGCAGCCATGGGGAGCGGCCGCCCCCAGGCCCCCCACGGCGTTCCGGTGGCCGCTGGCGGGGCGCGGGCTCCTTCCTGGGCGGGGGCCCCACTGCCAAGGCCAAGTTCAAATTAAACCCTCCGGAAAGCAGAACCAAACCGTGGCAAGCGCCGGGGGGGGAACATGGTCATGGGCGGGGACACGGTCACGGGGGGCCGACACGGTCACGGGGGGACACACAGTCAGTCACGGGGGGGGCACGGCCACGCTCCCCCTTCACCCACAGCCAAATCCCCAATTCCTTGGTGCCCCCCTCAGTGCAAAAACCTCCACCCCGGCCACATTCGTGCCCCCTTGGAACCCCACGTCACCCCCAAAACCGACGGGAGGGACCCCCAGCTCACCCCGAGGTTCCCCGGGGCAGGGTGGGGTGGTGGGGGTGCTCTGGTGGTGCTGGAGGGGGGTCCAGTGCCGCTCCCCGCGTGGCAGGGCAGGATGTGGGCACTGGAAAGCCCCGCAAGCATCACGTGGAGCCGCGAGGGCCAAGGGGGAAGCGGCAGCTCAGCCCTAAAATTCGGGGGGGGGGTGGGTGCTGTGGTGACAGAGGGGACCCCACAGCCATGGGAGGACACCGCTTGGTCCCCCCCAACGAGGCCAGACTCGCCCCAGCACCGACCCCTTGCACAAACTGCCAGCGGGCACTGCCACGGGGTGCAGCCACCCCACGGCATCGCGGGTGGCAGAGCCCGGAGTGCCCCCCCAAACACCCCGCAGTGTCACACAGCCCCCCCAGTGTCACACAGCCCCCCCCAGTGTCACACGGCCCCCCCCAGCCACAGAAGGCGCTGACCCCACGGCATCATCGGGTGCTCGGGGGGGACCCACAGCAGCGGCGACACCGCGGGACCCCCCTGGGACCCCCCGTTCCCACCACTCACCCTGGGTGCCGAGCGGCTGTACATGGCGGGGGCTCCCCGGGGGGGACACACGGTGACGAGGCCCCCGCGGTGGCGGCGAGCGAGGCCCCGCCGGCTGGGATTATGATTTCTTCCTGAAATAGCTCGGCCCTCCCCTCAGCGGCCTCCCCGCGCCCCACCGCCGCTTCCCGCCCCGCGCTCCGACACCCCCCCGCGTGGCCCCCCCAGAGTGGCACCGGGGGCTCTCTGCTGCCTGCAGACCCCTCTTTTGGGGTCCCCACTCTTAGGGTCCCCCGTTGAGCCCCAGTGCCCCCCTCCAACACTCCAAGACCTCATGGGCCCATCCCCATCCACGCCACAGCCCCCATGGGACCCCCACGCACGATGAGCACCCGCAGGACCCCAGATCTGTGTGTCCCCCCCGTGGGGACAGTGCCACCTCGGATGGTGACACGGCCACGGGGACGTCTGGCATCACCCCCGTGCCACCGACACTGTGGGGACCATGTCGGGGGGCTGTATCACGCCGACGGGCGTCACGCGTGGCCCCGCGCTGCTGCTCACAGCTGGCGGTTAATCCGGGGGGCCGGGGGGGGGGGAGGGATTAATGCCTTCACGTGGCGGCAAATGGCAACCCCGAGGGGCCACCATGGGGACGGGGGGGGGCGAGGTGGGCTTCACCTCCCCAGAAGTGGGGGCAGGGGGGGCACAGGGGCATAAAGCCACTGGTGGCGCTGTGCCTCAGTTTCCCCCTAAGCTCCTGGCCCCACGGGGACCCCCTGTGCCCCCCCGGTGCCCCCCAGCCACCGAAGCGCTCCCCACCCTACGAGCAGGGCAGTGCCCCCACGAGGAATGGGGAAACTGAGGCACGGGAGGGTCTGGGGGGGTCCCAGCGCCCCGCGGGAGGGAAGGAAATGTCCCCACTGGTGGCAGGGCCCCAGGAGAGCGCGGGGCCGGGGGGGCCGGGGGGCGGGCGGTGAGCTCAGCGCACAAACAACCGTGCCCGCCGCCAGGAAAGACCTCATTTCCTCGGCCGCGGGGGAGGCCGGGCGCGGTGACCTCCGTGGGGCCCACCCTGCACCCCACGGTGCGTGGGGGTCCCCTGGCCCCCCCCCTCGCTGCCGGGGGGAGAGAGAGCTCGGCCCCCAGTGCCCCCCGCCACCGGCTGACACTCGCCGCCAGCTCGGGATGCGCCGTGACGGCGGGGACAGGGACGGGGCACGATGGCAGCGCCACCGAAACCGCTCCGTCTCCTCCCCGAGCACATCTGGGGGTGCCCCTCCCCCACTCTGCATCCCGGCGGACGGGAAGCAGCAATGGGGGGGGTGCCAGGCAGGATCGGGGAAACTGAGGCACGGGGGGCAGCGCATCACGTGCACCCCTCCCCCCCATCCCGACTCCACCGCCGCGCTTTGGGGTGCAAATTCCCAACCTCCCCTTTTCTCCCCCCCTTACCTTTGTCTTCCCCGTCATCCTCCTGATGAAGCTGAGGGTCCGGCCCAAGGGGGTCCCGTCCCAGCCCGGCCCGGAGCTGCGGGAGATGGAGGCTCCAGCCCGGACACTCCCCCTCCGCCCCTGGGAAACAGGGAGGAGCGAGCCCGGCCCCAGCCGCCCGGCCCCCACCCCTGCCCCGCTGCCGGCTGGTGCCAGCACTGACCCCCTTCTGCCCGCCGCGAGCCCCGTGGGGTGCGGAGAGTCCCTCCCTCCTCGGTGACACCCCATCGTGCCACCCCCCTGTAATGTGGGGAGCGGAGAGGTGGTCCTGGTTTGTATGGGGACAGCCCTGTGGTTGTGGGGTGCTATGGACCCCCCCATTCCTGGGTGGTCACGCAGTGGCCCTTGGGGACATCCGTGGTGGGGGACAAGCCACTTGTGGTGGGGGACATGCCCTGCTGTGCCCCCTATCCCTGGGGAAATGGGGGTGAGGGTGTGGGGCGCACAGGCCACGCAGCACCATCCTTTTTGGAGGTGTTGGGGGTCAGCTTGTCCCGTCCTCATCCTCGCTCGTCCCCCGTGGGGGTCCCGTCCCTGTCCCCATCCTCGCTCGTCCCCCGTGGGGCTCTGAGCCCCATCCCCATCCTCTCTCATCCCCCATGGGGTCCCCAGCAGCCGCGGGTGCAATGACGCCCAGGAACAAGCACCCTAATGAAGACGGGAATGGGCTGTGACAGGCACTGGGGACAGAGGGGACCCGGTGCCACTGGCACAATGCTCTGCCAGGAGCAGGGACAGGCACCTCAGGGGCACATGGGGACACCATCCCCTTCCAGCCTGACAGCCCCTGGGGGTTTGCTCCTGCTGGGACTGAAGTGCAAAGTAAAGTGTGTCCGGTCTCAGCCCAACCTCGTCACACGCAGCCAACGTGTTCATCCCTGGGGGCTCCCTGGTCCCCGAGCTGCCCCATTCACACCCTGGGGTACCCCACGCCCCCCAAACCCCCACTCACCCGTTGAGCAGGCTCTGCTGGGGGGCGGAGGGGGACATTCCTGCAAGGGCAGAAGAAAAATGAATGAGGAGAGGAGCGGAAGCACAGGGAGAGGTGGCAGCTTGGGTGGTTGGGGACAGATCTGCCACCACCCAGGGCCGGGTGGCAGCGTCATTGATTTTGGGTCCTTATTGGGGAGATTTAGGTAATTGTTAATAATGGGGATGCAGTGCCAGGGGTGTGTGACATGGGGACCATCACCCCGGTCCTTCCCAAGGGGATGTCGGTGCCACCACTCACCGTCTGCACTGGGGAAGGTGTTGATGCCGCTGAGCGATGCTGATTTGGAGAGGCCACTGCCACTCTGCCTGGCCTGGGACAGCCTCCGTGTATCCTCCTGCCAGCGGGGATGGGGTTGGCACCAGGGCCACCAGCTCCTGTCCATGCCATCCTCCACCCACATGGTGGGTGGCACAGGGCAGCTGCCAGTCCCCGGGATGGTGAACCCGGGCTCGTACCAGTGCCACGTGGTCCCTGATGGTCCCCAGGCTCATGGAGGGTCTATTTTCCCCTCCCCCCCATCGATCCTCAAAACCAAACTGCTCCCAGAGGGTCCCACAGCTCGGGCAGGAGCACCCCAAGAGGATGGCAGAGCCACCCAAGATGACAGCAAAGCCACCCAGGACGGGGCTTTCCTGGGGACCCACCACAATCCCCTCTCATGGGGTCCCCTGCCCACACCCAAGCTCAGCTCCCATCCCCTGGCTGCGGGAGGAGGTGGGTGCTGTGGGATGGGGCACCCTGGGGTGACAGGAGGAAATGGGGGGGCTCCTACCTGTGCCCGCTGCACGTCGGCCTCGTCCTCCTCGTCCTGGGAGAGCAGGGACTCCAGGTCGTCGCTGCTGTGGAGGAGGGGGGCACGCCGGGGGTCCCTCCAGTGCCACCCTAGCTGCTCTGGGCTGGAGTCAATGTCACCGGGGCTCAGCCCTTTGAGGCTCACACTGTGGTGGGGAGAGGGGCACCCTGAGCTGGGGGGGACGGGGACACCGCTGAGCCCCAGGGGGTGAGCCTCGCTCCAACACCTCCCTTTGGAGCATCCCCATCAGGGCAGGGCAGGGCGTGCTCGTCCCCAGGGGCACCCGAGGACCCCAACCCCCCTGGATTGGGGGGGCTCGGGGGCAGCGGTGGGAGGGGATGGGTGCTGGGACGGGGACACGGGGCAGGTCACCGCTACCTGAGCTGGTCGTAGCTGGCGACCCCACGCAGCTCCTTGCCCGGCTCCCAGCTGTGCCGGCGGAAGGGGTCCCGGGAGTGCATGGAAGTGCGGAGGGCACAGGATCTGCGCAGTGACACCCCCCGAAAGCCATCTTCCTCCCCCTCCTCCTTCTCCTCCTCCTCCTCCTCCCAGCCGGCTGGGGCACCAGGCCTGGGCACGGTGATGGGCTCCAACGCTGACATGCAGCGCTGTTTGTGACCCAGGGCCCCGCAGAGGGCACCCTCACAGGGACCCAGGAAGATGTCGGGACTGTCCATGCTGCACTCGGGGCCGGACGCTGCGTGGGACATGAAATGAATTGGAGCGGTCTCAGCTGAGTGCTGCAGACTGCCCGAGATTGCTTTCACGCCGCTCTTGGAGTTCTCAACGGCACATAAAGCCCTCGGGGGCCATAAAGAAGAGGTGCCCTTCGTGTCCACGGCCCCGTGCACTGCGGTGGAGAGGGTTCCCGGCCCCCTGGCCCCCCCGGCCCCCAACCCTGCACAAACATGGCGGGGGGAGCTGGCAGGAGCACACAGAACACCCACTCGAGCACGGGCACGGCCCCCAGTGCTGCCGGTTACTCATTCAGCGCCCAGGAGTTTGCCCAGGATGAGAGCGGCTCCTCAGTGGCTTGGGTGATGGGGTCCCATCTCCCCTGCCACCACCCTGGGGTGACCCCACAAGGATGCAGCCCGCCCACCCAGACACAACCCCCCCCGGGGTGGTCTGTCTCCCCCAGGACAGGATGCTCTGGTTGCTTTGCAGTCACGCAGAGACCTGGGTTTGGTCTGGTGGCACTGGGGGGGGGTTTGGGATGGCACCCGGGGAGATTTTAGCCTGGCTGCACCCCCCCCAAAAGGCCACAACGAGCTGGGGGAGCCCCCAAGCTTCCCAACACCCCGAGAACGTGGGCTGATGGCACCGAGCGAGAACAGCCCTTACTGAAATGCCACTGTGGGGTGCAGCTTTCAGCCCCCCCAGACCCTCCTCCCCACCATGCCCAGTCCCTCCACCTCACCACAGCATCACTGCAGTGCTGCCAGCCCCCTCTGGCACACGTCACCCCCCCGTTAAACAAAACCCCCTTTTCCTGCTGCCAGACGGAGCCAGAGCAGACCCCACCTGAGCACCCCCACCCCGGCAGCTCCCCAGGCCCAGCGCTCCGGGCCGTGCCACCCACGCCATCCCAGAACCCCAAAATCCCAACACCAGTGGCCATGCCAGTGCCCGAAGTGTCCCGTGGGGCTGGCACGTCCTCCGCTGGCACTGCCCGGCCCCAACTCACCCCACTGCGCCATGGGCAGCTCTGTGTCCCCCCCAGTCCAGTCAGCCCAGCTTGGGATCGGGAGGGAAATGGGATGAGCTCAACCGCTTTCCTGTTTTTACGTTCCTAGCCCAGTCAGATGATAAAAACACCACAGCTGCCCCTTGGTGTGCCCATCACCGTGCCCATCACCTGCCCTCGGTGTGCCCATCACCGTGCCCATCACCTGCCCTCAGTGTGCCCATCACTGTGCCCATCACCGTGCCCATCACCTGCCCTCAGTGTGCCCATCACTGTGCCCATCGCCTGCCCTCGGTGTGCCCATCACTGTGCCCATCACCTGCCCTCAGTGTGCCCATCACTGTGCCCATCGCCTGCCCTCGGTGTGCCCATCACCGTGCCCATCACCTGCCCTCAGTGTGCCCATCACTGTGCCCATCGCCTGCCCTCGGTGTGCCCATCACCGTGCCCATCACCTGCCCTCGGTGTGCCCATCACCGTGCCCATCACCTGCCCTCAGTGTGCCCATCACTGTGCCCATCACCTGCCCTCGGTGTGCCCATCACTGTGCCCATCACCTGCCCTCAGTGTGCCCATCACTGTGCCCATCACCTGCCCTTGGTGTGCCCTGGACTGGACTGGAACACATGAGCAGCTTTGCCATAAATGCAGAAAAACGAATAAATAGCAAAGGCAGTGCCCGTGGCTTGGTGACACTCCCGCCACTGATCAGCATGGCTGTCCCCTGAATGTGGTGCCCCAGCAATTCCTGGGCTCCTGGCCTCGTGCAGGTGTCAGTGCCCAGGAAAGCATCCTGGATGCCCAGCAGCTTCCTGGTTTAGTGCCAGGAAAGGGCTGGGGATGTCCCCAGCCTCCCAAGTGGGGAGCTGGCAGGACAAGGGACAGGATTCCAGAGCAGCATCACAGCTGGGCAGTGTCCCCCAAGCCACATCCCGACCCTCCAGCCTCACCCCGGGGTGCACCCCCCACCCTCAAACCAACCCCGTTCACCGCCTGCTGGCACCGGGACACAGGCAGCAGCTTCCCACGGGCACGGCACCAGGGCATTACCTGGCAGCATTGGCTCCCCCGGGCAGGCAGCGGGCACCAAGCGGGCCTCCAGGTCCACGTTTGTTTTTCAGCCCCCCCAAAACGTGGGGGAGCAGCAGGTGGAGAGCAGCGAGGAGCCCGGGGATTGTGTTACCCGCCAGCTGCACCCAGCTCCGTGGGCACCGTGGCACGGTGGCACAGCCCAGCCAGGCACAAGGTCCCGGGGGAGATGCCCGCCCTCAGCCCCTCCGCTCCGTGCTGAGAACAGTCAATGCTCATCACCGGAGTGTGTGCCCTGGGTGCCAGGTGGGCAATGGGAGCCACAGCACACCCAGTCTGCGCTTCCCGGCGGCTCTGCCAGCTCTCGGGAGCCAGCCGGGGCGGCGAGTGCCAGGCCCGAGTCACCGCCCCGGGGAGGAAGCGAGGAGCAATGTCTTCCTCCTGCAATCCACCCGTGGAGGGGTCCGTCCTCAGCCAAGGGCCCACGGAAGCGTGGGGGGGACACACCCACCCCAGGACACGGGTACCAGCACGATGCCCTGGCACCGCGGGGATGAACCGTCAGCGTTCCGGGTGGCCGGGGGATGCTCGTGCCACTAAACGGGGAAACTGAGGATCAGAGGGGTGAGTGACGGGCTCGGGGGTCAGCACCAGGGAGGGGGTGTGAAGGGGGGTCCCCTCCCCGTGGTCCCATGAGTGCAGCCGTGGCACGGGGCAAAGGGCAGGAAAGGTGCCAGCGAGCAGCTCAGGGTGACGAAGGGGACAGGGGCGGTGGGTAAGGTGGGTGCTGGTGGGGATGGGGGCTCCTGGGGGGCTCAGGTCACCCCCCAAGTCACCCCCCCCCAGGGACATACCTGTCCATGCAGCGGGTGGGCCCCGTGGTACCCACCCGGGTGCTGGTGGCGATGCCCAGGGGTGCCAGGGGCTGGTGCCCAGGGGTGCCAGCCCTGTGCCCGTCCCTCTCCTGCCCTGTCCCTGCCTCTTTCACACACAAAACAAACCAGGAACCACTTGGCAAACGGGAACCTTTTCCCTGTTAACCCTTTGTGTCACCACAGCGCCTCCGCGCCCGCCACACCGGCGGACGGGTGGATGGACGGACAGGGACCCCATCCTCACACAGCACCCCAAATTCTCCCCGTTTCTCCCCATTTCTCTCCTCTGGTACCATCCGCTGCAGCTCCATGCTAGGGGTCCCCAGCCATGACCCACCCTCCCATTCCCCACCCCGTCAGGTTTTGGGGGCCACGAACAGCCTCGGGGTCCCCCTTGGGGTCCCCTCCCAGATCCGGGGAGTCCTTCCCGTGCCAGCTGGTGGGAGTTAGGGATAACCCATCCCAGCTTGGAGCAACAGGCAGGAGCTGGGCAAGCCCAAGTCACCACAGGGCAGGGAGCGCTCCTCCGTGCCTCAGTTTCCCCTTCTCCCAAAGGTGGGGGTGGCACAGTCGTGCTTCCAACTGCCACCCCGGGGCTGAGCTCCTGGGTGCGGGGAGCGGGTGAGGGTGCGGAGCCGGGCACCCACGATAAGGGCAGGGAGGGTGGAGGTGACTCAGGCTCCTGTAGCGTCACCACTGCCCACTCCGTGGGGCCGAGCCCCACTTTGCCCCCCACCACCCGGGGGCCGAGTCCCACCATTCCAGCCCAGTGCTCACCCTTGTCACGGGTGTTACCCGCCGTGGACAAACCCATGCGGCTCCGGGAGGAATTTCATGTCCCGGGAACAGCCCCAGCCCCACAGCAGGCGCAGAGGGAGCCGAGCAGTCCCAGGGGAGAGGGACTCACGTGCCACCCACACCCGGTGGGTGTCGCCCCCGAGGGGGACACGAAAAGCTCCCACAGCCTTTACTGGTGTCACACGATGGATCCGTCCAGCAGGAAATCAAAGAAAATAAAGAAATGCCCTCTGGTTGTGCCCTGGCCGGGCAGTGCCACCACAGGCATGTCCCTGGTGTCCCCCCCCAGAGCCAGCCTGTCCCTTGGCACCATCTCTGCTCCGGGCTAAAGATTCAGCCTGGGGAGAAGGTGTTTGTTTTAAATAAACAGGCGGCACTGGGGACCTTTGAGCGGCCTGGCGGGTGCCAGGAGGTGACGCCTACCTGGAGTGCCCAGGCCCAGTGCTGGCACAGCTCCGGCATCGCTGGGGAGGAGCACGGTGCACTGCAGTGATGAGTGCTGCCCGTTCTCAGCATGGCATCTCCCCCAGGTCGCTGTCCCCTGGCTGGGGTCAGCCATCGTGCCGCAGCCCCCGTTGATCACCGTCACCCGTTTCAGGGGCATTACCTCTCAGCCTGGGGGGGATCTCCGCTGCTGGGGGCACCCGAGGGGGCTGTGCCAGCCCAACGGGGGGCACCAAACCCCTGCGTCCTGCGGGGAGGGCTCCTCCAGCATCTGCAGCCACTGGTGCTCCTCCAGTGAAACAAAGGGTGCAGCGGGCGGCGGGGAAGGTTGGGACGAGGGGGTGAGGAATCCCAGCTCGGAGACATTGTGCTGGGGACAAAGGGACAGTGTTTGCTGTGCACGGCCACGGGTTTCCAGCCACCAACACGAATTCCTCGCTGCCACCACTGTGTGGGGAGCAGGGTCCGTACGGTGACATGGGAGCACAGCCCAGCTGGAGCCACGGCCTCCACGGAGCCCTTGGTGCCACAGGAGCCACCACGAAGCCATCAGAGCCAAAAGCCCAGCCTGGCTGCAGCCACAAGGCTCCCCTCTGGCCCCAGATCCATCCCAGCGCTCCCCTGCACCACACACCCCCCATCTCCCCCCCTCCACAGACCCTCCCCTGCCCCACAGAACCCCCTCCTCTCCCCATGGACCCTCTCAGCCCTGCAAGACCCCCATGCCACCCCTCCCAGCCCTGCCTTGGGTGCAAGGAAAGCCAGAGGAGGGACCCACCCAGCACCACCCCTACCCACCCAAACCCCCACGACCCTTCTAGTGTCCCCAGTACCTTCCCAGATCTGCCACAACCCTCAAAATACCCCCCCAATACTCCCCCCAATCCCCTAATGTGCCACAGAGTCACCCAGAACCCTCCAACTGCCTCCAGCAGCCTCCTCAGAGCCCCCCAGGACCCTCCCAGAGCCCCTCAGCACCTTCCAGAGGCCCCAGACCCTCCCAATATCCCCATTACACTGCCAGAGCCCCCTCCATATCCTCCAAAGCACCCAGGGACCCCCCGGTATGCCCTCAGAGCATCCCCAAGCCCTCCTTGAGCCTCCAGAACACCTCAGAGCTCTCTTTGTCATCCCAGAACCTCCCAGTGTAACTCTACTGAGTGCCCAACTGCATCCTCAAGCTCTTCAGGACCCCCAAGAACCACTCCCGACCCTCTCAGTGCCACCCATACCCACTCAGTACCTGGGAGAACCCCCCCTAACACCCTCCCAGAGCCACCCCCCCCCCCCAGTTTGTATGTTTGCGTTGAGTCAAAATGCTTCTTTCCCTTCGTGGTGTGAAGGTCTTGGCCCATCAGGTCTTCTCTGGTTGATGGTTTTGGTGAACATACAGTGGGGTTTGATCCTCTTCCAAGGGCTGAGCTGGAGCTGTGGGTGCTCAAGGATCTCCATGCTTGGGAAAGGGTCGTCCTCAATCGGTGGGGTTTGAAGAGCGATCAATGGTTTGGCAAAAGGGTTCAAGAAACCCAACCATAGCCCGTCTGGAGAGCTCAAACACAACCACCAAAGCCAAAAAAGGTGATATGGTTCTCATCTGAGCAGTCTCCAAGGTGCAGATGGAGCCCGGGTCAGTTCCCCCATCTCCCCCAAGGTGGCAGTGGCACCTCAGCTAGCACAGCACCCAACGCAAAGTCGTTCTCCATCTTCTTCCATCCAAACACAAACTCCACAACGTTCTTTAAAGCCTACAGCAGACCCATAAATGTACAGAAAAAGGGTTGGTGAACTCACAATCTCCACCAAAAGCTTTAATTAACACAAAAACCTCTTTCCTTCAGTGCCGGCGTCACCATCCCCGCTGGGGACAAGCGCCACGTGGGATGACGGGCTGTGTTGAGCAGGCGCAATGGAGCTGAAGGGTCGGCGACGACGTTTGTACCTCCACAGCATCATCCGGAGATGATCTGGGGGTCCTTGTGGGGGGGGAGCTGTGCCAGATGTGAAGGCACAGCTGGAATTCCCTCCTCCACTCACTCCCGCCCTCTAGAGACCAAATAGATTTTTGGATAGTGAAACCCATCTTTTATTTTTCAACGACATTTTGCCATTTCATCATCATCACACAGAGATAAAACAGTGTCAGCATCACTGTAACAGCACCCAGTGCCAGGCTCTCTGTTACACTCATGGGTGATCGCTGCTACAACTGTACCTATCGCAATTTTACCCTGAAAAATCAACTTTTCCTCCCCAAAAACAAGTCCCTAGGCGCCTGTAAATCACATTCCAGCATCCTCCCTCTCAGCCACTCTCCCAGAAGGACGATGCCCCCGGAGCCAGAGAATGATCCTTGAGGTGGGTAGATCCGTGCAAGCGTAGCATCAGCAGCTGAGTGGAAGCCTCTGAACCCCATCTCGGTGGGTCTAGATCAGCGGGTAAGAGGCGTAGCTGGCAATGCCACAGTGGTTCGCGTGGTTTCTTGCCATGAGGATGTAACCCTCTTCGCCGAAACGCACACCCCAGCTTTCAGGACAGGGAACAAACAAAGAGACAGGAGGAAAATCAGGATTCCTTCACGGCATCTTCACCGACACCACAATGTCAGAGTGTTCCATCGACTGCTTCATGGGAGTCTTTCATCCCCTATCAACACTCATCAGCACAAAGGGAACTTATACTGAGTGTACGTGTGTTTTCAATGCATTTAAAGGTCCTTCACGCTACGAGGAATCCCCTAATTTAAGGACCAATAGCAACTTCCAAGTCTAGAAGAACCCCCATAACGGATCTCCCTCTCATCTATATAAATATCAGTCGCTATAAAATCGTGGGGGTGTCCAAGCCATGGGCGGTTTCAAGGAGAAGCCTTTCCCTATAGATAGCAAACATAGAGATAACGAGGGCTGGGTGGCATACAGTCATGTCTCTACCTGTTTTTCACAAGCCAGTAGTCCTGCTCCTCCAGGGTGCCATAGCCGATGACCACCACCGCGTGATTCACCTCCTGTTTGCACCGTGGGTCATTGTACACACCTGGGGGAAAATGAGAGGAGTTGGGAAGTGTGTCACTGGGCCACCAGACCACCTCCATGGAGCAAAGCCAACCTTCAGCATCACCACCCCCGTCAAATGTCCTATTGAGGCCTTCAGTCATCAATAGGATGATTGACTGAGCCCCAACTTGCCAAATTCCACCCAGTTTCCTAAGCTTTACATGCAGGGAGACACAGAAGCCTGTGAAGGAGATCTCCAAGGTCAAAGAACATACCTGACCTGTACAAGAAGAAGGTGGGTTGAGTGGCATCTATGGCAACCGAGACCGGCCCGACGTTGGCCACCGCATCTTTCAGGGCTGCTTCGTCGGCGTACGGGAGCTCAACATACCTGGAGCACGTGGCAGCTCGCATGGAAGCATTGTATTGACATGTCCCGTTCTGGTAGGAGCAAGGGGGAGTTGAGAGGAGGAGCGTGAGGAATCCACCTGGAACATCTCAAGAGGTACGGAGAGGTGTTTCCTATCAGCCCACCCGTGCTACCCCACTCTTCACTTCTCTTTGACCACCATTTTAACACAGGCAGGGTACAGAAAAGAGGGCTGGAAGGACCTGAAGGGACCACCTTGTCCATCCCGCTCCCCCACAGCAACAGCAGCCAAACCACGGCAACGGAATTCTCCGCCTCTTCTCTAGAATCCTCCAGTGACAACACTTCTACCACTTCCCCAGAGAAACTGCCCTTGCTTCCGCATCCTTCGCATCTGCAGACTCACGTTTAACCTAAGTTTCCTTTACTCCCAAGTATTCCCGGGGCTTCTTTCTCCCCCTGGACACAGAGAACCATCTCCGTAGCCTCCCTGTGCATGTTCAAAGACTTATGTTCCACTTTTCTTTCTTGGTCTGAGCTGCTCTTACGTTGACCTGGTTCCACAGACCATGTTTTCAAGACACCGGGTCATTTCAGGGCATCTTTCATCTCTGGCCATCAAGACTCTCAGCATTATTTATTTGCTTAGGGCTTTTTCCTTGTGACCTTGCAGCAGTCATAAAACACCTACTACAGGCAACTTTTAAGAATAAAATTGTACAAATATTGTTCACCAGGTTTCACCTCTGCCCACCAGACCAGAAATATCGATATCCCATTTTTCAGCTACAGAATCATACAGAGAGCTGAGACCAGGACTCAGCACTCCTGCCCCATTTTTCACTTCCGCGTAGCATGTTGCCTAATAATAATTTACGTGGGACAGAAATAATCATGTAGAAATTCTGGCTCCCAGTTGCCCTGGTTTGAACAACCTGGTTTGGTCTGGTCATTTACTTATTAGAAAAAAACACAACAACTCTAAAGGTCCCTTCCCCAGGTCTGGAAGAATCAGCTAAGAAGTTGACACGAGAGTGGTAGAAACCAAGAGAGAGGGAAATCGGTGGGAGAGGAGGGTGGAAATAGAGGAGAAGAGAAGGAATGGCCACGTCGCTGCCCACGCCTGGCACCCACCTGAGCCGTGTAGGGGTAGGACTCGTCCGAATCGATCCCTTCATTGTCAATGATGTACTGGAAAGCACTGGTCATGAAACCTCCACTGCAGCCTTTGTTCCCATACATCATGGAGCAGTCGATGAGGTTCTGGGCGCTCAGAGACACCAACGTCCCCATCTTCAGCTTCACCTGGGCTTCAAGGGCTCCCACGGCGCTGAATGCCCAGCACGACCCACAGGCGCCCTGCAGAAGGTGCCCCGGAGATGCTCAGACCGAGCACGGGACCGAGGTGCAAAGAGGTGCAGAGAGACCTCCTCACCTGGTTCTTCACCTCCGTCACGCAGCCCTTCTCCCTCCAGTCCACTGTGGCTGGGAGTCCGTCCCCAGACCGTGGTTGGTACTTGGAGGTCCTCTTTGGCCGAGGAGGAACATTCAGCCCTGTTAGCAAAGCTGCCACTTCCTTGCTGGTCTGGTGGGATAAGAAAACACTGGTTCATGACATCCTTGACCCTGGTACATCCTCCATGGGGCGCGGTGGATTTCCCTTGAGCAGGCTGAGCCGCAGGAGTCAAGTTTGGGGAGTCCTTGGCTTTTGGGGTTTTTACATTTAATTTCTAGTTGTTCATTGGAAAGGGCAAGAAAAAGAAACTACAAAGCTTAATTCCAGAATTCACACCATTAAATTCCATCAAACACCACCACGACCTCAGGATGTCAAAGAGGGATGGTTTGGGAGTGTAGAGAACCACGGTTTGTCGGTGGCTGCTGGAGCCCTCGAGATGAGGACGGGCCGAGAAGTGTCGTTGGTTGTTTCGCCACCCCTGACCTGCTCCTATTCCTTATTTAATGAACCTGGTGGGTAATTAGAGACAAGGACGAGCCCCCCCCCCGCACCTACCATGTCCCCCAGGTGGTTCATGCCCAGCTCGTAGGAGTGCAGCCCCAGGGAGCGCTCCAGGTTATGCAGGGTCACCAGTCGCAGGTTCCTCTCCCATGTCACACGCCGATCCCCTTCCTCTTTCTGGAATCAAACACAGCCTCGTGGTGCCCAACCACACCCCGCAGCAGCCATTTCACCCCCTTTAGCCCGTTTTTGGGACCCCTGGCAATCCCCCCTGGGGAACCCGCCGTGCTCCAAAGCGCTCCCGGCTCTTCTCCCAACGCGGGACGGTCATGACAGAGCAGCACCCACCACGTCGGCACCCTGAGCTGCCTCCGCTCCCCCAGGCCACCCCTACCTTGTGCTGGTACTCCTTGCCGTAGGTTTTCTTCCAGAGCTCCCAGTGCCAGTCCAGCGTGGGGTCAGGGTGTCCCCGTGTCACCGCAAGGGCGGTCAGGAAGGCGATGGAAGCCACCAGTTTCATCCCACTCAGCACGAGGAGCGACGCTCACACAGTGCTGGGAGCTGAGGGCTCGGAGCCGGAGCAGCACTTGACCCCTTGTGACAAATCCGGTTTGGTCAGGGAGGCCGAACGGTGATGACATCCTTGACCTTGGCTCCCTGCTCTGACCTTGGCAGTGTTTCTACACCAGGTGATGCCACCACCACCTGCCCTGCACCCCGCAGCGGCACTGCCCACCCTACTGCGTACCCCAACGGGGAGGGAAATCCCCCCCAGGACTCGGGGACAGCCCTCGGGGGGACACTGCAGGACCCAGCCCCTGGCAGCATGGACACTGACATGCAGGGACACATCCAGACACACGCCTCATCCCACGGCTCCACCCTGCCCGGGAAACCCTCCCTGAAGGAGCTTTACACATTGTTTTGACCAACCTGTGTTGTCCAGCACCTTAAAAAGCAAAATTACTCCTATTTTTATCCAATCAACATCCAGCAGCTGCTGAGGATGGGCTCTGACCGATCCCAACTGCCCGGAGAGAGAAGGTGGAGTCAGACCCAGCGTCGAAATAGTTTGACTTCCTCAAAGCTCAGCCCTCCCAGTGAGGTGCTAAAACACAACCCCCCCCCCCGCAAAACCTACCCAGAAAGGCTCTTCCTGGCGGCAGGTGCCGATCTGCAGCGATGGGGCACGGGGTGTTGGGGATGCTGGGGTCAAACACGGCGTGTCCTCGCTGCGGGGATGCTCAGGAGCTCAAGCACACAGCGTCTGCGGCTCTCGAGGCAAATCACGAGTCAGGAAATGAGGAACTGCTCTGATTTCATTTTCACTTCGCTGGGAAATGGGCTCCTGGGCTGGGCATGGGGTTATCTGAAGCAAGATGCTCGGTGCCATCAGAAAATGAAGGCAGATGAGAAAGTTTCCTTTTTAAGGCACCCTGGAAATTGATGACGAGGCTCTCATGGGCGTTCTGTGGCTTACGGGGTCACGGGGCAGGAGTCACCCTCCCCTGACGTGAGTTTGGTGACTTGGTGCTGAGCTGAGACAGGACGAGGCTGCTCACAGAGCTTTGCTCCTGGTTTGAACAAGGCAGCCCTGAGCTCCCACCTCCCCACGGGGACATCCAACCAGACCAACTCCAGCTCTTAGGAACAGAATAGTCCCATTTATGCCCTTTGCCGTGGAGGGGAGGACACATGGCCATGGGGTGGAGCCAAGCACGGGCAGCAGGAGAGGTGTTTAACGCACGTTGGAGCCAGCGGTGTCTCCACCTGCCTGGAAATCCCACTCCAGGCTCTGCCCAGAGCATCCTCGGGCTCCCACGAAGGACAGCCAGGCAGGGGGACTGCACTGCTCACCACTACGAAGCACCAGCACCAGAAATGGCTCCAGTAAACCCTCTCTGGAGAGAGGCAGAAGGAGCAAAACACATCCTGGGAGCTTTGAAGCTGCGGCTGAGTCATTTTCTGAGAAACCTCTGGAGATTGCGAGAGCTGGGGATGAACCTTGCATCTCAGTATTGCACTCATCCCCGACAGAGGAGCCCTCATTAGCGGGTCAGCCCCTGGGGAGGGAGGGAACCACCCCCCACCCCCCCTCATTTTTGTCCCTCCTCATCCCTTTCTTTTTAATTTCATTTTATTTGCCACTCACGCGCCTTCCCAGCAGCCACAAAAGAGCCAAATTCCCATCTTTTGGCCCAAAAAGCTGAACCTCCTGACTGCTTCCCTGCCAATGACTCTTCTAAAGGGGGGGGGAGAGGAAAATAGCTTTTTTTCTATATGCTGGAGTGAGTCAAAACCACCAGGGAAATACCGGATGAAGGTGTATTAATTACATTTGCATCTTAAAAATACCTTTTTTGGTTGTTTTTTAAACCCCATCAAGGTCAGAGACGAGACAGAGGAGGAGGTGGGGGGGGTTTGGTCCAGCCCTGCCAGGGGATAACGGAGTTTTATTGCCAGAACTGCCCCCAGTTGGGTTTTTTTTGCTGTTTTTAAAGCAGATGATGGTTTTGGTGGCTGAATGCAGCTCTGCTGACACCACAGGGGGGGTTTATTTCCATCCCAACACTTTATTTCTTCTCATTTTGCAGTTTAAAGGGTGAAAAATATGTTCCCAAACCCATTTTGATGCAGCAGGGACCCCCAAGGCTCCAAACCAAAGGTGGGGGTGCAGGGAGCACACAGGAGGTGTTTGGGAGCAGCCCTGGGACACCCTGCCCTGAGTCACTGGGAAGTGTCACCAGTGGTGTCACTGAGAACAAGGTGCACGTCAAACCTGAAATAATTTGTATTAATGAAGTCACAGAGACCCCAGCCCGGGGGAGGGGGGGTGGTTTCCTTCCCCCCATTCCCAAACCCACCTCCATCCCTTTATCCCCTGTCTCGGGATGCTCCGCAGCCCCAGGGCACCATGGCACAGAGCCAGACCCTTCCCCCACCCCCACGGTGTGACCCCCCAGCTAAGAACAGCCCTTTTGAGGGGGTTTCACCCATCCCCAGCTATTTCCTCTGCCAACTTTCCTTCCCCGTCCCATTGCTGCGGCAGGTCTCGAGGAACAGGGGGGAGGATGAACTCTGTCCCTCGGGTGAGCGTGAAGTGACCATTTCTGCATGTTTTCCAACCAAAACTCACCCCAGGGAGGGGGCACAGCTCCCCCCGGAGTCCGGCTCAGCCTCGGGGACAGCGCAGGGGGGCAATGGGGTCCCTCTGCTCACGGGCAAGGAGGAAACGCTCTCGTTTCAGTTTCTTTTCACCACGTTCTGGTTTTGAACCGCCCCACCGGGTCTCCACCACCTTTCCACACCTGGGTAACTTATTTTGAAGAGTCTAAACTCTTTCTGGGGTGTGTTTTGAATGTGAGCATCACCATCCCCTCCTGTTAGGGCTCGCCCTGAGCCGTGCTGCATCATTTCTCCATTTGTTTCATTAAAAGGAGGGCTCGGGTTTGGGTTTGGGGAGACACGGGGGTTTTGGCTGCCAAACACCACCCAGTCCTGGCACAACCCTTCACCCACAGCCCCCACCACCCCCTCATTCATCGCTCCGTGTTCTTCCCCCTCCTTTTCCCCCCTGGATTTTTCCAGTGTCACCCTCAAAACCAACTGGGATTTTGTGAAATGGCCCCGGCCGCATCTTCTCCCCCCACTTCACCCCCGAGCTGGATGTGTTTTCCCATCAGTTCCTGATGCCTGGGGGAAGGGATGGACTTTTCCAGCCCGGCAGCCTCAGCCCAGCCCGGGCCCCTGGCACACCTCACACCAGTCCCAGTGTTTATTCCCAACGGTGTTTATTTTAAAAATAAAGTCATGTGATTCTCCACAGCCCCCACGGGGATGCAGGGTGGGGGGAGACATCTGTGCTCTCACGGGGGGTGTTCCACCTGCATGGGGTTTCCCTGTAGGTCCGTGTTCCCGGGGGCACAGGGCCTGCTGGCACAAGCATCTCCAGATGGACCAGAAGGCTGAACCTGGCACACGGTGCCAGCACCGCAGTGGAGTCCCCGGAAAACAGAGCTGGGGGAGCTCATGGCACCCTTTGCAGCTGGGAGGTCTCCCCCCTCTCCTGGGGAGGCAGAGATCCCCCCAGAGCGCTGTCAGCTTTGGAGATGGGGAGGGAAAAGGCTGAAGTCGGAGCGAGGGGCCGGGCAGGAGGTGGGAAGGGAGCGCGCTGGGGCGCTCACATCTTGGGGAAGCTGGCGAGGTTGGCGATGCCGCAGGCGTTGTTCATGTTGCGCGCCAGGAGGACGTAGCCCTTGTTGCCCCACTCCTCACCCCAGCTGTGGGGGTGAAAGGCAGAGCCTAAGCCCCCAGCAGACCCCAACCCAGCACACCTCGACCCGGCGCAGAGCAGCCCCGCCGTACCTGTTCTTGATGATCCAGTGCTTGGTGCCCTTCTGCGCACCGTAGCCCACGGCCAGCACCGCGTGGTTGATGTTTTCAGCGTTGCAGCTCTCGTCGTAGTACACACCTGGGGGAGAAACCGCCCTGGATAAACCACCCAGCCGTACCTCAGCTTCCCTGAGCTGCCCCGCAGCCAGCGGGCACCCACAGGGGTCCCCGCCCAGCCCCTCACCCCGGCTGTAGAACTGGAAGGAGGGGAGGCTGGCATCGATGCCCACGGAGATGGGGCCGATCCTGGCCACTGCCCTCTTCAACGCCTTCTCGTTCCCTTCGGGAATCTCCCGGTACCCGCGGCACTTGGCCGCCTTCCCGGTGGGGCTGTACATGCAGCTCTCATCCTGCACGGGACCAGCAAGGTCAAGGTGAGGCAGGGATGGGATGGCAGTCAGGGGGGAGCAGATGGGGACTGTGCCCCCCCTCGCAGCCCCGACCTGGCCAATGTAGGGGTAGGCATCCTCCGAGTCGATGCCGCGGTTCTGCCGCACGTACTCGAAGGCGTTGGTCATGTAACCGCCGCCGCAGCCGTCGTTGTTGGCCACGCAGTCCACCAGGTTTTGGGGGCTGAGGGACAGCAGCTTCCCCGTCTTCCGCTTCAGCTGCCCCTCCAGCGCGCCCACCGAGCTGAAAGCCCAGCAGGAGCCGCACTGGCCCTACAGGGACGTGATGGGTGACACGGTGGGTGACACTGGGGTGCCACCCCGCTCTGGGCACTCCCCGGAGCACCCTACTTACCTGGTTCTTGACAGGTGTCACGTAGCCTTTCCTCCTCCAGTCCACGGCTGCCGGGGCTCTCTCGGTCCAGTCGGGGACGTAGAGTGTCTCGTTGCGGCGTGGGTGGCCACGGGTCACCTTCAGACCCGTCATCATCCTCACCACCTCCTCGCTGGTCTGGGGAAGGAGCGGGGTGGATGGTGGACAGAGTAGCACCCACGGGTGCTCAGTCCAATCTCTTTACTGGTGTCTCTCCCTCGGTGGCACTCACCATGTCCCCCAGGTGGTTCATGGCCAGCTCGAAGGTGTGGGCACCCAGCGCATGCTCCAGGTTGTGGGTGTTGATGTATTTGAGGTTCTTCTCCCAGATCAGCCTCCGGGTCACCTCGTCCGCCTGCACCGCAGGGTGAGACAGTGCTGGGTGCAGGGGTCCTGCCCATGGCCCCCCCAGCACCGTGCGGACACCCCCAGGGGGGACATCCCCAGGGCGGTCCCTGCAGGGGGCTGGGTCCCTCCCGCGGGGCTCCCCTGACCTTGCCGTTGTACTGCTTGCGATAGGTTTTCTTCCACAGGTCCCACTGGGCGTCCAGCTCCCGCTCGGGGTGCAGCTGGGCCACCACCACAGGGACCAGCAGGGCCAGCAGCGTGGGCCACCACATCCTGGGGGACGGGGACATAGACTGAGCCTGGGAGGGCTGGATGAGGGACAGGACCCTGTGCCCACGACTGTGTGAGGATATAGGGGACCAGGACCCCGCATCAATCCCATTTCCAGGCTATGGGGGACCCCAGGCACCCTGTTATTGAGCCATGAGGGACTGGGACCCCACACCCTCCCTGTTAATGGGCTGGGGGGGACGGGGACCCCCTGCCCACCCTACTTTCTGGCCGGGACCCCGCCACAGGCAGCGCTGGCCAGGCACAGGCGTCACATGAGCCGGGACAGCCGGTTCCCATTACAGCCCCACTGGTGCCGTTCCGGCAGCCGCAGGCTGTGGGGAAACTGAGTTTTGAGGGAGCAGGGGGTGCAGGCAGAGGGGACCCAGGCATCCTGCCCCCTCCCTTGCTTTACCCACTCACTCACTTTATCCTCTTCCTCGCCAGGCCCCCACGGCAGAGCAGGGATGGGGACACCAGCCCGTCTGCAACCCCCCCGACGCTCTGTGCCTCAGTTTCCCCTTTCACACCTCCAAGGTTCCCAATGCTACCTCACAAGACCACGTTCCCCCCCAGTCCCACTGGATTCCCTGGGGAAAAAGCCACCCAATGGCCCCAGCAGCCCCACAGATCCCCTGCCCACCCACGGGACCCCTCCCCCCCCACTCACCCCAGCATGGTGCTGTCGGTGGGAGGACGGTGCAGCCTGGACCGGGGGATGCGGGTGCTGCGTCCACAGCTCCTTTATGCCTCTGGATTGAGGAAGTTGAGAAGCAGCTGGAAAATGTTGGCAGTCGCTTGGGCCTGCACAGGGCTGGCGGGAAGGAGGGGATGGGGGCAGGCAGCTGTAGCTCCCTCCCCACTTCACGTGATGCTGCGGGGCAGAGCTGAGTCAGCCCTGGCTCGGGGGCCAGAGGCTCTGGCTCCCACCCTGTCCCAGGGATGTCCTCCTGCCCCGGTCTCCCACCCTGAGGACACCCTCCTGCCCCAGGGATGTCCTTCCTTCAGCCCCAGCATCCCACCCTGGGGACACCCTCCTGCCCTATAGTCAAGGGGGTGCTTGTTCCCAGGAGACCAAAAACCCCCCTCAGCACCCCAGGGAGGGCTGAGCACCCACTACTTCAGGAGGGGCTCCACATGGCAGGATTAGACCCTTCCCAGCAACTCCAGGCCATTGTGCAACACCTGGAGCAGAGAACAAGACCTCACCTTTGTCCCTAATGTCCCCAGCCCAGGACTGCTCCCCCTGTGCTCAGTTCCGGGGTCACAACCAGGCTTGTCCCCCACCCCAGGCAGCACCACCAGGGTGAAGCAGGGCCAGACAGTGCTTTCTGGGGTGACTGGCACAACATCACGCGGCTCCTGCCAGGCTGAGTCAGAATCCTTGTTCACACCCGGTGTGACCCGGTGGCATCAGTCCCCTGTTCAGGGCATCATCATCCAGCCATGGGCAGGAGGATGGACAGTCCCAGGGATCAAGGGGCAGAGTCAAGGGGAGGGAAGCAGCACAGATGGAGTTTGGAGCCACCTCAAACTACACCCATGTCACTCCGTCGGTCCCCAGAGAGAGGGACCCTCACCCCACGCCTGAGCTCGCCCTCCCTGGCTGCCGAGAAGGGGGTGGCTGAGTCAGCCCGGGGCTCCCCAGAGGACTCATCACCCCAAGCACGGGGCCCTGACTCGGCCGTGCATGACCAGGCGGTGAGGGCACCGGCAGGGGACCAGGCCCTGGGGAGCTAGCATTTCTGGGGGACACAGGTGGGCCTGGGGGCTCATGGGGAACACGGCAAGGCAAGGGGTCCGAGGACAAGGAATTGTGACCAGAGCAGAAACGAGACAGAGCTTTGAAAAAGGGAAAATATCTTGTTGTAAAATCTCTGCTACATATCATCATCTGCAACTCCTGCAACGAGAGGGAGCTCCGGGCCCAGAACACCCCTCCCTGAGAGAGGGGTTTGGCCCCTGCCTGCCCCAAGCGATTGTACGATAAAACACCCCCCCGTCACATGGAAAAATAATAGTTATCAAAATAGGATGCGACAGGAATGAGCCTCTCCCCCACAGCTCTGCCCCATGTCCCCCTCTCTGCAAAAGGGCACCCCCAGACCCTCCCAGAGCCCACAGGACAGGCCTAGAGACCCCGGGGGGGGGGGGTGGCACATGCCGAGACCCCAGTCCAGCGCTGCCAAAGAGGTTTGGTGTTTGCCGGCTGCTCCAGCTGGTTTCATTCCCCAGCAGCTTGAATCATCCCCAGCAGGACTCCAAAAACTGGGGGGGCTACAGCAGTGCCAACCCAAGGGCTCACGGAGAGATGGGCTGTCCACCTGGGGACACAGAAACCTGGAAGGTGGTGCTGTTTGGCCATGCAGCCTCCAGGTCCTGGCGTGCTCAGGGAGGGGTTGAAGCACCATGAGCAAGTCTGGATCCCACTGCTACCCTGGGACGGAGCCCAGCAGCTGATGGATGGCGCTTCAGGAAGCATCAGACAGGGCTCCATTCCTGCAGAGAGGGGAATTTTCCTCCTCTGTGGGCTCAGCTCAGCTGCTGGAGGAGGGTTCTGCTCAGCGCTGTCCTTCACATGTCGCCTTCATCCTACAAGCGGCTGCCACCAGCCCAGGTACAAACACCCGTGACTGATAACACCTTCCTGCTGCACAGATCTCCAAGCCCAGGAGAACTCCAGGGCCCAGCGAAGGGTAAGGCATGGGAGGGTTGCTGTGGACCGAGGGTTCCATCCTGGTTATTGCTGGTGGCATCTTCCCTGGGTAAAAGGACGGGGTGGATCACGGGACATGCCCACCTTTCCATAGGTCAACGTGGAAGCGGCGTTTGAAGAAAAAGCAGGAGAGGAAAAAACCCAATGAAAGCTTCTGCTCTACTGCCAAGAGCCTCTCAGGGTCTCTGCAAGGACTGGAACTTGAGTTCCCCACGCAGACGTGATCTGCCAGGGACACCTCCAAAATGGTCTCTTCGGAGGGTCTCCCCCACTATTGGAGCACCAAGAGCCATCACTCCAGCCACCACGTCCCCTCCTCGCCCCACGCTGGCAGAGGGAACAGTCACAGCCAAGCCAGGGGTCAGAGGCAGCCCACCAAAACACCCACATTTCATCCTGAACAAAGCCAGGCTTCCAGGAAAGCTTCATCATCTTCCTCCTCCCAAGTCAAACTCTGCACTCAACACATTTTCCTCCTGGAACTGGGGGGAATCAGGCTGTTCCTCCAAACACCCAAACACCCTGAGGGGAGCAAAATTTGCTGTGAGTTTTTTTCCACTGAAGAAGCCAAAAGATTCGAAGTCAAGGTTTAAAACTTAAAAAAAAAAAAAAAAAAAAAAATAATAATAGTGTGTGTATATATATATATATATATATATATAAAAAAAAAAAATCATTCTGCTCCCTCTCCTCCATTTCATGATTTGGCAACAGGGTCATCACATGGCATGAATGTTTTCTTCGAGGAGAGGGCCAGTGGCAGAGCAGAACACTGCTGTTCAGCGCACGTAGTGAAAAGCACAGCCCTTCAGCAGCCCCAGGAGGAAACTGGGGCCTCCCCGTGCCAGGAACCAGACCTCCAGCTCCAAAGTGAAGGCGAGGAGCTCAATGTAGACGTGGTAAAACGACCCGGAGAGCGCAGAGCGGTTTCCCCCTGATGAAAAGCCTGTCGCGACGTCGGTCCATGGCAGCAGGGAAACCAACGGCTGCACGGAGAACAAAGCTACATACAGAATATTTTATGGCTCGTAACGATCTCGTCGTTCACCCCAACGACTGGATTACAGGTCAGACCAACCACAGAGGCCCACAGTCATTGCACAGTGCACAGGAAAGCGATGGCATCCCAACAAACACCGACGTGTCTGCCAAGACGGGGACCTCCAGACAGCACCCCAGGCTGGGGACACAGCACGACCCTCCGAAGGCAACCAAGCTTCCTCCAAGCAGAAACGCAGCTCACCGTGAGGATCCTCCCGCCAGCGTCCTCCAGAATGGATTTTAAAAGTTACAATACTTTGTGTTTTATAGAAAAAAAATCCCAAGAGTCACGGTATAGAAGACTGAAATCAAACCAGTAAAAGCCACCTTAGGAGTTTTGGAGGGGCTGTCTGTAATCCAGACAGGAATCCCTCCCACCAACCCAGCGTGCAGAACCAGCACAGGGCCTTTGGTCGATGAGGGCAGCTGCTCCAGCACCACTCCAGCACCACAGCTCCAGTCCTGAAGCCTCCAGAGGAACAGTCCCCCGCTGCCAGCACCGCGCAGAGGAGGTGCCCAAAACCACATCCTCCTCCTCCATGGCCATCCGAAGGTAGGAAGTGTGTTTAGAAAGTTCAGCAGTCTTTGAAAAAAAGACTTAGGTGTTTTCCTTTACACATGGATATTATATAGAGCTATAATTTGCTTTGCCCCCGCCAGGGCCTGTTTTATTCTGAGAAAGATGGGAATATATTCAACTCTGGGAATTCTTCGTTGTTGTAGTTGGGTCCTTGGTCTCCCAGCATTGTCAGCATGTCCTGTGAGGATACAAGGAGAGAGTTATCATCCAGCCTAGAGAATCACGGGGGTCATTTGGTCATGGAGCAGTGTGGCAGAGGCAGTACCACCTCCCCTTCCAAGGGCACATGGGGTTTGGGTCTAAGGCTGCAGGAGAGCAGCAGCTCCCAGGAAGAACATGGACTCTCAAGAGTTATCTTCCCCTATTTTATGGGACTCAGGGGGGGAGTGTTTGGCTTTTTTATTGTTGTTTTTCCAACTATGGAGCTGGCAGTTTCACAGCGATCCCACAACGGACTGAGGCACAAAGCCAGGCCAGCTGAGGCCTCTCTGCCCTCTCGCATCTCAGCTCCATCAGGTTACTCACCACTGAGACCTCACCAGATACTACAAACTAAAGGGACAAGCTCTAGGCGCTCCACCCACACTTGGGAAGCAAAGACCATTCATTCCCACAGGATTGGCCCACACCAGTCCTCGCTCCGGAGGTTAAAGAAGCACCGTCTTACTGAGAAGACCTCAGGCTGGCTCGGCTGCTGGACATGCTGCTCCCCGGAGGCCGGGCCGTGGTGCTGTCCCTGCCACTGTGGTGGCCACATCCCCACACCTTCGGCTGCCCGGGTCTGGAACGGGGCGGGGGTCTGCGCTGCCTCCGTGGCTGTGCAACAGAGAACGAGTCAGGAAACAGTTCCTGGTGCAGGGCTGTGGTTTCTGTGATCCTTTAATGGGAGTGGGAAGTGCACAGCTCTGTGTGGTGCCTGCTGGTAACAGGGTGGGATACACCCTCCGAGAAAAGCCACTGAACTGGCACATGCATGAAGGCATTTGTCAACCCCCATCTCTGGGGCAGAACAAGAACAAATGCAGGGGAGCCACAGAGGGGTTTGTTTCCTCCCAGGGGAGCCCCAGAGGGATTTGTTTCCTCCCAGTCAGCCTTAGAACAGCTCAAAATTCATCTGCTCCAGAGCCTGGTGGTAGGACAATGGTTAAAGGTGATAAAGTCAGTGTCAGCCAAAGCAGGGAGTTTATATCACACCGAGGCTGTGTCTGGCTGATGCTCCCAGCTTTCCTTTGAGGGGATTTTGCTGCCACCCCAACCTGCCCAGCACCCCAAGCCATACTCACTGAAGCCCGTGCCACGGCTGGCAAGGTTGGGGTATGCAGTCCCTGTAGGGGAAGCTGTAGAGCCAGGCGCTGTCATGGGGCTGAAGGAGGACGGGGTGCCTTGGAAAGTCCCCATGTTGAAGGAAGGGGGCCGGGTCTTTACTGTCTGGGATGCCACTTGCTGTAAGAGGGCAAGAAATGGAAGAGGAGGAGGAGAAATGCATTTATTCTCATCTTAACTAGGTCATAAAGTTGCTGGACCGGCCCCAAAGGGGAAAGCACACAGGGACAGAACATTGCTCCATCACTCAGCTACAGAGTTAGAGCAGACTGATTCATGATGGTGAGAAGGGTCTGCACCACAGCAGGGACGCGGGGCTGCAGTGAGGGTTCAGGCTTTGCTACCTGGGGTGTGAACGCCGGCCGTGTCCCTGGAGCCCAGCTGGTTCCGCTGACCTGCGCTGGGCTGGAGTGGCGTGAGATCTGGGCTAAGATGCGGCCCGCTGGCGAGGGCTGCTGCTGGATAATGTTCACAGGAGGTACCATGCTGCTGCTTCTGGAGGACAGAAGAGGCACTCTCAGACACCAGGTATCAGGCATAGGAAAAAGAGGCACAAACACCTTCTGTGCAAGTTATTGGTGGGGGGAAAATGAGCCCAGAAATGTGGGGTGACTCTGCTCATGTGCCAGTGCCCATCGTGCTGCCCTGCTGTGGACACAACTGGCAGGAACTGCACTCTACGCACGTCCAAGATGCACAGCTTTGTCCCCCAGACAAGCTTTGGCAACAAAGCAGGAGTCCTTCCCACCCCCACGCCTCAAAGAAGCCAATGCCTGGATGGGCTCCCCCTGTATATTCTGTCAATGCTACACAGGAACACAGATATGGACAATGACTGCTGTGCAGAGAGGGGCTGGGAACACTCAGCTCTTGCAGAAGGACAGAAACAGAACACAAACAGCAGGAGCACAGGATAAAACGAACATGAGGTCATTCGAAGCCCAGCACAGGAGACCTCACCTGAAGTTCTCAGCAGGTCGCGACGGGGTGAAAGTGTTTCCCTGCGTGAAGAGGGGCTGGTTAGCAGGCACTGTGCTGGCAGGAATGGCTTTGTTCTGGTCTGTGGAGAGAGGTTCGTTCACCTTAGGGCTGAGAGAGTCCCAGCAGCACAAACAGGGACAGAGAACCAGTTGCAAGAGACGTGCCCATGGGAAGGAAGAGCGTTTTGAGCCAAAGCACCAAGCATGACTGCTCCTTACCCAGACACAGACTTCAGATGGCTTTGTAAAAGCCTGTTTTAATTTGATTTCCTCTCCATTTTCAAATAAGCTTTGCATTAAAGGTCCTGAAGGGTTAGAGCGTTCACTCCGTCCTGCGCCCAGACTAGGAACAGAGAACTGCTCTGGGGACAAGCAGATCAGACTAAGGCGGGCAGTAACACACAGAGCAAGAGACACCTCATCACCCACTCCCCCTCCTCACACCTCTCCAGCAAAGCGCTGGCTGCAGGACAATTCACTGCCACAACAGATCAGTGTAGACAGGAATTATCCACCTGGTGTCAAAAGCAGCACTGTTCTGCAAGGCCTGGGCTGTCACAACAGTCACGCTGAGCCTCTGCACCCAGAACTGCTCAGGAAAGCAGCAAACAGCTCTCAGACTGAAGCTGAAATGGGATAAGGATGCGATGAGCCACGTCTCAGCCCAGCACTCCCTACCTGTATTGATACCACTGTAGATTTCGCTGAACCGTGGGTCCCGCTCCTGATTAAAAAGGCTCTCTGCCTTCTCCAGGGGCTTGCTGTGCTCTGGGCCGGTGGCAGTCACGGGCTGAACAGGAACCTGGGAGCAGGTATAAATGTGAGCCTCAAGCCTGGAGAACAGCTGAAGGCTTTGCAGGTGAACACCTCACACACCAGAGGCCTGGCTGCAATCTGGACTCCTGCCCATTTTATTGAGGCCATTCAGGGCTGGCAGCACTGACATGGGCATAGCAGGGAGGAGGCCACAGGGGTGGGCTGGGACCAAGCAAGAGGATCCAGCACAACCCAAGGCAGAACACCTTCTTCTCCGAAACTCTCAGCAGCCTCAAGGAACCTTGTGTGGCCACTTTTAAAGCCCTAGCAAGAGGGAATTCAAATAATGCAGGACAACAAGTGGGAGGAGTAACCCAAACCCCTGGTGATTTACCTGCGAGTGGTCGTAACCAGACAGGCTCTCTCTTCCTGGGACCACTTCCAGCTCTGTCTGTTGTGGTGGCTGCTGCTGCCTGAAATAGAAAGGTACTGTAACAGGAGAACACCGGCTGCTAAAAACGACTGCCAAGGGAACAGATACTCTGTGGTTACACCAAGGATTCATTAGCCCAGAGGAGTTCATTGCTGCAGAGAGGAAAGTTTGCGTAGGAAGGCTATTTGACAGGAGGGCAGAACCAGCAAGAGAGAGGCACAGTAAAAGGAGCTGAGCACCTCCTGACCTTGAGGGCAGCTGTGCCGTGCCCATCTCCAAGGGAAGGCTGACACTCTGCCCCAGCTGGGGCCTCTGCATGGAGTTTGACAGGGCAGGCCGAGACTCCTGGCTTGAGTTCCTTCAAAGCAAAGAAAAAAAAAAGCATTTAAAAAGTACCAAACGAAAGCAAACAGTTGGCTACTGCGTGTGGGAGAGTGCGCCTGTCTCGGATAAGACTGGAAGCTTTGCTTTTGCAAAACCTGTTTGGGTAAAGGCTCCTTCCACTCAGCTCCGTGGTCTCCAAAAGAACAGGGGTGCCATGGAATATAACAGAACACTAACGGCTGTGACCCCACTCACCTACTGAGCAGGGAGCAATTAATAACCTACACCAGGAGCCTGGCCAGATCCACATCATCCTTCCAGCACAAGCAGAGGCAGTAGGAGCCTAGAAACCCCCAAGTTTTTCCAGCTGGAGCCTGCAGGGACCACCAGCACTTTTAGGTTCTAAGCCTAAGGCATTGGTGGAGTTCATTACGCTCTCCTGTTAACCGTCAGAAGTCAGTTAATGTTTAACTCCCACAAGAAAGGAATTAAAACCCAGCATTTTCTCAGTTCTTTTGCAAGCTGCTGCTTCAGTAGCACCTGAGCTCGAAGAGGAAACACCACAGACAATAACCTAGCAAAGATGCACATAGATAAAACACACTTCAGACACAGCCTGCTGCTGCTCTGACTTTACACAGTGCTTGTAGAAGGCGCAGTATGGATGTGGGAATGGATGCGTGTGGAATGAATGAGTTCAAAGAGATACCTCGACCAGCGGGAGGGGAATCAAGGCCTCTCTCAGATCTGTGTCAGATTTCAGCCCTGCACTCGGACCACGGCTCTTGTAAAGCCAGAGGGATTTGTCACTGCTCAACTCCAAATACTTTCCCTTCACAAAGCCAGCAGCAGGAAGGGAAGAAGTGCTACCTGCACGCTAGGACCTTGCCACCAGCACTCTCGCCTTCTGTTTGCCCAGCTGGAGGGACTCCATCTGCTGCACCCACCAAGCCTGCAGCTCAGAATCACATGCAGGCACATTTATTTTCTTTATTTCAGTTGCTGCTCCTCTGTGAGGGGCCTGAAGCTCACTGATTGGGAGAGAGAGCAGCCCTGAGCACTCCTGCTACAACAGTCAAGGGAGAAAAGAAGAGAGCAGCAATGCAAACAGCCTCCCCACTGGAGCTCCTTTCTGAATCCAAGGACAAAACTGCAGCAGTGGAGAAAAAAATAATCAGTGTTTACCTCCTCCCATCAGCTGCAGCCAGTCCTGCTCCCATGAAAAGCCTCTTTCTGGACCAGCTGCCCCACCCCAAGCTGTCACAGGAGTCCAAGAGCTACACTCAAAGACAGACTTCACTAATATTAGCTCCGAATGCAAATACGCAGACAGAAGACCAGTAACCAGAGTTAAAAAAGGCACTGCTGGATTTGAACTTTGGCAGCTTGCTAAGCCACACAGCCAGGAGGACCAAAGGAATGAGTTCCCTGCACTTTATAGTCCTCTCGTGCCTGCCACAGCCCAGGAAAAGAGCGCTTACGGGACTCAGCAATTTCTCCAGGGCCTACACAAACTGGTGGGAAGGTTGGAGGGGGGAGAGGCCGAAGCTCCCGCGGTTCTGTGCTCCTGGTTATGCTGGGACAAGATCCCGCCAGGGCCGTGCGCTATCACTGGTGGTTGGCAAGTCATTTCCATGTACATACTTGACATTGGTGTTGGTACAGATGATGTACTCAATTTCATCCGAGTAGGGGTTCTGGAAGGTAAAGGAGCTGGTTCTCATCCAGAGCCATTCCCGGTTTTTGGATCGGAATCGGAACATGACTGACAGAACCTGGCCTTTTAACTTCACCACCTAAAAAAACGTAACGCCATCAGTAGTACCTGATAAAAGAAGGTGTAGAAGAGCAACCTGCTTCTGAGCACACGCCACCCCCCATAAACCCCTGCGATGGCCCTTCGCCTCCAAGCCCACGAGACCATATCCTGGTCTTCCCCCACTAACAGTCCTGCCACAATTCCCATCCTGATTCCCAAATAACGTGGGAGGGGAATCCCAGATCCACTTTTTGGCCTCCACCCTGCTTATCTCTTTGCACTGGTGAGATGTATGAAAAAGCCTCCAGTAAGTGAAGCACATGCTGTTGCTTCTGATTCCAACTATTTGGACAAATGGATATGGAGCAGCTACTTTTTTTGGAGTAATGAAAGCACAGGGGCAGTCTTACCTGCCCTGCCACAAGTCCAACGCCCTCAGAAATAAGAGTAATGACAACAGGGCAAGCAAAGCACCTCCATTTCGAGTTCTGCAGCACTGGGCTGGGCCCTAGAGATGAACCAGCGTTCCAGCCACAGAAGCATGGCATTCGAGTAGGCACTTTGTAGCCACGTCTCTGGCCCTAAAAGCAGACTGGGCTAGCAGCCAGAGGATGAATTCAAGAGTTAGACATCAGATGCTTCCGTTTTGTTTGCACATTTACTGTTACGTGACTATATCCGTGACTGTTTGCCATTAGGCAAAGGAGAAATATCTAGGGTTTATTTTTCTCTTGGTCTTTCAATTTGCTTTACAAGCACCAAGACAGATTCTGATCCGAACACCACACTGCATGCACAGGGTGTTACCTGCTGAAAGCTGTCCCGCAAAAGCTGTTGGTCTTCAGGGTGGCAGAAATCCACAATGTCTTTCCCCAGAAGTTCCTAATTTTCAGGAATTAGGAGAGAGCTCAAGTCAGTTCATCTGGCAGGCAGACTCCCCTCTTTCAGGTCTGCCTCATTAATTCCACTTTGGACAGGTAGTTACTGCACCCCCCCCACCAAATCACTGTTACACGAACTGGCGTGCTGTATTTTAACAAGAAGCACAACAGAGGCTGACTAACGTTTGATCTCCAACTCAAATGGAGGCAAAAAAGATCTTAATTGACATTAGACATAATCCAGAGCCACCCACCCTTCCAGTGATCAAAGTACTTGGAAAAGCACATGAAAGAGCAACTGGTGGAAAAGAAACACATGTCTGGTTTAGGCCCTGGGCATCATTTTATCAGATGTGTTAGACAAGCAGAGCCACAATGCAGAAGAGAGGGCGGAGGGAAAAGTAAGTTTGAACAGCAGTTCTTCCCAAGAAAGCCCCTACCATCTCCTCACCTGTGGCTGGTAGCCAACTGTAGCCACGCAGCGGTGATCGATGAAGGTGAAAATGCCTTCGGTGTTGTGCCGGGAGATGAACTCCGTTGGCTGACAAACATTGTTCATGTCTGTGCAGTTGGGTGAGCTCGTGACCTGCAAAGCGAGACAGGCACGGCGTCACCGAACCTCGCGAGAGCGGCTTTCTCCTGAGCAGCCAGCCCTGCAGCTGGATTGGGGGCCACCAGGGAACGCCTTCATGCAGGACACTAACTTTCTGGACTTTTAGGACAAAGCCATCGAAAGATGCCACTCACCTGGAGCCTGCCAATAGCCACAAGGCAAAACTTGCTGCCCTGGCCAGCGTCTGGGTCATCATCCGGCAGCGAAACACCTGAGAGGGGAGAGCCAAGAAATACCAGCAAGGTCAATATAGGGAGAACTGCTGATTTCAGAGGAGAAAGACATGCAGTTCTGACTCACTACATCCCTCTAGCCTGTTTGGTAATTCAGTATCCATTCCCATGAAGGAATATGGTTATTTAAGTTGCCTCCCCCTCCCTTTTTTCTGCCAGAAGGGTTAAAGAACTCTAACTTTCGGCACAAGCTGGAACAGTGTAACACCATTTCATCCTCTGCATTATCTCTACTGGATGAGAGATCTGTGCCTCTGAGCAGAAGTTGCAAAAATTAGTTCAATCCTAAAATAAAAGCGAGAGATCCATTTGGAAAGCATTTTCTGGCACATTCAGTTCAGAGAACAGACAACTTCAGACCACGCACTTAAAACCAGCCACAACTGAACACTTCAGCCCAGCCCTTACCTGCGGGGGGCCAAGCCTTTATGTACCCCGTGCAGTGAACCACGACGTAGTGAGGCTCGCCATCTTTCGCTGCACCCAAGCCATTCCTTGACAGAGAAAAAACAGTGATTGTGCTATAGATTGGACTTGGAGTAAGGTGAGGCGAGGGTTCTACTCGTATTTTAAAAAAGCTCACACAGAACATCTTCAGAACAAAGACTTAACATAAATGGGTGGAATCTATCTCAGTTTCAAATTAAAAAGGGACAGTATACACCAGAGCCCAACAAGAGCACAAACACGTGGTGTTTCACTGACTTCAAACCCAATCTTGGAATAAAGAACAATTAATCTTCCCCAGGTTTATCTTCCTCCGCACAGCGGTACTTTGGTTCCTCTCCCAGATCTAAACTCTTGCCCGTACTGGTCTACCCTACGCACACTCGCCACAGTGTGTCCCCACCACTCTGGTGACAGAGCTGCAGCTCCTTTTGCTCCTGGCAATGCAGCACACTTGCCCATTACACTTGTGTTACTGACCTGCACCGATTCCTCATGAAGCTGAGACGATTGACAGAGACCGGATCCACCGAGCTGCTGCCACACCTGTACCAGGGTCAGAAATGTGAGGGGAAAGGCTTTTATCTCTGGGTCAACATCAAAACAGTTTGATAAGCTTGAAACAATTTGATAATCTTTGACCCAAATGAAAAGCCCTCATTCTACAGACACATAGGGGCTAAACAGACTACTTGAAACTGGGTCTTCTACAACAGTCTTGAGACTATCCTAGCATCAGGCAAAGAAAAATCTCT
This sequence comes from Podargus strigoides, assembly GCA_028020825.1. Taxonomy (NCBI): domain Eukaryota; kingdom Metazoa; phylum Chordata; class Aves; order Caprimulgiformes; family Podargidae; genus Podargus; species Podargus strigoides. The sequence continues at coordinate 179,121 of CM051654.1, forward strand.
AAAGGCTCTCAACTCTTAGCTCCATGTGGAAAGCTCAGCCATGTTTTATCTTCTCTATATCAGACTGAGCAAAAAGAGCTGGAATAAAAGCACGATGGGGCCTGTGAGCAAGGCCAGCTTCAGGCTCAAGTGAGGATCCCCTGAGGACTCTGCCCATTACCTCATCCGGCAGATGAAAGATCTTCGTGAGCCCATACACATCCTCATGGACTGCTGGCCTTCCTTCTTGACAGTCCCCGTCTTCAAATCTAGAATGCGACCTAAAGACAGAAGGAAAACCAAGAGGCTGCTGCAGCACCAGTCCTTTCCCCAACGCAGGCACCAGGTAACAGAGTAGGAAACTAGCAGGACACAAGTGTCACCAAGGGTACCTTTAGATGCATTCTCAGGGGGGGCTGCAGGATCCTTGTTAGAAAGGCACCAGGGTTTGGTTCCTTCTACAAAGGGAAGGTTTTAATCCAAGTCCTCCACAGGTTTCCACGCTGCCCGCCCCCCCACCAATGCCTTCCAGGCTGCTTTACCTGTCAGGGCGTTCTCCGACGTGGAGAGCTGCTCCCTCAGCTTGCCCACGTCATCCGGGTGCACCTGGTCGTAGAGGGTGCTGCCAAACCACTCCGACTGCGGCTGGTTCAGGACCGGAGTCACCGAGTCGGAGACATACACCACCCTGCCAGTCTCGCAGGACACGATGAACAGAAAGCCGTCGGCTGCCTCTAGGATCAGGTGTTTGAGTTCCTGCGGTCACAGACAGACAGACACGATTGTGACTCCACAGCCAAGCAGCTGCCACCCTCTAAGCCCACCCTGGGCACCTATTTCCCCCCCACCCACAATTTAATTCCCCCCCTCTGACTGCACTATTTCCCACAAAGCAGCATCAAGCCAAGACCTGGTCAGTGAGAAAGGAGGGTTTGTAGGTGCCGTCGGTGGAGGTATTGCCTGTGCCACGCAGGGACTTCATGTGGGACACAGCCATGCGCAAGATGGTGAGCTTGTCGGGCTTGCGGGCCAAAGCACTGCAGGTGGGCACCATGTCCGACAGCTCTGTGATGTAGGCAGTCATCTTGTTCCTTCGCCTACGTTCAATCTCGCTGTGATTTTCCCTGCAAAAGGCCAGGGAGGAGAGGAGGAAGACGAAGTTACCGATGGGCCAGAAGCCTCAGTTTCCCCACGTCAACGCTTCCACGAGTGCAAAACACAGAGATGCATCAGGGTCATCAGGAGTTAGAAGGGCTACAAGCACCTGACATGCTGGGCGTGCACTGAGGAACGTGGGAACGAGTGCAAGGAGAGGAGTCTAGAGTTGGACCTTCTTTGCTGCAGACAAGAACCTTGCTTTGAATCACACCAGTTCCCTGCTATCTGGTGAAGGCAACAGCTAGCTAAGCTATTTTAGCAGAGAACAAAGCTTCCTCATCAGTTCCCCAAGCAGCAAGCCAAGGGATTTCTCCCTTTACCACGGCCTCTGCTCTCAATGTCGGACTCACCTCACTACTGAGATTTGCTTTTAAACAGCACTGGTGCAGACAGAGACAGCTCATCCCACCAGTCTGACCAAGGATGAATCAATTCCCTCCCCATCATCACTGACATGTCTCTGACAACCACAGGAGGGGGCCAGGGCTGCAGCCAAGACTTGGGCACCTGAACTACAACAGATGAGTCTCATCTTGGGGCGTCTTAATGGAGATATTTCTCAGCTGCACTGAGAGCCTTCTACACTCTCCTGGCAGGAGGGAAAGCTTTGGAGGAGACAGGCACCCCATTTCTGCACAGATCAAGGCCAGTGTGGACAGACCATCTACCAGGCACACACCAGACCTCTAATGCTGCCCATTTACAGTCCTTAAAGAGGTTCTTCACATGCCATTTGCAAGTCTTCTTACAGGGGACAGTCCCCATTAACCCCCTCCGAGATCAGAACATAACCTGGTTAGGCTTGGTTCTTTTTACCCAGTAGATGCAGTTTAACTGGGTTACTAAGGCAGGTTTTTCAAAACAGAACTTAAAAGCCAGGTTTCCTATACAGGATGGATCAGATGCAAGGAAGCACATGGTAAGAAATGAAATGAGATGAAAGCGTTGGGACGTAGACTGGCAGGTGAATTAAAGAGGAGAAACACAAAAACAGAGCATTTATCTATCACTACCAGGTGTGTGCTGTCATTCAGTGACCTTACTCCTTGCTGCAAGAGACTGATAGTCAGGAAAAAGTGTTTCAATTACCACACTCACCTCTAATCCAGTTTCTCCACTCACATACAGTGTGAAATGAAGCTGCCTTCACTACAAACTGGGAAACCACCAGACCTTTACCTGCCCCACTGCCAAATGCTCTTTACTACAGGCTCTTGCATGACAGCAAGAGCTGGGCCAGAGGAAAGGCAACTGCTTCACTGGAGGAGAAATCCCCTTAGTGCACCGCTGTTTGCTGTACTCCCCAGTCCCACCTCCAGGGCTTCCTTATCTCCTCAAATATTTAAGCTATGCAATACTGCAGTTAGGAAAGGCTTCGTTTGGGGGTTATTTTTTGTTTTAAAACCAGCCAGCAGGCAATAAGTGACCAGAACTGTGGCATTCTCAGCACCCATGACAGTATTTTTAATCCTGTGCATTGCTTAAGGAGTCATCCAGGGTGGAACAGTCCTAAGAAGTTACAGGGTAAGTTTGCAAGACAGCAAGCCACAACACAAGCCCTTCTTCATTAATTATCGACCCTCAGCTCTGCAGCAGTAACGAGCTGTGGGTGCCAAGCAACAGAAACCTCGATGGCAATTTAAGCAGTTTTTATTTTACAGCTGAAAATGGGGAAGGTGACATGTTTTGCTGCTGGAGAAACGCAGTGCTGACCACACACCACTTTGAGCAGCAGCACCCACACCTTCTCGGGGTGTTAATGGAACAGTATTCAAGACGACTGCTTCATTTCAGCCACAGTCCCTCATTAATTACAAATAGGAACTTGGGGAAAAAATGTACAGGACATCCCCTTTCCTGGGAGTTTTTAAGGGGCAGAAGAAAACTGAACTAATGTAATGTCTTTTTGGATAGTACAACAGCATTCCTGTGATGACACCTCACCAAGGTGAGAACAGGCCATGTGGCACCTTGATCCAGTACTAAAGAAACTGTGTTCAGCCCAGGTTAGCAAAGCTACTGCACTCGGTGAAAGCAACAGCCCAACCACACTCTGCCCTGCAGTCTGCCAAGCAAATCCCTCTGTGTAGCCCCCAAAGACGTTCTCACAAGGGGACTAAATGCCTTTCCCCTCCTCATTCCATTTTCCACAAGTCTGTTCAGTGTCAAGTCCTCTACTGCAGCAGATGAGGGAAGGAGGGGAGGGGGAAAAAGAGAAGGAATGCCTAGAGAAACATTAAGGAAAGGAAATACTCTGCTTGTCCATGCTTGAAATCTCCATTCTCCTACCTGGCAAGTCTCTCCTTATCCGCTGAACTCTGCTCATCATCAGACCTAAAAATAAAATCAGCGAGCTAAGCTAAAAATGAAAAAAAGGTTTAAAAGAAATGAAAAATGGGAAGATGTACTAGGAAACCCAGCCTAGAGACACGTCTGTTTTGCAGAGGAGCAATCCCATAAAACAAAGCGGGCATTAGTTTGCAGTGTTACACATTAAAGAGGTGCCTGCTGTCTGCATCGACTGAAGTTTTAAGACGCTCATCATGACTGTGCAATAGGCAAGGGGCAGCTCTGTTTGACATGTAACTGAGGTGCAGATTATTCTGTGCAGGATTTAGGTGATTAATGGCAGAACTGGGAATTAAGGTCCCAGTCACATTAAGTCACTCTTTCTTTAAAGGAAAAAAAAATAATCAACAGCCTCTTTGATAGTATTAATGAATCAGAGCAGCAGATTAAAACATCAGAATCCACAAATGGTGTAAGATCCACAGGTAACAAGGCACATTTTCATATTGCTGCCACACAACCACCACTCAGGACAACACAGCTGAGATGGTTACACGACACACAGCACAGAGGTGTTACACACTGCCTACAGAAAGGCACGGGGACATCCCCCCAACCAGCTCTCAGGGAAGGGGAACCTGCACACCCCGTTTTTGAGGTGGATGATATGTTTTCCTCCTTGAGGTTTGGCTGCCTTGGAAAATAAACCACCCCCCAAAAGGAGAAGGTACCATGTGTTCAGTAAGGCAGACCTGCAGTCTCCAAAGGGCTGAGCACTGATGTACACCACGGATTTACGGAGCATGGGAGGCGTTTGTAGCATTAGGCAGCTGTGGTACCATGTCATAACAGGTTTTAGTACAGTATTTAAAGTCATCATAGTCACTTCCATGCTGTGTTTTGCCTCACCTCATCCAAGGAGGGAAGAACCACAGAGTTTAAGGGCTGTGAAGCTGCTCAGCACTGCAACACTTGCCTACAGCACATGCCTTTGGGGGTATTTTACATTAGTTTAGCACTTATTAAGGTATAATAACCCTGATAATCCACTTACATTCCCAGATCTTACTGCTTGCACCAGGGAACAGAGTTATTCGATGTGAGCTGGCAAACACAGCTCTAATTTGTTTGTCTTTGAACAAATGAAACCACCAAGAGAGCCGGAGATGTCTCAGTGGCCTCAGGGAAATCGCAGGGAAAGGCTCCCTGTGCCCAGCATCACTCCTGGCTCACCCTGGGATGTCACCTGCCTGCTCCTGGGCACAACATGCTGGGCAGCCCTTTCCCAATGCCCTCAATAACTTGAATTTTAACTCCAGTTTCAGGAATTCCTCGAGTCAGACTCTCCCTAAGACAAGCCACTAAGCAGAGTGCCTTGGCCATTACGCTGTGTTCACTCATTTTATATCTTAGCAAGACACAGCGTGATTTGCTCTGTGCTGAGGGGACACCCTGGAATTTACAGCACCTGGAATATACACAAAACAACCTCACTGTGGCAAAAACACTACACATCAACACAAAATAAACCCATGATATATTTAAATTGAACTCCATGGGCTTCAGAAAGCTGTGAATACACCAAGAGGTCAGTCCCAGATGGTATGGAGGTACTCTCAGACACCAACAAGAAGACAATCAGAGCCAAAATACTGCCTGTAATGTTACTGTATACTCTGATCTCTAGGAAATCCCACATTTAGAGAGAAAGCTTCTACCCAGCTCCCCACAAAACACACAACATTTGCCAGGAAACCCTGTTGAAGTAGAACTTTAAGCATGAGATTTGTTTCTCTGCAAGCTTCTTAAGCAGGAATAAACAATGAGAGAACCAAGGCAACAGCTGAAAGAAACGTTGGAAAAGAGGAACACAATTTCACCACATTCATAACAAACTGGTCCAAAAAATATCAAGGAAAATGTCTGGATCCTTTGGTGCATCTTCCTTCAAAGAGAGAAAATCTAACTGCTACTTAGGTGCTGCAGGAGCTCTCTTACATTGAGGTGGTTTGGCACTAAAAGCTTCCAAAACTGCATCACAGGAGATTCTTACCTGGCAAACCTCTCTTTGTCATTTGGCATTGGGTCATCGTCACATCTAGGAGAAGGGGGAGAGGAAGAAGAGTTCTTAAAGTTCCCAAAGACACCAAGAGAAGAAGAAAAAGTTTAATAAGTCACACAAAGGCAGCCTCTGCTGAGTGTAGGCAATCCAGAACCATACCCTTCATTTATCCAGTTAAAAGCCCACAGTTGAGTTATGTTTATCACCTTGATGTTTTCCACATCACATTTACATCAAGGACAGAGGCATCACACTCCGTAATTTAAGCACAAGCACACAAAGATAGGTTAAATTGCACTTTTGAAGTTAGCCCAAACCAAGACCCTCATCCAAAGGATCTCAGTAGGCAAATCCCATGTCCACCAGGACCATTATCAGCTCAAAGCCATTCCACAGCCATCTTTAAAAGACTGGAACATAAGGACTTTCAGGATCATTAGAGCCATCCAATCCTTAACCACGCAGTGAGACTACAAATAAATGACACAAGCTCTTCCAACTCTTCTGCTTTCCATATGGATCACAAGGAGCAAGTTGCAGCCTTGCCAGCTCCTCAGCAGCAAGGATGTCTCTCCAATTAAAGCATCCTCACCACAGATGAGAACGAAGGAACACGTGTCGAGGCACTAACAAAAGCTCAGCATCTCTCTGGTGTGCCGATTAGCTATTTGGCAGAAGGTTTTTCTCTACAATCAACCGAGGCCTGGCCAGCAGCAACGCTCCCATTGTGCTGGAAGCGTTCATGGAAGTGATTCCAACTTTAGAGGTGGTGGTATCGAAACAGCAACGTCATCACAGTTCTGCAACACTGCTTCAGCCCCGGGCTCACAAGGCTCACTTCTGCAGCTGACCTCGTCTCGCTGCGGGGCTGGTTTGAGATGGAGACCACATCCAAAGCAGTACCAGGATCCCCTCCCCAGTCCCTTCTCCAGACTCACAGATCCCATGTGCACAGCAGCTTTGCTTTGGCATCAGCTGCAGAGATGGAGGAATACTGCTGAGTAGGAGAAAGGGAAGAGCTGGAGGAAGTGGAATAACTGCCTCCTTCAGATCCCCCCCGCTTCCCTCTGCACAGCCGGAGAGGAACAGACACTGCACTGGGGTAACCACACAGTCACACCTCAACCACACAACAGCAACTTCTGGCTGCCATGTTCTCCCTCACCTGAGGAATTTACTGTTTCCTTCTCCATCATCATCAAAATCAAGCCTGAAAAGCAGAAGTGAGAAGACAATTATTAATTGAGCAGTTTCTCCTTTACAAGTTGCTTTTCCATCTGCCCCTAGAGGGATGCAGACAATTTTTGAAAGGAAGATTTAAGTCATCCCAGGGGCTAACATGAAACACCTATAAAGTTTAAAAGGGGGCTTCCTTTACACGTCTATCAGAAAAAGAGTAAGGAAACAGTTCAAGAGAGAGACAGTCCACTTGGAGCACCCACTGCACCACAACCTCCCATTCCACACGCTCTGCATCTCCTAGCAGCGACCTGAAGCCCGACAGGCTGCTCCTCACTGCTCCTGGGACCAACTAACAGCCTACAAATGGAGCTCTCTCAATTCAAAAGCTTGGATCAGCTACATTTTACAACAGAGAGCACGGTAAAATAGCTCAAGAGTTGAAGTTCAGTCTGGTGACCTGCATAGTTAGTGTCCTTAGTTCAAGAGCAGATAACATCACCGTGTTTGCTTTAATAGGGTCAAAAAATCACTGCTAACAAGTGTAGGTGGGAGGGCAGAGGAAAGGCTCTTCCCTACTCTTCCTCACAGGATGGAAAAACATAACTGCAGAGCAGCAGCGCTCACATTTGTAAATGAAGTGGGATGAAGGAGCAGCAGAGCATGGGAGGAGCTGCAGGGGAGGGGGAACACCAGCAAAGGGAAGGGCAGGGAAGAGTCTGAGTGACTGGCAGGGGGGGCAGGGAGACATTTTAATTAGCTTGAAAAATAAAGAGGAAATTTCTGGTGCCAGGAATGTAAGAGCAGCCACTCAATATCCTTTTAATTTGCAAAGGCATTTTTAGCAAACAAAAAGCTTACCACAAGCACAATGCAGCCTCCCCCCACCCTCTCCCAGCCAGGGCACAGTTGCAGAGGTTTGAGCAAGGCCCTGACATTCACATACTCTGCTCCTCTACCTCTCTCGCTGCTTCAGTGACTCCTGTTTCACCCAGGAACTGGTGAGCAATCCTCTTCTGCGAGGGGCAGCTTTTTAATCTCATCTTTTAATGTGTGACATAGAACCTGGTTTTAAGGGGTATGGTTGGCATAGAGCAACGTAAAAGGAGTGGATGCAGCACACCTGAAGGAACTGGGCAACTCAGTTTCCTCATCACAAGGCTGACCACGCTTCCGAGAGAACAATGCTTCCTCAAAAATATGCTTCACACACACACCCCTCCCCAGAAAAGCAAACCCACCTCCCCAGCACAGACTCACCCAGGACGCCTCTTGCTGGCTCGCTGGGCGATGGCTCCTCCAGCCTGCACGCCTGGACCAGGGTTCCCAGAGCTGACAGCTGCACCCAGCGAGGAAACATCCGATGCCATTTCTAAACAGGAGAGTGGGAGACAGAGAAAATAAACCCAGTATTACGTCAAACCCCCCTCTAGTTCAGAGGGTGGAGTATCCTCCACACAGAGCTCCCATTAAGAGCAACTGCACAGGCAGATTTTGTGCAACGGGTGTTTCCAGTGCTCCCATCTGCTGCCTCCCCAGCGCTGGCGCAAAGGGGCCACATCAAGCCTCAAGCACACGCTGTTTGCATCAGCTTGTAAGCTTAGATCGCTAAGGGAGAAGATGTGTTCTCCTTTTCAGAGAGGAGGAGCCTGCTGTGACCGTGGGCAGGGGCCGAGTCCATTCCCATGTACTGGCTGCAGGGGTATGCAGGAGGGGGAGGAGTCCCGAGTTTGCCTAATAACATCAAGGCAGCCTCTGGAAGAGAGTTTATTTCCCCATCCAAGAGACAAAGAATTAACCAAGACGCCTTGAAAACCCTTATCTTTCAGACAGGCATTTCTGTTCTCTACCAGTACTGGCCATGGCCATGACCACCAGTCCCTGCCAACACTCCTCCACAGCACCCAGAGCAGATCACCACCAATTCTTCCCCAAAACAACACTGCCTCCATGAAACACAACAGCAGTCTTGCTCGGAGCAAAAATCCTTGTGTTTTACCTGCAGAAAAGCTGCATAAACAGCAGGAAATCTAATCAAAGCTTTCTAAGAGATGAAACGGGCAGGTCATGCTCTCAAGCAGCGTGGAACTGGAGAGCTCCAGAGACCACACCTGATATCACAGTACTGCTTCGATGAGAGGCTCCACATAGATAAAACATTTGAGAATATAAAGAGTCTGCTTTGAGATGTGAAAATAAGTCCCTTTTGGTGTACAGGAAAGAAAGCAGTGTCTAAGCAGAGAACTCCATCCTCCAGCAGGGCTTTTCCCTAACCCCAGTTGTTCAGGAGTGCACATCACAGGCTCTGTAGTGGTTCAAAGCTCTCTCAGCATCACTTCAGCTGAAATCACATCGTAACATTGCCACAAGAACTGCGTTCAACGTCATTCCACACGACCACAGCCTGATCTGCACCAGAACCAGAGCTTTTCAACAAGTTCTAAGACTTTTGTTTGCTAGACTGCAATCAAAAGTCACTCCAGATGGAGACTCTCCCCCGCCAGCTTTGCAAACCGAGCTGTGCAGAGCACCCTGAAGGTACAAACCCACTTCTGCTTTATCAGAGTGGAGGGGACCAAAAAAAAAAACCAAACCCCAACACAGACCAAAAAAAGCCTATAGCTGGGGCTCCCAAGCAAACACCGACAGAGAGCTGTGTATGCATGAAACGCTGTTGGAATTGGTGGGACAGCAGGGATACTTCTGGGTTTAACAAGGATTTTTACAGCTCCTGAAGCCAGATTTCAACCCAACAGCAGTTTAATCTGAAAAAACCCCCTTCATTTTCCACAGTAATTCTGCTTGTCTATATTACTGCCCAATTTTCCCTCCAGGCAGCTGGCACTGCTGAAGGAGTTTCTCCCTTGCCAGTTCACAGTGTTTCCCAGAGGTGACTGAAATATGGAATATACGTTCAGCTCAACGCTGGGCAGCTGAAGAAGCCAATAATTGCCCCAAAAAACCACGTGAGTGAGCAAACCCTGTGTGATAAAGTCAAGTCAGCTGATGTGATGCACTTAAAACAAACGGAGCTTGGCCTTCCCCTGGGACCACAGTGTTCCCTATCCCCTCCCCGCTCCATTTCAGGTCGCTCCAATACCTCTGTGCCCTTTCCCTGGTTTCCCAGTGGAGTCCCAAGGTGCAGGAAGGGCTGATAAAGGTCTTTGTTCAGCAGAACCCAGCCCTGAGTGCAAGTAAACCAGGTCAGAAGGATCAATCCTTTCCCCAGGAGCTTTTCAACCTAAGTATTTAACCATCATGCTCTGAAGAGAACTGAAGTTTCTGGAGCACGGCAGATATTCATTTCATTAAGGAGAGAGGAATTTCCGCTTCTGAGTGGGGGAAGGAAGTGACACCACGCTGTTCCTCTGCAAATCAACTTTTGATGAGGGCTGAGGGGGAGGGAGGGCGTCTTTGTTTGTTTGTGAAGGCCTCATCTGAGCCTGTGTTGTTTGAAAGAGCCCGCAGCGGCATCACACGGTGGGACCACTTCACCTCACGCCTCAGTTTCCCATAAGGAACCATTTGCCTCTCCTGGTACAGTGTGTCCTTTTAAGAACATAAAATATCTTGAGATTTAAGGATGTAAATTGGTAATAATTTGCTCCGATCGGCGTGGAGTTGATGGAACAAAGGCTTCGCACAACAGCCGGGTGCTGCTGAGGACGTCCCAAGCACACACGTGAATCCACAGCTTCTGGAGTCAAGGGATTCCAAGAAAGCCTGGTTAGCTGTAACCCAAGAAACACCAGTTTCACTACTCCAAACGAGGGTCACCGGGGACGCTGCCGCTCTGCTGCTCAAAGCAGTGAGCAGCAGTTCCTGGATACCAGGATGCTGAGCTCTGACTCAATACACTGATACCCAAAGCGGTGAAAACAACGTACTTCAACCACTCCAAAACAAGAGGCAATGAAGATATTCCTTCAAAACTATCTTCAAATATCAGATATGAGGCCTAAAGTCTGCCAGCTGATCGTTCTCAGAGGGCAGGGTGGGTTTCGTAGGGTCGCTGCTGCAATGGTCTCTGTTTCCGCCCGTTCCAGGATCAATCCCTCCCTTCAATCTAATTTAAGGCCACAAAAGATAAGCGGATGCAGCGCAGAGAAATTCCGGATCCTCACTGGTAACTGAACATAAATCTGCAAGCACAACCACAATGCAGCCAAGGGCTGGACCCAGAATAGAATAGGCTGGAAGACCGTGAAGGGAATGTTGCCTCGAGAGCCAGGCTTCCAGCCCAGCTCTCCTGGGAAAGGGCTCTGTTGCAACTCCTGGCATCTCTACAGTGGAAAAGCTTCAGAAATACACTCACAGAAAACATTTGGGGCTGTGATTTACGAGACGGGCCTGCCGTAGCTCTTCAATGCCTTTTTATTGTCCCACTGCAGCCTGCTCTAGCCAGGCGCTGCACGGAGCACGGCGACGACACTGGTTCCTGCCGCATGTGGTCACTTACCAGGCCCAGTATCCACCAGCAGAACAAGATTTAGTTTAAACTTAACCATTAGTGAGCTGCCCAAAAAGCTGGGGCAGTTCAGAGCAGGGCTGTGAGCAGGTAACAGCCACCAAGATAAAGCAACAACATGCTACTGGAAGGCAAACTCACATCTCACTCACAACTCCAAGGCTTCACAGCTTTGGAAATACAAAGCGTCGCCGTTTCTGTGTCACAGGTATGCTAAAGAGATGTGGTTTTTCAAGTATCTGGGGTTTTTTTAGGTTGTTTGAACTGCCCAGGCAACGCCAGCTCAGCGCTTTCATCCCCAGGGGAACCTTTTCCAAGAAGGGTTACAGAAATTAGGCAAAAAAAAAAAAACACAGAAAAGAATGCACCTTCCATCTTGGAGTGCCTGAAGTCCTGCACTCCTAACAGTAAATGTTTGAAGTGAAGCTGATCAATCACATATTCATCCAGCCAGCACTAAAAGTGTCCTAATAATGCAAGTTAATATTAAAACTTGTAAAATAATGCAAGTTAGGCAAGCTACTTTTCATTCCCCCTCACACTTCTTCCCGGTTAGCAGATGCTCTCTGCTTTTCACCCCTAACCAGGAGATTTTAACAACAGAAAACTCGCTTAAATTGGCACAACTGGAAGCTTTCAATCCAGCACTTCCCACAATTTAAGTCTTTTTCAGTTAAATAAGACCAGTAAACTGCACGGTGGCTCACCTCAACCTGGGAAAGATGATGGAGCTGAAAGGTTTTGTGGATTTATTTTGCAATAAATTTATTTGAAGATGTAGAAGTGCTTTATCCACCTCTCTCACAGGTTTCTGATGTGACCTGCTTTGCCTGCACAGCATCTCCATGGCCCAGGAGGGCACGACACAGAATATAAGCTGCGGTTTGAACACTTAAAATAAATTCCAACTTACTTTTCCAATAAATTTGAACAGACAAATAAATTCCATCCTATTTTTATGGTCAGTTTTCCCATCCTTCACCACCACCCGCTCCAGCCGCGAGGCCATTCAGCACATTTGTGGCATTATTCAGTATTCACTAGAGCCCTGCAGTTCCTTTGTCAACATCAAGGAAGAGAGGACCCAGCTTCTAAAGATCAATTTCCATCAGTAATTTATTTTACTAATAATCTCTATGTATCTAATGCTCATGCAGAGGTGTTTTCCCCCTCAGTTTAAAGGGCCAAGTGAATATTAGTCTGTCAGTCTGCTCATAGTGAGAAATATTAAACACAGACATTGAAAATTCTTTCTCTTTTCCCTGCAAATTTGTTTAAAACTTTCCTATCATGCAAAGTATCCTGTAACTCCGACAACTTCATCCACCTAAACACTTTGCAACACACAGCTGCAAACCTTTCTTCCCTCGCTGGATTCTTGCAGAGCTGCCTTGCCACATACATTTTCCATTTCAGACATATTTTTGCTAAGCTGAATCGGGAATTCCTGTTTCTAGTAACACACCATCTCTCACTTCTGATTGCTGAAGAATTTCATATCGTTACTTGAAACCACAACCACCCATTTCCAGCCGCCAGCTCTGCACCCTCGCCTCAGCATCACCACAGACAAGTGACCCAATGTGTTTTCTCAATATTTAAAGCCACAAAACCTTCCTATATTGTTAGAATGAGGAAAAAAAAAAAAAAAAAAATCAGCCTTTAGAAGTTACACTGAACAGTCCTCGATAAACCTGAGCACATCACACGACCCGAGACCTCGCCAGCCTCAAGCCACAAGCAAGAATAGTCAGAAACCACAAGCCAAAAAAAGCCAAAAAACCACAGAAGCTCAATTTCTGATCTCAGTCACCATGTTGTAAACCCATTACAACTTCACAGACTCTGTATTATTCCGGATACATACTAATTTGAATGCAATTTAGCCAGAAATCTGATAAAACCTGAAAGACTTGAGTTTATTTGGCAAGCATGAGATACCACCAACTTGCAGCTTGCTCCAAACAGGGAGTCACCCCCTGGTTATCAACCTGGGGGAGCAAAAGCTGGAAGAACATCCTGCTTTCCAGGCACTCACACCCTCGGTCACGCACCAGTGGCTCCACTCCATGGTGTAAAAAGAGGCAAGGAGAAGATCTGTAAAAAAACTTTTCCAAACAGCACATCAGGTTTTGCCTGTCGCTAAATGAGAAAATCTCAGTGAAACACAGAGCAAAGAAGGGTTGAAACACAACATAAACCATGAAGGAGAGCAAACACAAGCGAGCCCCGTTGCTCCCTCCCGGGAGGGCGGAAAGCAGCCCCAGGGACACCGTGTTGAAGCGGAGGGAGCAGAGATGAGACCAAAGCCTTCCTCCCAAACACAAGCAGCTCACACACCACGTCCTTCCCCACCTCCTTTCCGCCACTCCACGAACTGCCCTCTCTAACAGCGTCTGCCCTCTGACAGCCGCCCTGGGTCCTCACACCCTCCCGGAGCCCCCCAGGCCGGGTCCCCCAGCACCCCCAGGCCCCTCCTGACCCAGCCACCAGCTCTGAACTCCGCCCCAAGCCCGCCAGCCCCCAGATAACACCCCCTGGCTCCCCAAAGCCTCCCGGCCCCCTTAACCCACCCCCTCAAAGCCTCCAACCCCAGCTGACACCTTCCACCCGCCCTAGCACCGCCACGGCCCGGCCAGGGCCTCCTCCACCAGCCCTCCGGCCCAGCTCAGCTCCCCTGAGGGCACCACCAGTCCCGCCGCCCCAGCCCCACCTCCCTCCACCCGGCGCTGCCTCAACACCTCCGGAGCGGCCCTCAGCAGCGCCCGGCCCGGCCCAGGGCCCCCTCGGCCCGACCCCCCTCAGCCTCCCCATGACTCCCGCAGCCCACACACGCCCCGTGCCCTCCGCAGCCCGCCCGCCCCGGCTCACCCGGGTTGGCGGCGGTGGCTGCCATGGCCAGCACGGGCGGGCAAGCAGCTGCCCCCCGCCTCCCCGCTCAGCGCCACTGCCAAGATGGCGGCACAGGAAAGCCCTCTGCGCCGCCGCGCAGCCCAGCCGGCCCTCCTAGAGGGGCGGGGCGCGGGCGAAATCCTGCGCTGCTATTGGCTCAGCTGGAGGAAAGGGGGCGTGGCGAGCGCGCCTGACGGCACGGCCGGCATGGGAAGGGGAGCGCGGCCACGCCACGCCACGCCCCTACACGGGAGGGGGCGTGGCTCGGGGGGGGCGTGGCTACACGGGGGTGTGGACAGGGACGCGCGCGTGGGGAGAGTTAAAGGGCCGGTTAAGTGACGTCACGTGGGGTTTTTTGGTCGGAGGGCAGGAATCCTGATGGGATTAGGATTGGGACTGGGGCAAGGATTGGGACTGGGATTAGGGTTCAGACTGGGATTGAGTCTGGGCGTGGGATTAGGGTTGGGGCAGGGATTGTAACTGGGATTAGGGTTGAGACTGGGAACTGGGATTAGGTCTGAGACTGGGATGGAGGGTGAGGATTGGGAGTGGGGATTCAGGCTGGGCATTGGATTTGGGCTGGAACTGGGATTGGGACTGGAACAGAGCTTTGGCTCAGGATTAGGACTGGGGCAGCACCAGTAAAGTACTAATTAGGGCTGATGGTGGGGCGCAAGTCTCACCCCTATCACCCCATGACCGGGGTGTGGGGCCACTGCTGCACCCTGGGGCTCTGCCAGGCACCCCGAGACAGGGCAATCCCCTCATCCCACCACCCACTCCCCCCGCGCACTGTCAGGACCCCAAAACTCAGCCTTTGCCAAAAAAATCACCATAAAACCCACCTATAAAATAATCCTCTTTCCCACCGGGCCCTGTAAGACCCGGGGAGGGACCCAGGGGCCCACATCCCCCGGGAAAAGGGGTGCTGGAAATGGCGGGTGAGAATTTAATCCACCGGATTGTTTCTCCCCGTTACTGGGAGCCTCTGAAAGGTGACGCCACCGCGTTCCTGCAGTATTCATGAAGCCCTGGTGACAGCGGGCGCCCAGAGCCGGGGGACAGCGTGGGACAGGGAGAGGGGTCTGTCCGTCTGTCCGCAGGGAGGTAAGGAGCCGCCCCAGACGGTGCAGACGGGATGGGGCTGAGACCCGGGGGCTCCCCACAACCTCTGGGTGCTGAAGGACATGGTCCTGTTGATTTATGGTGTAGTTAAGGCTGTGGTCATCTCCTCCTGGTGCATACATTAGCTTTACAAACACATAAATGTAGATATATATATAGGCACACAGCTTGGTCCACGTGGCTCTCCTGGCACCACTCAACGTGCCTCCACCTCTCCCCAGCCTTCCACAAATCTAATTATCTGTCCACTGCCACAAATGTCTCTTTTCAGCCAGGAGAAAACCTCTCCTTTCCCACCCCAGTTTGCTTACTTCCCTCCTCTCTAACCCCACCAGTGTCCATCTGGGGGGGGGGGGGGTGTCAGCCAAGCCCCGATGCACTTGTTGCATGTGACACAGTGGGGAGTGTGGGGTCCTGTGGAAAAAAAACAACAGCAACTTAATAGGGATGTTTTAACCTGCTTTTTCCTGGGGAATGAGGAGGTTGGGTAGGAAAGGGAAGCTGGATGGGTGAGACAATGGAGATCCCTGCAGCGAGGGGACAAGGATGGGAAGACACTGGCTGTCCCCCAAGCCACAGGCGACAGCCACAGGGAGCAGCGGGGTCTCAAGGCCACCATTTCCCCATTCTGGCTGCTTTTGACACCCCCCCAGTACTTCCCCTGCACTGTGACCCGCTCATCCCCTGGGAATCCCACCCACCTCTGCCCCACAGGGATGCCACTGCCAGCCGGGCACTTGGGGCCACGTACCTGAGGGCCACCCGCATGGAGAACGCCACGGCACCGCCGGCAGTTGACGTGGACAAGGGCTTGGCCATGGCCTTTGTGGTGCTCATGTGCCTCTTCCTCCTGGCCATGGTGGTACGGTGCGCCAAGCTGATCATGGATCCCTACAGTGCCATCCCCACCTCCACCTGGGAAGAGGAGCAGATCAACTGAGCCGGGGCGGGCTGGCCCGAGGGACCCTGACACCCCCAGGAACCACAGCCCCCCACCACACCCCCCCACCCCTCCCTCACCCCAGAGCCCTCCAACAACCCCCAGCCCCCTGGCACCCCCAGCACCTCAGGGTTCTCCAGGACCCTTAGAGCTCCCCAGCACCCCAGGCTGCCCCAGACCTTCAGAGCTCTCCAGCACCCACCCAGGCCCCGTCATCTCTGGGCCCCCAGCACCCTCCGGGCCTACCCAGCTCCCTAGGGACCACCCCTCAGAGCCCCCCCAGCACTTCCACTCACGTTCCTATAGGTGGCAGCACTGCGCCTTTCCCGGGGCGCTGCCCCTTTAAGAGCCCTTGGGTCCTCCCTCTGCGCATGCGCATCGACCAACCCACACCCCCCCTCCCTCCTCTCACGCATGCGCAGTATGGCGCCGTTGCCGCGCGCGCCGGCCGGTGGGGGAGAGTCGGGGGGGGCGTTGCTGTTACCGGAAGTGACGCCATCAGCTTCCGGTTTAGACCCCCCCTACACGCCTTCTCGGTCTCGCCAACAACCGAGGTCACGGAGGGCCCTGGGCCTCGGTGAGTGCGGCCCGAGGGGGGCTGTGGGGCGGGAGAACTCGGGTGACTGGGCCGGGGAGTGAGGGGGGGACGGGGGGAGCTGTGAGGATGGGGGAGTTGGGGAGGTCTGTGAGGGGGCGCGGGGGGCACAGAGGGGTCTGTGGGGCAGGGGGTGGTGGGATGAGAGGTGGGGGGGGAACACTGAGGTGAGGAGGGGGCTGTGGGGCAGGGGGTGGTGGGATGAGAGGTGGGGGGGGGGACACTGAGGTGAGGAGGGGGCTGTGGGGCAGGGGGTGGTGGGGTGAGAGGTGTGGGGGGGACACTGAGGTGAGGAGGGGGCCGTGGGGCAGAGGGTGGCAGGGTGAGAGGTGGGGGGGGGACACTGAGGTGAGGAGGGGGCTGTGGGGCAGAGGGTGGTGGGGTGAGAGGTGTGGGGGGGACACTGAGGTGAGGAGGGGGCTGTGGGGCAGAGGGTGGCAGGGTGAGAGGTGGGGGGGGGACACACTGAGGTGAGGAGGGGGCTGTGGAGCAGAGGGTGGTGGGGTGAAAGGTGTGGGGGGACACTGAGGTGAGGAGGGGGCTGTGGGGCAGAGGGTGGTGGGGTGAGAGGTGTGGGGGGACACTGAAGTGAGGAGGGGGCTGTGGGGCAGAGGGTGGTGGGGTGAGAGGTGTGGGGGGACACTGAAGTGAGGAGGGGGCTGTGAGGCAGAGGGTGGTGGGGTGAGAGGTGTGGGGGGACACTGAGGTGAGGAGGGGGCTGTGGGACAGGGGGCTGAGGTGAGGACTTTGGGGGAATGCGTTGATGAGAAGAGAGCATGAAGAGCTCCCCACTTGGGTAGTGGGGGGTTTGTTTTGAGGTGCAGGCGTGGGGGAGGTGGCTTTTATAGGCTGAGGGGTTGACAGAACCTTGCAAATGTTAGCAAACAGTAGGGTGTAAAAGAGAGTGTAAGGGCATTAGGAGTGGAGGGCTGGAGGCTGAGCGGGATTGGGGTTTCAGGGGGGCTGTAGTGGGACTGGGATGGGGTGCTGTGGGGGGAGGAATGGGGTTTGGAGTACAAAGGAGGCTGTTGGCCAGAGCCCTCAGTATGAGAGGGGTGAAGCTGATGCAGAGAGGACGTGTTGGGAAATGGGGGCTGACAGAGGCTGTTTGGGGGGTCTGGGATGACTGGGGTGGGAGTGCAGCTGGGAGGTTTTGGAGGTCTGGAGGCTGCCTTTGGGTCTGTAGAGTTAGAGGAAAGCATGTGGGGTCAATGGCTGGGGGTGGCCTGGGTGCATCTGGGAGGGAAACGTGGGCAGAGGGGACTGGAGCAGGGTGACAGGAGAGGAGGGGGGTGCAGGACCGGGGCTGGGTGCACTACAGCTACAAGATTTCATCGGCCTTCTCTCGCCTCTGTTTGGTGTTGGGGGCAGCAGAAATGGATTCCCAGGAGATCAAAGAGCTGCAGCAAGAAGTGATGGAGGAGCTGGGAATCTCCATGGAGGAGCTCCAGGAGATCATTGACAAAGAGCTGGAGAACTTTGAGTGCGTGAAGCAGAGGAAGCAGCAACTGGAGGAGCTGGAGAAGTGCGTGAAACAGAAGGAAGAGGAGGTGGCTCGTGTTGACCGGCTCTTTGATGACGCTTCGAGGTGGGCGCACTTGGGATCGCAGCTGCGTGTCAGAGCTGGGCCTTAGAGCAGAGGAGGGGGAGATCATCATCATTTTTTGGTGTAGATTGACGCCGTGATCCTGCATCACTTTGTTTATGTGTGGTTATTGAGGGATAATTAAAACTATTCCCCTATGGCTTTAAATCCTTCATGCGAATGCTCTTCCCTCACCTCAGCATGGCTGGAGTTAATTAGCAGCTCCCCAGCGGTTGGTTCCTGTTCCTTTCCACAGTGGGAAAGGAACATATATGTGTGGGATATAGAGCTCACCGTGTCTTTTCTCTGCCCTGCTCTGTTTTTTCCCCCAGAGCCATTGATAAATGCGAGATGTTGGTGAAAGATCTGTACTCCAAGCTGGGCCTCCAGTACCGTGAGAGCAGCTCTGAGGACGAGGACTTGGCTGCCCAGCCCATGGAAGTGATTGAGATCCCCGATGAGGACGACGATGATGTCATGAGTGTCGATTCGGGCTGGAAGCAGAGTTCAGTGTCTCCTGGTGCTATGTGGGACTGAGGGGAGGGATGGAGATCTGGGAGGCATCAGAATTAGGGTATCGTAAAGTTGGTCGTAAGTGGTCCATCAGTAGGAGAGGATTTGGTAGGAAATGCCGTTAGCTCATGAGGAGCTTCACTGCTTGCGTGCTCTGCTGGGACCCGTAACTGTTCCATGGTTCCTCCAGTCCCAAACTGGGACTTCTCCCTTTTCCCACCTGATAGTGGTCCCCATCAAACGCTGCTTCTGGGGAAGCCTCCTAGGCAGCATGTCCAGCATCTCAAAAGTGTGGCTTAGTAAAAGCCTTGCGTGAGTGGATTTCTTGTCAGGGAAAGAGAGGCCTTTCCCTGCCCCTCCCCCCCCAGCATGTTTTAAACCACTTTTTTCTCTTGAAACACAGGTGATAGCAGTCCCAAAATCACCAAGGATCAGACTCTGGTGAGTTGGAAATACCTGACTGTAGTGTCCTTCTGCAGTGGGGTAAAGGATCTTCATATTTTCTTCCTTTCCAATCCCTAGCATTCTGTGATTCTGTGATTCCTTCCCTCCAGCTGCAAGAAGCCATGGCTGCAATGAGAAAATCTGCCCAGGATGTTCAGAAATTTATGGATGCCGTGAACAAGAAAACAAATGCCCAGGATGCACAGAAAGGTCAGTGTGTGAGAGCGTCCTGGGGCTGACTCGTGTGCCCCCTTACCCTGTTCCTCCCTGCATCTTCCTGAGAAATAAAATAATTCTTCTGTTTCCCTGCTGGGAAGACCCATTGGGATATATTCATTCCAAAGTCCTGTCTTTCTTTAAGCCCTTTCTGAAAGCAAATACAAGCGGTGCAGTTTCCATAACGTGAAAGCTTTTTAATGGTGATTAAACCTCACTCACTGATCGCTCTATCCAGTAAAACCGAGGTGCTTAGGCACTTAGGTAAAGAGCCCTCCTGGCTCAGGTCTGACAGATGTTCTTCCAATTGTGCACGTGAGAGAAGGAGTCTTTGGGCAATTTCTTACTTCCCTTCTGGTGGTGTTCCTTGGGTAGATGCACAGACCCCTCAGGACACTCCTGGCCCCATCCAGCCCATGGGCCCTGCGGTGGCGGGGGGTGATCTCAGCAATGACGGTGATCTGAATGTTGGCATGAGGATCCTGGGCAAGAAGAGAACCAAAACATGGCACAAAGGAACTCTGATTGCCATCCAGACCGTCGGTACGTCCCCTGCCTGCTGCTGTTGCTCTGCGCTCGTGGCTTGGATCAGGGTGGTGTTTGGTGTTGGGCTGCTTGTATGAAAAGCCACGTGATTTCTTTTATCTTGCTGGAATGTCTTTCAGGCGCTGGGAAGAAGTACAAAGTGAAGTTTGATAATAAAGGGAAGAGTTTGCTTTCTGGCAATCACATCGCCTATGACTATCACCCCTCACCAGAGAAACACTACGTCGGCAGCAGGGTGGTGGCCAAGTACAAAGATGGGAATCAGGTCTGGCTGTACGCTGGCATTGTGGCTGAAACCCCTAACGTCAAGAATAAAGACAGGTATTCATTCTCCTCCACAGCCATCTACCCCTCTGTCTCCTTTTTGGTTTTGTTTTTTAGGAATTAAAAAAGGGTATATTTGTTTATTTGCTATCATGGGAGGTAAATTCTTTTCTACCCTTTCCAGGAACATAGCTCGGAATGTTGTTTCTTCAGTCTTATCTCTGAAAGCTTTGGGTGGAGCTTCCATTCCATTACTCATGTCCCTGAGTCAGAAAGTAGATCTGGTAATTCATTCAAATCATCACACAAATCTAAATCTGCACTGCTCAAGGCATAAAACACAGGGTTAGGAAATGTGAGCCCTGGAAGCACGTGGTGCCATCGGCACTGCCAAAGCTCGTACAGAGGAGAAGCTGGTCTAAAGCAGCCTCTCCAGAGCTTCCTCCGTGGTGTGGTTTGGCCTTGTGGTCTTTCTGAGAAGGTTCATAAAGGGTATAATCACTCTTTGTTTCATTGTGAGCCTGCCCTAAATTGTGTCGAGTTCTATCTGGTACATGTTAATAATTGAAATGAACTGTGTTTATTACTTGCGTTGCAAATTAACTCCTCCTGGCTAGGCTGGCTGTAATGCTGGTCTCTCATTGTGCAACCTTCATAGAGCTCTGTATCCTGAAGTTATTATTCAGAGCACTAAATGGGCGCTGTATCCAGCCCTGCGGGTATCCCTGTCCCAGCTCCTGTCCCCCACGGGCTCTGGGGACTCTCCTCATCTCCTGTCTGCAGGTGGAGCCCTGGAGGTGTCCCCCAGCTCCCTCCCTGTGGTGCTGTTCGAGTCACAGTGTGCAGCCTCTGTCCCAGAGGCTCCAAAAATATCTTTTCTTGCTGAGATTAGGAGCAATTAAGTTGTCTTTTCCTGTGGCCGAGGCGCTGAGGGAAGAGGGCCT
Source organism: Podargus strigoides (assembly GCA_028020825.1). Lineage (NCBI taxonomy): Eukaryota > Metazoa > Chordata > Aves > Caprimulgiformes > Podargidae > Podargus > Podargus strigoides. The sequence goes on from CM051654.1 coordinate 200,320, forward strand.
GGCTGTGGGGAGGGCTGTTCCACCTCCATGATGTGACCTGGAGCTGCATTTTAGGCTGCTGCATTTCTAATTCCAACTCCCGATGCTTCTCTTTGCTGTTCTCCAGGTTCCTGATCTTCTTTGATGATGGCTACGCTTCATATGTCAAGGAGTGGGAGCTGTACCCAGTCTGCAGGCCACGTGAGTGATCTCCTGTGTCCTGACACTGACGTTGTTTGGGGAGCCTTTGGGTGTATGGAAGAGCCTGGCTCAAAGGACAGGGGACAACTGCCTGTCCCCTCCAGTGCTGTGCCTGGAAACGTTTGCATATGAACCTGGAGGATATAGGGATTTATAACCAGCAGAGTGAGTCTGCCATGACTCTGTGCACTCTGCGTGTGTGAACATGGCTGGATGCCCTACCACCAAAAACCCAGCCACTCGGCATCTCTGCCTGATTGTTCTGATGTAAAAATCCATCTGGGGTCTCTTTAAAAAGGAATCAAAGATCCTCTTTGTAAGAGTCTTTCCTCCTCTCCTCTTTCTGAACAGTGAAAAAGACCTGGGAAGATATAGAGGATGTTTCCTGTCGGGATTTCATTGAGGAGTACATCACAGCCTACCCCAACCGTCCCATGGTGCTGCTGAAGAGTGGCCAACTGATCAAAACAGAGTGGGAAGGCACCTGGTGGAAATCCAGAGTGGAAGAAGTGGATGGCAGTCTGGTCAAAATCCTTTTCCTGGTAGGGCAAATTCCCTTCTCCTGTTAGAGGGGGATGATGGGCTTCAGTTTAAATCTGTGGGGGAGCTGATTGTAGGGGTGATTCAGTTTCCTTGGTAACATCAGACAGGGTCCTGGAGCAAGCAGGTCATTTGCTTAGTAGGTAGACCACCAGTTTCTGCTGTGCATTGATGTGCAAGTGAGACTCCTTCAAAAGCCTTTTAAGGCATTTTGAACCTGCAACTTTGAAGTGATAGATGAATAAGAAACAAAATCCACCAGATTCTCCCAGAGGGCCTTGTTAGTCAGTTGTTGGGCTGAGGATAGAACTGAATTTGAAGTTTGGGGTCTTGGTATTGGGCCTCTGTCCAGATTCAAGGCAGGTTTGTATTCAGTGTGATGAATCACTGACCTCTCTTGGCTACGTGGCCTTTCAGGAGCCACCAGCCAGGTCAGTGCTTTTCCTCCTTTCTATTCCATTCTGCTCACTCTGAAGCACACGGCTCTCTCCCAGGCCCGTGTGGTGCCTCAGGAAGCTCTTGCCGTAGGTGCTGTGAGTGTCACCTTCTCCTTGCTGCAGGATGACAAACGCTGTGAGTGGATTTACCGGGGTTCCACACGCCTCGAGCCCATGTTCAGCATGAAAACTTCCACGGCCTCCACCCAAGAGAAGAAGCAAAGTGGACAAATGAGGACTCGTCCTAATGTTGGTGCGTGGCACCTTTTCCTTCCTGTGGATGCTGGAATCTGAATGAGCGCGGTGTGGGCTGGCAGGGGCACGTGGGTCATTTTGGGTTGAGTTTGGGTTTGGTGGGGAGGGTTTTTTTAGCAGAACTCCTGGAGATTTAAGATTTACAGTGACCTTTTTTCTGCTGGCACAACCAAGCTGTTTGGGGTGACTGCTGTGACGCAGAGCTCAGCTGATGACCTGGTGTCCATTGAAATGCCTCTGCTTTGGTTGCCTTCAGGAACTAAATCAATATTTTATGGCTAGTGCAGCAAGCTTTGGTTGACATAGAGACTTTTTGGGTTGATACTTTGCTTTTTTCCCCTCCCTCACTAGGTGCTGTCAGGAGCAAAGGGCCCGTGGTACAATACACTCAGGATTTAACGGGAGCTGGTACCCAGTACAAGCCTTTGGAGCAGATGCAGGCGGCCTCGCTGGCCGCACGCTCCGTTTCCCCGTTGCCTGCTGAGACAGAGTAAGTACTCGAGTCAGTTCTCTGCTCCCACCACTGCCTCCTTTGCCTTTCGTCTCCAGTGCTCAGCTCTTGCAGGCAGAGGAATCCTCAGGTGCAGGTTTCTTCCATGACTAAGCTTGTTTCCCAGTTACACCAGTCAGTTTTAGTCATGCTTCTGGGGGAAACTATAGATAAAGGCTGCTGGAAGAGTCATTGGGGGCGGGAGAACTGACAGCCCAGCACCCCCTGTGCCCAATGCCGTGTTCTTACTCAGGGCTAAAGCTTCACACATGATGTATTTCCAAGTTAGAATCTTTGCTCCTTCTCTTCTGAAAATCTGAATTGCTCCCTCGTGTCACGATCCAGGCACTGGTCCCCGGCTGCCTTGTATTCCTCCACTTGGACTGACCTGCTCGCAGACCTCGATGGCACCTCGAGGCACTGAGAACTCGAGATCAGTGGTTGGTCTCGATGGTCACGGACCAAACCCGATAAAGCTCAGCCATGGCCAAGTCGCCCACGTGCCTCCCGCTGCCAGGGGCCCAGCGGGACCGTCTCGGAGGTGCGGGCCAGTGCCAAAGGAGGCCTGGATGAAGGAGGAACTCGGCCTTGCGATGAAGGGAGCATGTTGGAGAACACCAGGGCACCTGAGCGTGTGCTCTGGGACTTTAATAACATTCTAGGGCAGAGAGATGCTGTCCCAGTTAATTTTTGTCACCACTGTGGACTTCCCAGCCGAATTTATGGATGCCTGGCCCCCTGCCAGCACATCTTCTGCTCTGACTGTGCCTTGCTGCATGGGGAAAAGGGAGAAGGGAGATGTCTCACCTGTAAGGAACCTGTGCAGCAAGGGAACCTTTATTCACCAGATGCTCTCAAGGTCTAGCAGCATCTCAGAAACCCCTCCTGCCCCCCAGGCTCTGGTCCCAGGAGGGGTTCCTCTCCACGGGCCAGTGCAGTGTGACCTGTTCTGCCCCTGGATTTGGGGCTAACTTGGAAATGCAGAAGGACAAAAAAAAAAAAAAAAATAGGGAAAAGCAGGAGGAGCTGTGCCATTCTGACCAAGACTGGAGAATTGAAGCCATAACAGCCTCGTTCCTCATCTCCTACACATCTGAGAGGAGAGGCTGGTGCTGAGGGAGGTGTGCTCCAGCGTGAGAAACGCAGCGCTGGCTCCTCGGACACCGGCCCGGAGAGCCTGAGCCCGCCAGGGGGTAGGAAGGATGTGTGCAACACAATGAAGCTGGACTGCTAGTCTCGCTGGCTGCTGAGTCTCTCCTGTCTAACAGGCCTTGCAGTGCTTACAAGAAACTCTTTTTATTTCCTCTCCCCACGGAGGTTTTGACTTCAGGATCTTGTTTTCAGGTCTAACACAAGCACACTACAGATATTTCCCTGCCGTGGAACAGTGATCTGCTTTCACATGACTGGTGTTGAACACTGACTGAGGGCAGTGTGCCCTGTCCCTGTCCCCACTGCCCCAGGGGGTACTGTTGGGTTTACATTATTAAAACCAGGAGAATGGTTTCTTCACTCTGGTGTTGTGTTTGCTCTGAGGAAGGCCTGGTTCTCTTCCCTCTCTAGTCTCACTTTCAAGTTCTCCTGCGGTGTCAGGGAGCTGCCCTCACCCCTTTTTGGCTGACGGCAGAAGCTTTTTTTCCTCTTGTTCTTGAATTTTGCAATGTGTGTTAAGACCTCTTAAGGCAGATGTTTGCACAAACGGTCACCCCCTCCCGCTCTCACCATCTCCTCCCTGATAACAGAACTATTTTCTTCCACTTGTGGGAAAACCAGTGGCTGATTCGGGGTGTTTTATTGCTGTAAATGGATTGGAAGTCTTTGTTGTTGTTTTCTCAGAGTGTGAGGGCTAGTGTCTTCAGGTGCTCCCTGCTGCAGAGGCGTTTGAGAGCCCCTCCTCAGTGATGTTAGTACATTCCCGTGTACCATCTTATCTCATTACTTGGTACAGGCAAGAGTCCTCTGTACTTCTTGTTCCTCCTCCTGCTGCAGCACTGATTAAGCCTCTAAACTCTCGTTCCTGCTGTTGTGGGGTTTCTTCATGTACTGGTTTGTCCAGCTTCCTCAGATGAAAGGCCTTGGACATTCTCGGTACACTCCCCCTCACTCTTCTGCCTCACTTCCAGATAAATAGCAGTATGTCAGAAGTCATTTTTAAACGTGGCTGAGTTCTGGCATTGGGTCGGGGCTGTTGTGGGATCGCTGGATCACAAGTGGTCAGGGATGGGCTGATGTTCACACTCCTTGGGAACAAATCTGGGTTTTTCTCGGATGGGGCCCAGCTGCTGACTTCCATGGGGGAGTGTTATTTTGACTGCTCCTCTCTGTCTAAATCCCACTGGTTGTGTGAACGTGTGCATCTTGCAGATCACCTCCATTCTTCCCCTGTGTAGATGCTCCGACAGCCAGCTGGCCCAGTCCAGAAAGCAAGTGGCCAAGAAAAGCACGTCCTTCCGTCCTGGCTCCGTGGGCTCTGGGCAGTCGTCACCTCCTTCGCCGGTCCTGAGCGACGCTCCCCCGCTGGGAAGGACTGGAGCCCCCCAGCAGCTTCGGTGAGCAAAGCTTGTCCACACTTCATACAGATCCCTGCATCCTTGGGAGGCTTTGGGATGTGTGTCCAGATCTGGGGCTTGTTTGGTTTGTTGTGGCCCAACACCTTTATTTGCCAGATTTGTCTTCCTCTTACCTTTTCTCCATTACATTTTGTTGTTGGTTTGAGCTTGGAGGGTCTGTTACTAATTCTAACCAGAATTTACCCCAGTGGAACCCTGGCCAAACCCTCTCACCCTGCTTGTTTTTTGAGGTCTCCTGTTTGTAGAAGCTTTCAGGGGCTGAGGGAAGCTGCTATGAATGTAAATTTGCAGGTGGCTTTTCCACAGCAGCAATCGATCTGCAGCACAGAAGCCGTTGATCCCTCTTCTGAGACCACAACCAGCTTGTGCTTAGTTTTGCTTCCCTAGTTCTGATTTTTGGGGGTTTTTTTTTGGTGTTCTCTGCTGCTGGTGACACTCCCTTTGGGACCTGCCCAGCCTCGCTCCCAGGGGACACTGGGGCTTGTGTCTAAGTGGACTAACCAGCAAAGCCAAGGGGGTGCCTTGTGTGGAACTGGCAGTTGTTTTGATAGGAATTAAGTGCCTAGAATCCCGTTGCAGTCTGAGGAGAAAGCACCTCTCTTCCTTGATGCGTGGCTCAGTGTATCCCTTTCCCTGTGCCAGGCTCCCCGGCGGCCAGGCGTGCGGCGGCGCGGCACAGGCCTTCCACGGCATGATGGACCGCGTCCCCAACGAGCCCTCTTACCGAGCCCCGCTGGAGAAGCTCTTCTACCTGCCTCACGTCTGCAGCTACACCTGCCTGTCCCGCATCCGCCCCATCCGCAGCGACCAGTACCGCAGCAGGAACCCCCTCCTCATCCCCCTGCTCTACGACTTCCGACGGATGACGGCTCGCCGGCGGGTGAACCGCAAGATGGGCTTCCACGTGCTCTACAAGACGCCGTGCGGGCTGTGCCTGCGAACCATGCAGGAGATCGAGCGGTACCTCTTTGAGACAGACTGCGACTTCCTTTTCCTGGAGATGTTCTGCCTGGACCCCTATGTCCTGGTAGATCGCAAGTTCCAGCCCTACAAACCCTACTACTACATCGCAGACATCACCAAGGGCAGGGAGGATGTGCCGCTGTCTTGTGTCAACGAGATCGACAACACGCCGCCTCCGCAGGTGGCCTACAGCAAAGAGCGCATCCCCGGCAAGGGGGTGTACATCAACACCAGCTGGGAGTTCCTCGTGGGCTGCGACTGCAAAGACGGCTGCAGAGACAAGTAGGTGACTCCTTGGGGGCCTGCAGGGCAGGGGACAGCACCTGGGCTGCGTCACCTGTCCTGGTGACAGCCCAAGGTTGAGCCCACGTGGCTCTTGCAGGTCAGAGGTTTGACTCCAGGTCAAGCCCTGTGTATACACATGCAGAAAGATGTGATTTCTTTTCCTTGCTGCAAAACCAAGTGTGGAACTAACCTCTGGGTGTGGGTTTTCTTTTTCTGTGTGCCTCTCTAGATCGAAATGTGCCTGTCACCAGCTGACAGTGCAAGCGACCGGCTGCACCCCAGGCGGGCAGATCAACCCCAATTCAGGATACCAGCACAAAAGGCTGGAAGAATGCCTCCCAACAGGGTATGTAGAGCTGCATCTTCTCCTCCCGTCACCAACACCAGCCTCAGAAACTCGACCTCTGATGCCATCCTGAGCATCTGTTCTCGATTCACCTGCTAACACGTGGCTGGGGAGCTCTGTGTGGTACCTTTAAGTCACTACTGCAAGTCCCTTCGCATCATTACTGGTACACACCAAGTCCTGGGATGTTGCTTTACCTGGGAAGATGTCACCATTCTCCTTTCTTTCAGGGTTTATGAGTGTAACAAGAGGTGCAAGTGTAACATCAACATGTGCACCAATCGCTTGGTCCAGCACGGGCTCCAAGTCCGCCTGCAGCTCTTCAAGACACAGAACAAAGGCTGGGGCATTCGCTGCCTGGACGACATCGCGAAAGGCTCTTTTGTCTGCATCTATGCAGGTAGGGGGAAGGAGCAGGTAGGGGGAAGGAGCAGGTAGGGGGAAGGAGCAGGTAGGGGGAAGGAGCAGGTAGGGGGAAGGAGCAGGTAGGGGGAAGGAGCAGGTAGGGGGAAGGAGCAGGTAGGGGGAAGGAGCAGGTAGGGGGAAGGAGCAGGTAGGGGGAAGGAGCAGGTAGGAGCCTTTTGGTTTTGAAGCAGGTGCTGTGTGTGAAAAGCCTTTGTGGAGCCAGTGCCCTTCCCAGGTGTGTTCAGATATGAATCTGCTTTGGTTAAGGAGAGGGGAATGAGTATTTGGAAAGATCTGGTTGTGTCAGACCTGAGATCTGGGCTTTGTTTACCACAAAACCCAGCAGGATGGGCGTGAAGCGCTTCCTGTGCTTGGTGTGGGGACAGGAAAGTAAAACTTCGATGGTGAACTTGCAGCACTTTGCCCCTGCCCAGCTCTGAAGCAAGACACTGAGAAACCAGCGTGGCTGCAGTGCGGGTGTCAGGAGAATCAGATCCCTGGGATCCCCAGAGCTGTCTCTGAGTGCTGAGGGTGAATCAACACTTCCCTGCTTCCTGTTTACATCGAAGCAGTCACTGGGACATCGGCACAAACCAGTTAAAAGCAGAAGTTGCGCGGTGTGGTTGCGTTAACTCTGAAATGAAACAAACCACGGGCATTGCCTGAGCTCTGGTGTTCTGGTTTCTTGTCCTTAATATTGCCTCTGCGCTACACCCTCACCTCCAGCCCTCCCAAGGAAAAGCAGTCGCCCTGTTTGAATGGCTGCCCAGAGATTTCTGTGCTGGCAGCCTGGATTGTTAGCAAGGGCTCACTTTAGGTCAGCCACATGCTTCAGATCTTCATTGCCTCGAGTGTCAGGGTAATATGTTGTTCTTTCCCAGCGTGGCATTGGAATGAGGTGGTGTCAGTCCTGTTTGTTTGCTCCTCAGTGAGCCTTGGGGGAGGATAACTGATGGGTTAAAAGTGTCATCCCAGGAAAACTCACCCTTAGCTTTCTGTTTCCCACCCCCAGGGAAGATCCTCACAGATGATTTTGCTGACAAAGAAGGGTTAGAGATGGGTGACGAATATTTTGCCAACCTGGATCACATCGAGAGCGTGGAGAACTTCAAGGAGGGCTACGAGAGCGATGCCAAGTGCTCCTCTGACAGCAGCGGGGTGGACCTCAAGGATGAAGAGGAGGAAAACACGGGCACTGAGGAGCAGGAGGAGTCCAACGAGGACAGCTCCGACGACAACTTCTGCAAGGACGAGGACTTCAGCACCAGCTCGGTCTGGCGCAGCTACGCCACGCGGCGGCAGACCCGGGGCCAGAAGGAGAACGGGCTGTCGGAGTCAGCCTCCAAGGACTCGGGGCTCACCCGGCAAATCAGCCACGACGAGATGGCGATGGCTGCCTCCTGTAAGCTACCAGTGTCAGAGGAGACCTCCAAGAACAAAGTGGCCTCATGGCTGAGCTCCAACAGCATGTCCGATGGCTTCCAGGACAACGACAGCACTTCCTCCTTCAAGATGAGCGAAGGCGGTGAAGCCAAGGCCAGCAAAACAGAGCTCCCTGGTGAGAGGGAGAAACCCCCTGCCTCTGCCCTGGGCGACCTGGACGGAGAGGCAAAGGCACCCAAGAAAGATGTAAGGGGGGGCTGGGGGACGGGGAGATAAGTGTGGCCCCTGCCTCAGGGGTGTGGGTGAGGAAATGGAGACAGAGGTGTGCCTCAGCTGAGCTCTTGCTCAAATGGCTTCTCTGCCCCTGTGACACTGGAGGGAGTGTGGTGCTGCTCACGTTCCCCTGTCCTGTGTCCTTGGCCTCTGTCCACTGGGGTGGTGCAGGGAGGTGCCTCTCCTCTTCCTGGGGGAAGTTGTGGCACAAGAGGCTACAAAGCCATCACTCAGCATGAGCTGAACTGAACGTCCCTCCTGCCCCGGGCATCACGGGCCTGTGCAGGTGTGGAGTGTTTGGAGAGAGCGGGGGACAAGAGGGAGGTGGTCCCTGTCCACCCCCTGCTCTGGAGAGGGGATTTGGAGACGCACTGAGTGGGATGGGGAGGGTGAGAGACACCTGTGGACATAACGTGGCCCTTCTGGAGCCCCCCTTGGACCGGGTGTGGCGCTGAGCAGTGGGGACAGCTGGGTTCAAACGCCTGGCTGGTGTGGGGGGCATTCCGTGGGAGGGCTGAGGAGTGCTCCCAAAGGCAGAGGTTTTACTCTAACATACTTCTCCCCTCTGCAGGAACCTGAAGATGCAGTCAAAATTCCCGGGTAAGGTTACTTAAATTATATTTTCCTGCTTTTTATTTCCAAATATCACTCCAAGCAGATGGAAGTGTGACCCCCTCTTGTTCTTCCCCCGCAGGCTGAGCGACTTGGGAAGGATGTATGGCTACAACCCGAGCCCTCCCAAGCTGGAAGGGCTCCGGAGGCCGACCAGCAAGACGGCCCTGCTGCAGAGCAGGCGCCATTCCCTCGCCCTGCAGCCCACCACGGATGTAAGCAGTGACCCTGCGGGCCTGGAAGGGGTGGGCCTGGCTCTGCCCCTGCTCCACACTGCTTTCATGAAGACCTTGAACCTTACTTTGGCGGGTTTCTATGCCACTCTCATTCCCAGTTGAGCACTGGTGTGGGGCTTGTGGTTTGTAGTTGTGGTTTCCTGCCGGGGGGGCAATTTCCTCAGACAGTGGGGGTCTGCTATGGTTCTGAGAGCCCAACAGGAGAGGACAGGGTGGTGTTCAGGATGTCGTATAACAGGATTTAGCACCTTGGTTCACACCCCCCACACACCAGGGACCCATTGCTCAGCAGAGCCGGGTCCAAGAAGCCATCCTGGAGGACAGCCTTTGTTTTTTGGGGTCTTCTTCCTCCCTTGCACCCAGAGCACTCAACGGTGCAGGCTCCCATGTCCAGCAGTCGGGGTGCTGCAGGACCCCCTAAAACCCCACCACTGCTTCAAACATTGGGGGTTTCTGTCCCGTCCCAGCGCTGATCACAGTGTCCACATGTGCAATCCACTTCCAAAGGGCTTTTCCTAGAGGATGGAGGTCCTCTGCTAGAAAAAGGGAGCCCTGGATGTGGCTCGGAAAGCGCCAGAGCGATGCTCTCCCCTGACCCAGGCTGCACTCAGGGGCTGTCACTGCCTTCCCACAGGACGTGCTGACCCTCTCGAGCAGCACGGACAGCGACGGGGAGAACGGGCAGGCAGCAGTGGGGCAGGCCCAGGGCACCACCAACGACAGCGACGACATCCAGACCATTTCCTCCGGCTCCGAGGAGGAGGAAGGGGACGACAAGAAAAACCCCTCGTCCGGGTCAGGTGAGGGGGAGCAGCAAGGGCTCAGTGCGTGAAGCACGGAGGTACAGCAAGGGATTTGGGGCAAAAAACACCAAGAAGGGCTGATGGGAGCATGGTGTGTCCTGCTCCGAGTGCCCTGAGCTTTGCAAAACCCAGACCTCGAGTGCTAGCTAGTTGTGGATAACTAAGAAAAAGCAACCATGAGGTGGATCTCCAGGTTCCAATGGAGAGCCAGGAGATTCCCAGGGTGGTGGTTTAGCTCCAAGCTGCATCCCAAAGGGGTTTATTTACTCCTGTGTCAAAGAAGGGAGAGTGTTGGGGGCAGCACCACGGCTGTGGGGTTCCTCCAGTGGAGGATGGCGAGGGAACGTGGCAGTGTTGGCTCCTCTCTCATGGCAGGTCCTGTGAAGAGGCAGGTAGCTGTGAAATCCACCCGTGGCTTTGCCCTGAAATCCACCCACGGGATCGCCATCAAATCGACCAACCTGGCAGCGGCTGAAAAGGGCGAGAGCGCGCCCGTGCGCAGAACCACCCGCCAGTTCTACGACGGAGAGGAGTCCTGCTACATCATCGACGCCAAGCTGGAGGGGAACCTGGGCCGGTACCTCAACGTGAGTCGATGCCCGTGGCGGGGGCGGAAGGGGGATGTCCTTCGGCGGCTGAGAGGGGAAAGGGGTGTGTTTGGGGTGGCTTGTCCGTCCAGCGGGTCTGTTCCTCCCCAAGAGGAGCAATAAGTTAAAAAGTGGGCCAAGAGCAGGAGTAGGAGGATGTTTTCCCCACCCCGAGTGGAACAGAGCAGCTGCCGCGGCCCCGTGACGCGTGGGAAGCGGGATGGCCAAGTCAGTCCTTCCAGCCACCGCTAACGGCGAGCACGGACCTTGTGACTCATCCCTGGCTGCAGGGGCAGGGAGGGAGGGAGGGAGCCTGTCCCGATGCAGCGGACAAATCGGGAATGCTGCATGTTTACAAAGGCGGGGGGGTGCTGCTGGCTGCTGCGTCCCTCCTGCCGCGGGAACTCCCTCGCCACCGTTCTCTCCGGTCCCTTCACAGCATAGCTGCTGCCCCAACCTCTTCGTGCAGAACGTCTTTGTGGACACCCATGACCTCCGCTTCCCCTGGGTCGCTTTCTTTGCCAGCAAGTGAGTTGCAGCGTGCTTGGGAAGGGCCTGGAGTTCACAGGGCTGGGCTGGGCCCAGCGCTGGGGCTGCTGTGACCAGTGCTGTGTCTTTCCTACCCCCAGTAACCCGGTTCCACACCAGTCTGAGCAGGGTGGAGCCTGGAGAGGAGCTGGGCGAGAACCTCACTCTGGGCTGGAGATTCGGGTGTGATTTGCAGCAGTTTCAGCCTTTTTTGAGGGACAAACCTCGCAGGCAGCGCCGGGGGGTGGTGGCGGGTCCCTGCCACGTGCCTGCAGGGCACCACTGCTGCAGCGTCTCCCCTGTGGCACCCACGGGAATGATTCATGGGGGAACTTTGTCCCCTTTGCTGGCCCTGGAGACGCAGGCGGCTGCGCTGGCTGCTGCACCCTTGTCCCAGGGGAAGCCGGGCTGCGCCGCCCCAGCTCGAGCGGTTGGATGTGAGCGTCGCTCCCTGCTCGCGGGAGCTGCAGCTTCTCCTCCGTTCTGGAACGTCCGCCTCTCCCAGTCTGTGTATTCTTATTTTCCTTCCCAGGAGGATACGAGCCGGCACGGAGCTGACGTGGGATTACAACTACGAAGTGGGCAGTGTGGAAGGCAAAGAGCTGCTGTGCTGCTGCGGGGCCATCGAGTGCCGCGGGCGGCTGCTGTGAGCCCACCCCCGCAGGGCCCGGGCTTTGGTGCTGAGTTCCCTTTGGGGGCGTGAAGCTCTCCTCAAGGGGGGGATGTTTAATTGTCACCGTTACGGCGGCTTTGCCTTCTCCCGTCCTCCTGAACATCACCACAGAGACGGGCACGGACCAAAGGTGCGCGACGGCCGCCGTGGGGGGTGACGCCCAAACCTGGTGCTATGACCTTGACCCAGGCACTCCAGTCACCCCGGGAGAGGCCACACTCCCTCAGCCCCACAGGAACGGCCGCTAGTCAAGCCCTTACCTGCCTGAGCTGCTGCCAAGCAGCTGTACCCGCTCTCCTCCACTTCTTGGCCCAATTTTAAGACTCAAAAGCTCATGGGGATGTCGCTGCCACTTTTTCCAGCAGGAAACACTTCCCTGGGATCCCAGGGGAGTGCTCCACAGTTGGGCCGGAGCAGGGGAAGTGGGAGGGAGCGAGGCTGGAGGTGAACCCAGTAAAGGGTGGACCAATTTGGAGTTACAGCAGTGATGTGAATTTAAGTGGGGGGGAAAAAAACATCCATCCTCAACTGTGAGATGTAAAGAATCTTTTCATTGGTGAAAAGCAATAAACTATGGTTTTCTACTAAAAACTGACCTTTGGACAGCAAAAAGCCCAGAAAGAGGAGGATTTCATCACTTCATCCTCGTTTGCAGAAGTGCCTGAGGGCCCAGCAGGTGAGGGAATGCACTCCCACCTCTGTTTGCACCTTTCCTTCCTTCTGGCAAAACAAATGCTTGTTAACTCCTCTGCGCTGACAAGGAGCTGGTTGAGCTTCCCGTGCCAGGGAGCAGGTTTGTGGCCAGGTGCATCTCCCCCCTCTGAGGATACAACCCCAGGCTCTAAAGCCAGAGCTTGGCTTAAAACACGGCCCTGAGGTGCAGCTGAGGCAGCCTTGAACTTGAGCCTATCAGAACCAAACCTAATTTGGGCACCTGCGGCGCGGGGAAGGGCAGAGTAGGGAGGGTGGAGGAGGCGCCCAGCAGTGGCTGTGGCCATGGTGGCTCCCCACATAAAACTCACTCTCCACCCTACACCCCCACCAGCAATGCACCATTTTATGTGGCTTTTTCCCTTTTTTTTTTTGGTTTTTGGCCAGGGCTCGTACCTGCGCACCCAAAGGGGTCAATGAACTGCAGACACGGGCTAAAAGAGGCCGATTTTTACACATTGGAATCAAATCCTGCCCTTGCCCACTGGCTAAGGGGGAAACCCCCCTGTGGGGCAGAGCTGAGCAGCAAAAGAGGAGGGGGTTCCAGCTGCACCCCCACTACCACCCTCAGGCACCCAAAGTGACCCCCGACCCATGCAGAGGCACACACAAGGGAGGCTTTTTTCTCCCATGCTAAATAACCTTTTTTATAAAAAACCCCCACCTTTCTAAAGCCTCTTTGAGCTCCAGTCCCACCCTCACCTGAATAGCAGCTTTGTCACCCTGGCGGGGGGGCAGGCTGTAAGGACCTGCTCCAGGCTGGTTTTGAAGTGAAGAGCTTTCAAGTGGGGGAGGGAAGAAAATATATTTAAAAAAAAAAAATATCCAAAATCCTCAAATCTGCCCAATTTCAGCACTGCCTGAATGAAAGTCAACAGGAGCTGTGCCCAAACCCTCGCCCCCAAACCCCTCCCGGGGGGGGGGAGGGGGTGGGGGGGGCACAGCCACCACAGAAGATGCCAGAGCCCTTGATTATTTTTTTACCGAAGTTTATTAATTTTTAACTTTTAATATATTTAACCTTTTATTTTTTAAAAAAAAAACAAAAACAAAACAAAAAAAAAAAAACAAAAACGAAAAAAAAACCCCCAACCAAACACAAAACAAAACCCCAACAAAACCCGGTTTGGTCTGGCATTGGTTAATGGTCCTTTGCCCTCCCTCCCCTCGGCGCTGGGAGCTCTCCCGCACCCCGGGGGAGGGGGGGACGCGGGAGGCAGAGCCAAGCCCGGCTCCTTCCAAATAAATAGGAAAAAAAAAAAAACCCAAAATCAGTCGTAAATTTGTCCTGTTACAGTGGGGGAGGGGCCCGAGAGAGGGAGGGACTCAAAAAACTCATTTACAGAAGAGAAATGAGGGGATCAAACTCCTCCGGGAGACAGCGATAGCGACCAAACCCTGCAGCTTCCTTCCCCCTCCCACTCCCACGGTGTCACCCCAGCCCCGACCGCGCCTCCGCGCCCCCCGGGGCGGAGAAGGGACCGTGGCCCCTTCCCACCGCCACCATCGCCCCCGGCGGGGCACGGGAAGGGGCTTCTCCCGGTGCTGGGAGCGGCAGCTGCGGGATGTGAGCCCCTCTGGGGAGGGGATGGTGGGGAAAAGGGGGAACAACGTGGGGCCGGAGCCCACCGAGGGGCCGTGGGGAGGGGAAGGAGCCATCCCGGAGCCATCCCTGCTCTACCTGTCCTGGGCACGGCGGTGGATTAAGGCAGGAGGTGAAAGGCGAAAGGGCAGCATCGGTGAGCACGAGGTGCTGGACAGCGACCGCTGCGGCCCCCGGAGCCGCGGCCCCCCGGTGGAGGAGCGGGGCTGGGGGGGTCCTGGTTTGCTCTGCCAGACCAGGGAGGGGAGGGATGGAGGGGCCGGGGCCCCGGGCGCTCCGCGAGGGCAGTGGCGGTGGGATCCCACAGCTCCCGGGTTCGGCCCCGGTGCCCTCCCAGCGCAGACGGGGCTGGGGCACTCAGTCGGTTTTGCGGTGGTTGTTGTTGAGGACGGGGTGGCCGTTGGAGAGGGGCCCGTTCTTCGCCACCTCCTCCTCCTCCTCCGAGTTGTCCGTCTCCTCGCGGTCGCTTCTCTCATCCTCCACCACCTGCAGGGGAAGGTGAAAAGGGGGAACTCAGCGGCACCCCGCTCTCCTGCCGTGCCTTGGTTTCCCCGACCGCGGTTTCCTCCCGCCAGGCCCCTCTTGCCTTTCCAGTTATGAACTTCTGGGCCATGCGGATGATGAGGTAGGCCCAGAAGATGTGCAGCGACTGCAGCACCACCATCATGAAGTTGAAGAAGTAGTAGCCGAAGAAGGCAGGGTAGAGATCCAGCGGATAAACCACCGTGCAGTGCATGATCCTGCGGGGAGAAGCAGCTCCATTATGGGAGGGACCAGCACCCCACCCCCGGGGGGTCCCCCCCACCCCCTGCCTCGTTTCCCCACCCGTTCACCAGCAGCCGGCGCTCACCAGAAGGGCAGGATGACCAAGCGGGTGACGATGAAGACGGCAGCAAAGACGATGAAGATATTGTTGCAGGTGTTCCTCCAGCCGGCGTAGTTGAACATCTTGGCAGACTGGGGGGGGGGAGGCAGCAAGGGGGGGTGAGCGGGGGAGGGGAGGCAGGCGTGGCCCTGGGGGCACAGAGGGGGCCGTACCTCCAGCAGGTAATCGGAGGAGTCATGCAGGGCCATGATGAGCGTCCCCGCGCGGAGGTAATTGGCAAACCAGGAGAAGCTGATGAGGATGATGGTGGCGACGTGGTGGATGATTTGCTCTTTGAAGTCCTGCGCCCAGCAAAGGGGGAGCGGGGGCGTTACCCACGATCACCCCCAACCCTCCCAGCCTGCCACGAGGCCCCCATGTCTCCCATGTCCCCTGTCCCCAGGGAGCCCCACCGCCACAGCCCACCTTGCGCTTGACATCAGAGGCGATGCTGAAGAGCAGGGACCAGTAGAAGGAAAGTTCGATCATGTAGTACCAGTACTGGGAGGGCAGCATGCTCTGAAAGCCAAGGAATAAACTGGGGGGCACCCTCAGTGTGCCCCAGGGGGGGCTCAATGCCTTTCTGTGGGCACCAGCCACACCCACGGGTGTCCTGGGGACCCTTCTTCACCCCACAGTGCACAAACCCCTTTCCCATGTGTCGGCCAAACCCACACGGGTGCCAGAGCCCCTCTGTGCCCCCCGGGGGTTCAACCCCTCCCAGTTCCCATCTGTCCCCACCTCAGGCAGCTCCTGGGGGTGGGGGGGCTGTGGGATGGCAGGGGGGACACAGGGGTCACACACTCACCTGGATGGGGTATCCCTTCCACACCTCCCGGAGGTCGTAGAACCAGGGTTTCTGGGGGATGTGGAGGGGAGAGAGAGGTGTTGGGGGCGCTCGGGGGGGACAGGCACATGAGGGGGGTGTGGGGGGGGCAATACTTACATCCACTATGACAGCCATGCCAGCAAGGAAAGCAATAAGGTAAAACGTGAATCGCCAACTGGAAAAGGAAGCAGAGGGTCCTCAGGGGGGCACGGGAGCGAGGGAGGGAGAGGGACGGACCCCCCCGGACCCCCCCATTCCACCCTCCCGGGGCCCACGGGGTCTCACCACGCCTCCCGGAACTTCTTGAGCAGACTGGGCCGGTCCTGGTTGCGGCGGCGGCGAAACCAGCGCTCCACCTGCCGCACTGAGCAGCCGCTCTTCCTCGAGAGCATCTCCACCTCGGCCTGGGGACAGCAGGGACGTCACCGCTGGGGGCCCCGCCACGGCCACTTGCCCCCTCCAGCCACGCCAGGCTCCTTTCGGGGACCCCCCCTCCCCTCACCTGCTTGGGGTGTTTGGAGGTGGCAGCGTAGAACCTCTCCAGCACAGGGTTGGGGGTGGCTTTTAACCTGATCTTCTCCTTGACGTTCAGTAGCCCGGCCAGGGGGGTGGCCACATACCTGAGGGGGGGGCAGGGGGACAGAAAATGTCCCCATTTCTGTGTCACCTGCCTGGCGTGCCCCCCGCCCCCGGGACCCACAGCCACTCGGTGCCTCAGTTTCCCCATCCCGCCGCTGCTTCTCCATGGTGGGTTTTACCACAGGGGGGATGCCCCAGGTCCCTCTGTCACCCCAGGGTTGGGGGACTGTCCCCTCCCCCCCGAAGCAGCAGGGCCACATTCACCCTGGCAGAGGCTGCCCCCCCTCCCCGGGTCTGCCACCCTCCCAACAAAGCCCCGTCTGTTCCCTGCCTCCGTTTGCCATAGTTTGCCCAACAAATCACTCCTTAAACGCTCGCGGGGGCCCCGGTCATGATAAGGATGCAGAGAGCCCTGGGGGGGGGGGGGTGGGGGGCACCCTAAATGTGAGCTATGGGGGGGGGGGCTAACTGCACCCCTAGGGTGCCATGGTCACCCTCCAGGGGACAGGGTGACACATCCAGGGGTCAACCACAGCGTGACCCCAGCCCCGGGTGCAGCCCCCGGCGTGTGGGGGGAGGTGGATCGGGGGGGGAGGTGGATCGGGGTGGGGGGGTGGGTGCATGTGACCCCCCGGGAAGGGCCTCACGTCTCGAAGAGGTGCCGGACGAGGAGGAAGAGGAAGGCCAGGGGGAGGGTGATGTAGAGGTCAGAGGCTTTGGCGTAGACGCGGCCATCGCGGTCCTGCAGGTCGGCCCAGGTGAGGTTTGCCGGGAGCCAGAGCCGTTCCCACCAGAAGCAGCTGTACAGGGTCTGGAACATGCTGGGGAGGGGAGAAAGAGGTGAGGGGGAGCCCTGACAGCACCCCAGGGGCACCCCCAGCCCTGCTCACGACCCGGTGCCCCCCCACCACGCCACACCTCGGCTCCCGGTGCCCCCCCCGGTGGGCGGCAGAACCCCCCCTGGTGCCGTACGGGGCAGCTGCGGCACACGGGGACTTTGCCCCCCCCCCGCGGGTGATGATTAACCAGGGCCGGCGGCTCCTGGCATCGGCACCGGGAGGAACGGGGTTCCCGCACACCGGGACTTCCCGACAGCACCGCGGGACGGGCACTCCGCGTCCCGGGGGAGATCCCGGGCACGCAGCCCAGCACCGGGAGGGGAAACTGAGGCACGGAGCCCCCCGCCGCCCCTGGGCCGGGCAGCCCCAGGCGGGATTAGGGATTTAGGGACACAATGAGCACCTTTGTGCCATTAAAAGGCCCCCACCGGGTGTGGGGAGGGACAGGACACCCAGCGCTGTCACCGCCACCGGAGCAGCGAGGAGCCACGTCCCCCCCTCGGGAAGCCAAGCGGGGGCTCCGTGGGCTGGGCTGGGGGTCAGGGGGGGTCCGTGCCCCCTGACATCCCGGGGATGGAGAGGAGCCGGAGCCGGGTACCACCGAACCAGCAGGGGGGGCGGCACCGTTAGGGGGGCTGGGGGGGGGGTCGGTACCGCCAGCGGGGCCCCCCCGGGGTGACCGCAGCAGCGATGCTGCTGGAAAGTGAGAAAATCCGCAAATGTGCAGGTTAGGGAGGAAAAAACGGGGCCGGGAAGGTCCCGGGACACCGAATCCCGGCCGCGGGCACCGGGAGCGCGCTGTCACCCCCCGCCCCGGTTGAGGGGGGCCGGGCAGAAGCCCACCGAGGGGGCCGGCAGCGGGCCGGGGGCAGAGCCAGTCGGAGGAGCCGGGGGGGCCCACCGGGCCCTTGGGGGGTGTCGGGGTAACGGGACCGAACGCGGGCGGCGAATGGGAAGCACCGGAGGAGCCCCGCCGGGCCCCGGGGCGGACACCCCCCACCCCCACCCCGCCGCAGGGCCTCCCGTTGGGCCCGGGCCCGCCCGCCCCGCCAGGCCTGGGCCCACCACAGCGGGGGGGGGGGGCCGCGGATTGGCGGGGGGGGAGCACACCGTGGGACCGGGAAACGGGACCAGGCCCGTACGTCCACCCGCGGCCCGGCCCGAGCCACCGCCCCGGCCCGACCCTCCTGAAACGGGCCCGGCGCTGCCCGGAGGCCGCGGAGCCCCCAGCCCCCCCTCACGGCCCCGGCCCCGGCCCAGGCCCCACTCACGCGCCGCCGCCGCCCGGAGCCGCCGCCGCCGCCGCCTCGCGCTGCCACTCGCACCCCCTACCCCCCGCGCGCGCCCCGCGCCAGGCAGCGGGCGGGAGTGACGTCACAGCCAACGCCGAGGGCCCGGGCGGGAGCGGGGCCGCCAGGGGGCGGGGCCGCCAGGGGGCGGATCAGCAGGCATGAGCAATCCACCACCGGGAGCGGGATCGGCGGACCCACACCCCGTGCCCTCTCTACGTGCCCCGAGGCACGCCCTCCGCTCGGCCCCGCACACCCCCACGTGCTCCCTCCGCGCACCCCACACCCCCGAGAGGCTCCCCCCCCCCTCTGCTGGCCGCGCCGCGGCACTACACCCCACGGGGCAGAGGGCCCCGTCACCCCAACCCCCCCCAAACCCGCGTGGCCGTGGGGGGCACAGGCCCCACGGGTGTCAGAGGGCCAGAGCCGTGCGTGTGGGTTCAAGTCCTTTATTTGCCAAGGGCTAAGGCCACGTTCAGGACACAGAAGTGTGTGTGCCCCCCCCAAGACGCGTGTCCCCCCACGTCTTGGAGCGGGGAGCAAGGGGTGGGGGTAGGATCCCCCTGTGTTAAGGCCACTGGAAAGATCTGGGTGGTCCCGGCCGGGAGGGAGGAAGGACACCCCCTCCTGTGTGTGTGTCCCCCATCCTCTCCCCATGGATCACTGCGGGGTCTCCCCGGAGGATGGCGAAGAGCAGGGAGGCAGGGGGCTCCAGGCGTGGGGACCCCACCACACACCCCAGCATGGCTGGGGGGCCATGGGTGCCCCACCCAGGGTGCTATAGGAGGGTGCAGTCCAAGTCCGGCTTCTGCCGCTGCCTCCGCTCTCCAGGGGGACGGCTACCCAGCGGTGCACGGCCCTGTGGGCACAAAATAGGGGAGTGGGAGGACCTCCCAGCAACCCCCACATCGTCCCAGGGGGCACCGCCCCCCTCCCAGGACCAGCAGGCACCCCCTTACCTGCACGGGGACCCGCTGCCGCTGGTACTCCTCCTGCTGCAGCTGCCGTGCCAGCTCCAGGTCGCTGAGCACGGAGGGGTCCTGTCCCCGGCCCTGTTGCAGGGACAGCGCCATCAGGTAATCCTGGGGGGGCACAGAAAGAGATGGGGGGGGAACTCAGCACAGCACTCCCAACCCCTGCAGCATCCCCTGGGAGCAGGGACAGGACCCTGGCATCCCCCATGCCACCACCACTTGTCCCTTACTTGGTCCAGTTGTCCCTGGTGGAGGCGGTGGTCTGGGGGGGCTGTGGTGGCCCCCTCCCTGCCCAGAGCGTGGCTGAGATGGAACTCGGTGTCACAGAAGCAGCTGTCACCGTCCACGGTGTGGAGGCTCTCCCAGACCACCTGCTCCTCCTGCAGGAAGCCCTGGTCCGTCACCAGCAGGTAGAGGTGGCCCTAGGGAAGGGGAGAGGGGTCAGTGGGCCCCCACCAGTGCTGGGGGGGGTCCAGCAGCTCAGGGGGCGTGGGGAAGGGGTGGCAGTGGCACCTGATGCTTTATCATGGTGCTGAAGTGGTTGTTGCGGAAGAAGACGCTGAGCTCGCCCTCCCTGACGGCGGCCGTCAGCTCACACAGCCCGTGGTATGTCAGCTGGGATGCCGTGGACTCCAGGAACTGCTCTGCCACCAGCCCTGGGGGACAGCGTGGGGAGGGGGCACGCGGCTGGGGTGTCACACACACCCCTACGGGGACCTCAGGAGTGGGTGGGTGGTTTGGGGGGGTCTTTACCTTCGCTCACCAGAGCGGAGTCGCTGGCCTGTTTGCAGGTGATGATCTTCTCCACCAGCTGGTTGTAGCTCAGCTTGCCCACGGCTTGCACCACCTCAGGGCTCTGCAGGGAGGGGAAGGGATGGGGGGGTAAGCACAGTGTGGGGTGAGCACCCCCACTCCCACCCACAGCACCCCAAATTCAGCTTGACCCTTCCCCAACCATCCAGGTCACCGGGATGTCCAGGGAGTGGAGATGGTGGCTTCCACCGGGGGGAAGGACCCACCACGGGGGGGTAACCTCTCCCCGTGCCTCACCAGTCCTGGGACCACTCCCCAGACCCACACAAGCCCTGGGGGTGGCCAGGGGCCAGCTCACCTGGGGGTCCACTAGCCAGCCGTGGTAGAGCGGGACGTTGAGGAGGTCGAAGACGATGCACTCGGGCGTGTACTCGAAGTCCGAGACGCCCGTGAACCTCACGTTGACGTCCAGCCCCGTTGAGAGCTTGGGAAGCACCGTCATGGTGTCATTGATGTTCTGGGGGGGTGGCGGTGGAAGAAGAAAGAGGGGGTGCTTAGGAAGCGGGCTGGCACCCCAAGTCTTGCCACCGGGGCTCCCCGAGATGGGGGGAACACACCAATTTTGGGGCTGGGTGACAGGCAGCCTCGCTCCTCACCTGCTGGAAGTTGAGCTGCAGCCCCTCTGACGGCTCCCGGGGTTGGGTGGACAGAATGCAGTCCCCTGCAAGGCAGCACGGTCACTCCACAGGGAGGGGGTCACCCCACAGGGAGGGGGTCACCCATCCCACCCCCAGGTCCCCGAGGAGCTCACCCAAATGTGCCATCAGCTCCTCAGCCGTGATCACCTCCTTCTGAGGGGGCAGCTTCACCTGGAAGCACCAAAATGTTGGGGACTGTCCCCAGCCCCTTCTCCTTGCTGTGTGGGTGGGCCCAAGCCTGATGCCCCCCAAATCCACCCCCCCCTGCACCCCACTTGCCTTCCACTGCAGGAGGAGGATGTTCATGATGGCCAGGAGCGGGCAAGGCCCATTCTCGCTCTGCGTGACCACAGGCGTCCGCTCACCCTTCCAGGTGATCCACTTCACGCAGTAAAAATCCCCCTCTGCTTCCTGAGTGGGGGTGCGGGCACGAGGCAAGGGGGGCTCTGCTGGTAACCCCGCTGCCCCGGTAGCCAGGCTGGGTTCAGGGGAGCCCGGCAGGGACCCCCCACTCTCCGTGGGCTGCTCCTCCAGAGTGCCTTCGCTGGGGTGCTCGGCAGAGGGGAGCTGTGGGGTGCAGCCGCGCTGCCCAGACACCACATCCCCCTCCCTGTCATGTGACATGGGGGGGTCCCCAGCCGGTGCCGGGCTCTCCCCACTGCCCACTAGTGCTTCTTCCGGCCCCCCGGTCCCCTCCGGGTGATGCTGGGTCCCTTCAGTGCCAGACGGGGCCGGGACCGTCCCTTCCTGCTTGGGCTCCATGGCAGTGGCGGGACCCTCACTACGGCGTCGTGCCTCCAGCAGGTCTGGATCAGGGCCCAGGGAACGTTCTGGGTACCCCCAGGAACCCCCACATCTCCAACTGCGCCCCTGGGCAGGGGGAAAATTTGGGTGTTTCAGGAAAAAAGCCCGAGATCAGTCCAATTTGTTCTGCAGGTGCAGGGTGGCACTGTGTCCCCCGTGGCAAGGTGTCCCCCAGCGTCCCTTTGGCTGCTCACGCCTCAAAATCCTTGTTAGTGTAATTAACACAGCGGGGGTTCATCCAGGGGTGATCCACGAGGAGGTCCACGGAAGGGCCCCACAAAGGGGTTCCAGCACACGCAGCCCCACGGCGATGCTCCTGTGGAGAGATCCGGGAAATTCAGCACTGGGGGGTAAATGGGGGAAAAAGGGGTTCTTTGGGGAGTGGGGAAAGTCAGGGGGGACTCAAAGTTCCCGGGGCTTTAGTGACAGAGCGGAGGGGCCTTGGGGGAGAGGAGAGGGAGGGGACGGTGCCCAACAGCAACTGCCGATTTACTGATTATTGTTAATGATACGGAGTTATGTATTCATTTTTGTAGGGGAAGGAGCACGGGGTACCGCCCCCCCCCCAGCCCGGTCGGCGCCCGGTGGGACCGGACAAACCGGCCGGGGCGAGGGGGCGGGCCCTGCCCGCCCCGCCTCAGCTCCCCAGCGACACCCGCGGACCCCGGGACCCCCGAACCCCCCGGCCCCGCTCTTACTTCACAACCGCTTTGCTTTCGTCCGGCCCCGCTCCCTCCTTTTTCCTCACTTATTCCTCTTCTCTTCCTTCTTTTTTCTTCCTTTTTCCCTCTTCATTCCTCCTTTTTGCTTTTTTCCTTTTTTTCCTTATTTATTCCTCCCCTTCCCTCCTCTTTTCCCTCTTTATTCCTCCTTTTTACTTCTTTTATCCTTCTTTTTGCTTCCTTTCTCCTTTTTTTTTTCCTCCTTTTCCCTTCTTTTCTCCTTTTCCCTCTTTATTTCTCCTTTTAGCCTTATTTTTTCCTCCTTTTCCCTTGTTTTTCCCTCCTTTTTTCCTCTTTATTCCCCTTTTTTCCTCCTTTTACGCCCCTTTCCCTTCTCCCCGGCCTAGGCCTCTCTCTCCGCCGCCGAGCCCGGCGCTGTGCCGGGAAGGCGGATTTAGGGCCGGGCCTGAGGGGCGGCGGAGGAGGCCGGGCCTGAGGGGCGGAGGAAGCAGGCCGCCCGCCATGCCGAGGCCTAGGCCTAGGCCT
The DNA here is from genome assembly GCA_028020825.1 of Podargus strigoides. Lineage (NCBI taxonomy): Eukaryota > Metazoa > Chordata > Aves > Caprimulgiformes > Podargidae > Podargus > Podargus strigoides. The sequence continues at coordinate 223,038 of CM051654.1, forward strand.
CGGCCGCACCCGCAACCCCCCATTTTCATAGTTGATTCTCTCATTTCCAGGCCCGGAGGTGGCCAGGAGGGAGGCGGGGAGTCCCCCTCGCCCCAGTCTCACCCGCTGGGGGCACCGGTGGGAGTGATAAACCGGGGGGCACGGAGGACACCACTGCCCCCCCTCGGGCCCGCGGGGGCTGTGGGGAAGGGGCGGGGCAAGCGGCGGGGCCTCCCTCCCCCCTTCCCGGCAGCCCCCGCGGCGGCCACGCCCCGAGGCCTGAGGCGGGGGTGGGGCCGTACCGGGCCGTACCGAGCTGTACCGAGCTGTACCGGGCCGTACCGGGCCGTACCGGGCCGTACCGGGCTGGGCGGGTTAGGGCGGGTTGGGGCGCGGATCGCCGCCGCTATGGAGCGGTTCGTGGAGGGGAACCGGGCGGCTCTGCAGGTAGAGGGGCCGGGGGGTGAGGGGGGCGACTGGGTGCCCAGGGGGTTGGGGTGCAGGGAAGAGCAGGGTGCATGGGGAGTGGGGTGCAAGGAACTGGGTTGCAGGGGGACTGGGTGCCCAAGAAAGGGGGGAGCCAGGTGCAGGATGCCTGGGGGAATGGGGTGCATGGGGACTGGGGTGCAGGGGGAGACGGGTGCCCAGGGGAGCAGGATGCAGGGGGGAGCAGGGTGCATGGGGACTGGGGTGCAGGGGGGAGCAGGGTGCCCAAAGGACTGGGGTGCAGAAGGCTTGAGGTCCACAGGGACTGAGTGCCCAGGGGATTGGGGTGCAGGGGTGCCTAGGGGAGTGGGGTGCCCAGAGGACTGGGATGCAGGGTGCATGGGGAGTGCAGGGGCCTTGGGGTGCAGGGGGAGTGGGTCCCCAGGAGAGCAAGGTACAGGGGGAAGTGGGGTGCAGGGGGTCTGCATGCTCAGGGGAGCAGGGGGACTGGGGTGCAGGGGGGAGCTGGGTGCAGTGTGCCTGGGGAAAGCGGGGTGCACAGAGGATCAAGCCCCCCGAGTGGGGTGCACCCACCTCCCCTGGAGAGAAGGGCTGGACGTGTGCTGCCCCTTGTCTCCATGACAGCCAAAGCTGGGGTGGCACAGCCGCACCGGGGTCACCCCAAACCTTTTCCAGGGCCGGGGGCTCCCCAGCCCCCCCTGCAGCCCCCTCCCCTGGCAGCATGGGGCCGCAGGTCCCACTGTGGGGGTAACGCTGCCCCGCTGTTTGCAGCCTCAGCTTATATGGAATAAACGAGAGAATCTGGGTTATGGCATGAAATAATTGTCACCAAACAAGGGCCTGGTGACGGCAGCTCCCTCAGGCGTGACAGGGGGGCAACATGGGTGGTGTCTTTCTCTTGCTGCTGTAGGCAAGAAAAAAAGGGGTAAAACGTGGTGTTTTGGGGGGGCAGCCAGCCCCAAAATTGCCGTCACGGGAGAAACCGCTTTGAGCTAAGGGTAAAACCCGAAAGGCTCCCAGGGCTGTGATGGTGTCCCCCGGGACGGGAAGGTCCCTGTCCCCACCACCGCAGTCACTCGTGGCCGAGCTGGGTTTTCCCGTTCTCCCTGTGGCTCCCATGCACCCAATTTCATGCATATGCCCCAAAAACATGAGGTTTTGGTGCCAAGGCTGGATCCCCAGCCAGGTCTCATCCTGAGGGCACCAGGACGGTTGGTGGCTGGGAGACAGGTGGCATCGGGGGGATGGCATCCATGATGAATGGCTCTGGGGGCACTGGTGTGTCCCCTCGAGGGCAGCAAAGGGGAAGGGACCTTCCCAGGGGGTTGTGGAGAATGGGGACACCGGGCCTGATGCCTCCCACCTGGCAGGAGCAGGTCCGGCGTCACCAGGAGGTCCACGTGGTGCTGGGGAACGAGGCCTGTGACCTGGATTCCACCGTCTCCGCCCTGGCCCTGGCATATTTCCTAGCGAAGGTGAGGCTCAGCTGCCAGCTTGGGTACAAACGGTGGCTTGGGGGACGCCTCACCGGGTGTCACCCCCTCGCCGCAGACCTCCCCGACTCCCAAAGCCGCCTTCATCCCGGTGCTGAACATCCCTCGTGCCGACTTTGCCCTGCGGACAGAGACGATGTTCCTGCTGCGGGAGCAGGGCATTGCCACCACCTCCCTCATCTTCCGGGATGAGCTGGACCTGGGGGGGCTGCACCATGCCGGGCTGCTCTCCCTCACGCTGGTCGATCACCACGTCCTGCCCGGGTGAGCTGGAGAGGGGACAAGGGGGGCAAACCGGGGCCACCCACCCCAAGCTTTGTTTTTCCCTCGCTTGGTTTTGGCACAGGGTGGGTAAAACCTTTCCCTTTCCGGGGTGTTTTTAGGGTAGGAGAGGAACAGAGGGGGTTTCCAGGCTCTGCCGGGGGTGATGCATGGCGGCTGCACCCCAGGGCTCTGCCGGGGCTCTCACCCTCCCCGTCTCGCCCGCCAGCGCCGATGCAGCCCTGGAAGAGGCTGTGGTGGAGGTCCTGGATCACCGGCCGCTGGAACGGGACCGAGCTCCTGGCTGCCAGGTGACAGCAGAGCCAGTGGGCTCCTGCGCCACGCTGGTGACCGAGCGCATCGCCCAAGGTCCCCCGGGCGTGCTGGACAGACCCACGGCCGCGCTGCTGCACGGTGAGGATGGGCGGCACTCGCTGAGCCCCGTCCGAGGGGGATGGTGACGACTGATGGCCCCTGGTTGTGTGTCCCCCCCAGGCACCATCCTCCTGGACTGCGTGAACCTGAGCCCGGCGGCCGGGAAGGTGACGCCCAGGGACGTGGCGTGTGTCTCCCTGCTCGAGGCGAGGTTCCCCGAGCTGCCGGCCCGTGACACCATCTTCCAAGCCCTGCAAGAGGCCAAGTTCGATGTCTCAGGTCTGGCTGGGAGCAGGTCCTGGGACAGATCCCCCACCTTGGGGACAAGGACATGTCCTGGGAGCTCACACTCAGCCCCTCTCACCTCCCAGGGCTGACGACGGAGCAGATGCTGCGGAAGGACCTCAAAGTCCTCTCCGGTGACGAGCTGCTCCTCGCCATCAGTGCCATCTATGTGGATCTGGAGGTGCGGCTCAGCAGGGGGAAACTGAGGCAGGGGTGGCACCATCGGGACAGGATGCCAGCGTCTCTTCCCCCTCCAGACCTTCCTGAGCCGGCCTGGCTTGCTGCAGGACCTGGAGGGCTTCTGCCAGGCTCGAGGCTACACGGGGCTAGTGGCCATGGCCATCTCCTTTAACGAGCGTAACGAGCCCTCCCGGCAGCTCGCCATCTACAGCCGGCGCGAGGCCCTGCGCAGCGCAGTGAGTGGGGACCCAGGCACCTCTTCCCCTGGCATCGGGGTCTCAGTGGGAGCTGGGCACTTCTCACCTGTGGTTCACCCCAAAAGCCCCTCGATTTTGGGAGTGCAGGGGGGTCCCAGCCACCATGCTTCCTCCCTCGTAGGTCTGCCGGGCACTGGAGGAGGCGACGGCACCGTCCCTGCAGCTCCAGCCCCTCCCGAGCCCCTGGTCCTGCATGGACACCTACGCCCAGGGCAACGCGGTGGCGTCGCGGAAGAAGGTCCTGCCCATCCTTCGGGCAGCGCTGGGAGGCACAGGCGCTGCCGGGGGCACGGAGGAGGAGGTGGTCCCACCGCCCACCCCAATGAACAGCCTGGTGGAGGACTGTCCGCTGGCACAGGCCGTGCCCCCCTTCTGTCCCCAGGATGTCCTGGAGCGGGTCAGCCGCATCGCTGCCACACAGTCCCCTGCCTCCCCCAAATGAGGGCAGGCGCCCGGCGGCTCTGGGGGCTGTGGGAGGAGGTGGGGGTCCCTGGGCAGGTCCTGGCAGGGTGCTGGGTGTGAGGGGGCCACAGCTGCCTTCGTTACAGCCCAGCTCCCTGCTGGGGACGGGTCCCCCTCGGGTGGGTTTTGGAGGACCCCATGTGCAGGGGGGCCAGGGCAGCACTCGCACCCACTTAACGAAGGTGCTGAGGGGGTTAACGAGTTCCTGCCTTTCCTCCCCGGGGGGGGCTGCGGGGGGCCCCACACGGTGGCCTGGGGCTGTCACCCACACACTCCCAGGATTAAATTTCCCTCTTTTCTTCCACTTTTGCCTCTCGATTTTCCTTCTGCGACAGGTCCGGCACTGCCCTGCTCACGCGAACCCCCTCTTTCCTGGGGTGCACACACCCCCGCCAATACCCCCCCGGGTCAGAGGAGGGTTTTGGGGGCCCACAGTGTGGATGGGGGGGGCTTGGTGCGGCTGAACCCCCCAAATCCAGCCCAGCCGGGAGGAAACGGGGTGTGGCGGGATGTGGCCAAACCAGTTTGGATGAGCCACCAGTGCCATCACCAGAGCTCGTCAGTGGTGGGGAGCCACAGGGCGGGAGAGGCTCCCCAGAGAGGTGAGTGTCCCAGTGCTGAGATTGTCTGAGGTCTCAGAGGGTTGAGGGGGTGGCGAGGGGGGTCCCCGCGGAGTGTCGGAGCTGTTTCCCTGTGGCCGGGCGCACCCATTTGTATCCGCTTTCGGTTTGGGAATGGGGTGGGAAAGGGGAAATGGGGGCAGTTTGGTGGGGAGCCCTGGGGTGGGGGAACTGGTCCCCAAGCTGGGGCTGGCATCTCTGCAAGTGAGTGACAAGGATGGCCATGGTGACGGCCTGGACCTGAGCGGAGTGGCAGGATGAGGACTTCCCTGGGTAAGGGGGTGAGGGAAACAGCACCCCCAAACCTGCTCCCCCCTGCTCTGGGGTCTCGCTGACCCCCCTGTCCGCACCAGGCCCCTGCTGGAGGGGTCCACGGGGACCCAGGGTGTCCCACGGCGCACGTGGAGGTGGCTGCTGATGCTGGAGGGGACCGAGAGTGCTGAGCACTCACCTTCGGGCAGCAAAAAACTGGACCTGGATGCACTGGAGACACCCTCAGGCAGTGATGGCTTCAAGTGGGAGGGTGAGACCCACCCAAGGTGGGGGCACGGGGGACCCCCGCGTTCCTCCCCCCAGTGCTGCGCTCACCCACTGCCTGCAGAGGAGCTGTCAGAGCCGGGTGCCTGCCCATGGGGGTAACACAGGGACGGGTGCCTGGGGTGAGACCCCTGGGTCCCCTTCCTGAGCCCGCTGGCTCTAGGGGGTGACAGGCACTTGCTGTGCTACCCTCTGCTCCGGCCATGGCACCACAACAAGGGCTTCGGTGCCATCCTGCTCTTCGCCACCTGCCACCTCCCACACAGCAGTGTCCCCCGGTACGGCTGCGTGATGGAGAACCTGCTCAGGTGGGGTGCTGGGGGGCACCAGGAGCCTTCCCATGCACCCCCTGCCTCAGTTTCCCCAAGCTGATGGGCTGTGCCACCCCTCCAGGTACATCGTGGGCACCCTAGAGAGGACAGTGGGCAACTGCTATGTCCCGGTGTGCCCGAGCAGGGCGGCAGCATGGGGGCAGATCCCCTCCTTCGGCTGGACGTGCTGCGGGGCTGTGGATGGGTGGTGAGCGCGTGAGAGCTCCCAGCAAGCACGCCGGGGGGTGACAGCGAGCTCTGGAGCATCCCGGTCCTTCCCAGGCTCCGGAAGAACCTCTATGCCCGGCCGTGCTATTTAATATTTAATCCCGGCGCTAATTAAACTATGTACACCTGCGCCCCAATTCGGGAGCCCCAGTCCCTCCTTGCGGGCCCCATCCTGCCACGGCCGGTGCGTCCCTGGTGGCGATCCTGGTGGTGATCCTGGTGGGATCTGGGGTGGCAGAGGCTGACTGGGTGGGGTTTTTTGAGCTTAAAAAAAAATAGATCTCCTAAAAAAGAAGGAAGGTGGCGGACTGGTGGCGGGTTGGTGGTGGTGGCACCGCGGGGCCGGCGCTGAGCTGCTGCCGGTGAGACACCGACGCATCGGGGTTTGATCCCAGTTTTGCACCAAAGCGTTGGGGTTTAATCCCAGTTTTGCTCCTCTCCGCCTCTCCAGGAGGGCACTGGATCAGCCTCCACACCAGGCCCAGCCTCACCACCGTCCCTGGGGAAACTGAGGCACCAGTGCTGGAAATGGGGAAAACCAGGCGGGTTTGGCACATCTGGGCTGCACCCGGCAGCTCGTGGCGTGTCCTTGGGGGAATCAAGGTGGGCTCCTCCTCTGGGGGGATCGAGGTGGGTTCCTCTGCCGGGGGGGTCAGGCAGTTCAATTTGGGCTGAAAAAGCCAGGAATCTGCAAAGTGCGAGCAGCCAGGTCAGGGACCTGCACAACGAGGCTCATTTCGGCGCAGTAATTAGTGGTGGCACCTGGGAGGGGGACAGAGGTGCCACCGCCACCCCCACGGCCCGGTACTCACCCGCTACAACACCCGGGAGCTGCTCCACTGTCGCTCCCGGCCGCCCTTGGACCTCATCTCCTGGACGGCACCTGTCTGCGGGGACAGAGGTGTGTCACCCAACTGTCACCCCATCAGCCAACTGTGTCACTCTGTCACCCAACTGTCACCCCATCACCCAACTGCGTCACCCTGTCACCCAACTGCGTCACCCCATCACCCACACGTAAGACCTGTCGCCCAAACACTGGGCCACTTCACTCTACTGACCCACCACCCAACCAGGACACCCACCACCCCAAAAGTGACACCCATCACCCCAACAGTGACAACCACCACCCAATCATGAGACCCATCACCCCAACAGTGACACCCCCCAGCCAAGCACGAGGCCCCGCGCCCCACGGGTACCATGGGCAGCCCCTCGCCCGCGGCCATGTCGCCAGAGCCGATGTGCGTCAGGTGGATGAAGTTCATGGGCTCCCCGATCATGGAGCGGTCGATCCGTCGCCTCCTCTTCTTCTGCAAGCAGACAAGGGCCATCAGCCCCCGCTGGGCCCCCAGCCCCTCACACCCTCCCGGGACCCCACACCCTCCCCGAGCACCCCAGCCCCAGGACCCCACACCCTCCCCGAGCCCCCTGGCCCCGGGACCCCACACCCTCCCGGGACCCCCAGCCCCAGGATCCCACACCCTCCCAGGACCCCACACCCTCCCCAAACCCCCAGCCCCGGGACCCCAGCCCCTCCCCAAGCCCCCCGGGCTGAAGCCACCCACAGGCTGTGGTTTCTCCAGGACGCAGCAGCCCAGCTTGTGCCAGAAGTCGCTCATGGTGGCGGTGGCGCCCAGCCCCTCCCTGGCTGCCAGGGGGGCTGCGCCGGTGCTGAGACCCCGCGTGGGGTCACTCCATGGGGACAGGGGGGACACCAGGTCGGGGTGGCTGAGCTGGCGGGGATGGCCCTGCAGGGAGGGACATGGCATGATGGGGGAGAAGGGGACAGAAGGGGACCCCCATATACCAGGGCTGCCCCCAGCTGCCCCCCGGGTGATGCATCACCTTGGGGAAACTGAGGCACGGTGTGGGAGAGGAGCAGCTGGCTGCGAGTTCCACAAATAACCCCAAATCAATCCATTTCCCATCGACCAAACAGAGTCAGAGACCCCCGAGGGACCCCTGGCATCACATAGAGACCCCTGAGGGACCCCTAGCATCACACAGAGAACCCCGAGGGACCCTTGGCATCACACAGAGACCCCCGAGGGACCCCTGGCATCACATAGAGACCCCCAAGGGACCCCTGGCATTACATAGAGACCCGTGGGGGACCCCTGGCATCACAGAGACCCCCAAGGGACCCCTGGCATCACATAGAGACCCCCAAGGGACCCCTGGCATCACACAGAGACCCCTCAGGCACCCCTGGCATCACACAGATCCCCAGGGAGTTCCCCCCTGGCCAGAGCAGGATGGGGCCCGGCCCTTGCCCGTGCAGGTCGTGGCTGGGGGTGCTGCAGCAGGAGGGGGGCCCAGAGGCGGCTCCCAGCTCCCTGAGCCAGGCACCAGAAATATCCTGGCCCTTCCAAACAGGGGCCGGAGGGGGACAAATAAAAGTGGGGACAAATAAACAGGGGCTCTGCCTGGCCGGAGGGACTCACCCCCAAACCTCCACTCTCCTGGGTAAGGTGTGGAAAGGAGGGTTCACCCCCAAAATGGGTGCTCCCCCATCCCAAGGAGGGACGAATATTTCACTGCCTAGGCACCCAGTGCCACGCACAAAGCTCACCCGCGCGGGGAAGGGCCACGGCCTGAGCACAGCCCTGTATCGGCCACCAGAGAGTCCCCGTGCCAAGGCTGGGACGAGTCCGGACCCCACCACGCCGGCAAACAGGAAAAGTCCCTTCCTCTGCCCCGCGCCGGCGACACCGGATGGGTCCGAAGTCCGCAGCCGCTGGCCGGCGCTTTCTGCCTGCAGCAGGGAGGAGCGGGGCCCACAGCTGCTCGCTGCCCACAGCCCCCCAAAATGGGGTGCGACCCCCCAGGGGTGCCTGGGGACGCTCCAACCCCACGGGACTGCATCGCCTTGGTGCTGTCCCTCAGAGCCCCTCCCCGTGCCCCTCACCATGGCGTCTCCCAGCCGCCCCCCCCGAGAGCAGCAGCTGAGAACAGGCAGGTTGTGACACGTCCGGGGTGGTGTAAACCGGGGCCGTGCCCACGCCAGCCCCCCCCCAGCCCAACCCAGCCTCTCCCTGGGGCTGGGACGGATGGACGGACGGATGGACAGAGAGGGGTGGGGGGGCTCCCTTTCTTTCTAGCCCCATTTCCTTAGGAAATGAGGCCGCCGCAGCAGCCCCCCCCCCCCCCTCAGAGTGCCCCAGCTCGCTGCCAGAGCCGGAAAGGCCTTGGGGGGGAGGGGTACCCCCCAAATTCAGCATCACAGCCAGTCCCCGAGGTGCTGGAAGAGCCTCAGTGGGGAGCCCCGGGAGTGGGCTCAGCCTCGTACAAGCCACTAGTGAATCCCTGTGTGCCCCCTCCCCCCCGAGGTGGTCAAGCTGCCACAATCCCCCCACCCCCCAGCTCAGACCCCTCCTTCCCCCCCTCCCAACACCCCCCAGCACCCACCGGGTACACGTCCTGGCACCCGGCGAAGGGTGACGGTGACGGCTGGGACCGGCTCCGGACGGTTGTCAGTCCCGCAGGCCGCAGCTGCCCCAGCTCCCCCCACCGTGGGGTCTCAGGTGCCCTCCTCACTGCTTGCCCACCCCTGCAATGAGTTGTGTCCGGTCTCAGCCCAGCTGGGCAATGGGGCCCGGTCACACGGTGGTCCTGGGGAGGGCGGCTTAGGGCCCAGTCTGCGTCGGCACACACAAAATGACTTCCCTGTTGGGAAACCACCGCTCGCTCGGCGGCAATGCGTCACCGGCGGAGACAGGGAGAGGAGCGAGGGCGGCCGGGGGGGCCGCTCCAGCCCTCCCAGTACTGGGAGTCACCCACCCCAGAGGGGCCCACTGGGGTCCCCCCCAGCTCAGAAGGCATAGGGGGACGGGCCTGTGCTGGGTGAGAACCCCAGAATCCCCCCAGCTACAGGCCCAGGACCCCTGGGATGGGACATTAAAGTAAGGGGAGAGCACCCTTTGCGTGGGATGGTGACGGCTGCCATGCGGGGGGCAGCGGGTGCCAGCAAGGGGGGGGAACAGTGGGGCTCAGTAGGGCTGGGGGGGTTCCAGAAGAGCTGGAGGTCCCAGGGCTCCCTCTAAGGCTGGGTGGTCCCTGAAGGGCTGGGGGGTCCCAGAAGGACTGGGGGGTCCTGGTGTCCTGGTAGGGCTGAGGGGTCCCAGTGGGGCTGGGGACCTTGGGGGTCCTGGTTAGGGCTGGGGGTTCTGGACAGGGCTGAGGGTCCAGGTAGAGTTCAGGGGTCCCAGTAGAGTTCAGGGTCCTGGTAGAGTTGAGGGGTCCAGCAGGGTTAGGGGGTCCCGGCAGAGTTGGGGCGTCCCGGTGGGGCTGGGGACCTCGAGGGTCCTGGTTAGGGCTGGGGGGTCCAGACAGGGCTGAGGGTCCCGGTAGGGCTGGGGGTCCTGGTAGGGTTGGGGGTCTCGGTAGGACTGGGGGTCCTAGCAGGGTTGGGGGGTCCGGGTGGGGCTGGGGGTCCTGGTAGGGTTGGGGGGTCTCGGTAGGACTGGGGGTCCTAGCAGGGTTGGGGGGTCCCAGTAGGGTTGGGGGTCCCGGCAGGACTCCCCGGTCCGATCAGGGGGCTGCAAGGGGGGTTCCCTCCACCGCCTCCCCCCCGTCCCGGTGCCGCCCCCGGTGCCCTCCCCGCTTTCCCACGGTGCTTTCGGGGGCCGTTCCGCGGGGTCGCACCGCTCGCGGGGGGCGGTCGCGGCCCCGGTGGCGGTTCCATTACCTGCCCCGGTGCCGGTGCGGGTCCCGGTGCTGGTGCCGGTCCCGGTGCTCAGCTCGCAGCGGCCAGGCGTGGCCCGGCGGTTGCGGGACACGGCGCTCCCCCGCCGCCCGGCTCGGCCCGGCTCGGCCCGGCTCGGAGCACAGCTCCCACCCTGGAGGCCGCCGGCATTGCAGGGGCCGCGGCCGAGCGGGGGGGCCGGGAGGGGCGGGGGGTCCCCGGGGTCCCGGCGGGGCTGGGGGTTCCCAGAAGGGATGGGGGGTCCCAGCAGGGTTGAGGGTCCCCAGGGTCCTGGCGGGGCTGGGGGTCCTGGGGTCCCTGTAGGACTGGGGGGTCCCAGCAGGGCTGGGGGTTCCTGAGGTTCCAGCAAGGATGGGGGTCTCCAGTAAGGGCTTGGGGGCCCTGGGGGGTCCTGGCAGTTCTGGGGGTGCCCTGCAAGAGTGGGGGTCCCCATCAGGGGACCTGTTTGTTCCCAAGCCTTATTCCCACTTTTCCCATGGATGTGCTGGAGCGCTCATGGATGGAAGCACCGAGAGGGTGGAAACCCCCGGACCCCCCACGGCCCGTGGCATTGCATCACTTCCAGCTTGCACAACGCCCGCTGCCACTGCCACCACCGGTGTCACCGCCAAAATCCACAGCTCCAGCCACCGGCCAAGCTGGCCTGGGACCTCCAGGGTGTCCCCTCCTGTGAGTCCCCAAGCCCACCTAGAGGGACCCACGCAGGGGACACCCCTGGGTGAGCCCCAGAGTGTCCCTTCTCACGCCAGCCCCCAAATCCCAGCTGTCCCCGTCACTCCCACTCCAGGGATCCTGAACATGGTGGCACTGTCCCCACTCTGGGTCCTTGTCCCCCGCCGGATAATACACCAAGTGTCCCTGAAAGGGACCTCGCATCGCCACATCCCCATCTCCCTCCACAGGGTTTGACCCCAGGTCCCTTCCTGGGGAGGGATGTCACAGATTTGGGTTGTCATGCATGAGCCACCCCTGTCAGTAGGTGACACCCCAAAGTTGATGGGTCCCATCCAGCTCCTTACGGAGTCACCCAGCCAAGCTGCACCCCATGGCCTTGGGGATCCCCAAAACCACAGCAGCTCAGGCCCCTGGAGGGATCAGCATCTGCTGCCAGGCCCAAATTGGCATTTTCCGCGTGCCCGGTGCTGGCGGGGCTGAGCTGGGACTGGGTCTATTTAGGAGCAGGGGACATGGGATCCTCTTGGCTCCGGTGGTCGCAGGAGGAGGAGGAGGAGGCAGAAATAGCCCGGCTGAGAGCCGTGCGCTGGCGGAGGACTTGGCACCGGAATGAGCTGCACACAGGGAATGAGGAGGAAAATGGAGAACAACCCTTCCAAAGCCCCGGAGGAACGTTAATCCCAGGGGAAGCCCAGGGGAGGGGGGTGAGGGCAGCTCCCAGCCTGTCAGGGGCGCAGACCCCATCTGTCCCCCCACAAAAGGCTGTCCTGGGGTTCAGCAGTGCCTGGGGCGTGGGGGTTCACAGGTTGGAGGGGTCACATTGGGGTGTCCTCTGCTGTCCCTCTCTGATGGTGCCCGCAGGTGCTGTCGCAGGGAGCAGGATGTGCCCCCCACCCCGGCCTGCAGAGCAGCCACCCTTGTCCCACCCTGGCAGCAATGCCAGCTTTGGGTGTCTCCCTCCTATTCCTGGCTCCAGACACAAACCCGAGATATTTTTGCCGTGCACCATCAGGACCAAACACCTCCAGACTCTTTCCGTGTTTTTTTGCCCCAAAGCTCCCTGCACTCAACCCACAAAGTGCCCTCCTACATCCCAAGGGTTGGGGGTACCACAGAACCCCATTTCTTTTCACACAGGTAAAGAGAAACCTTTGCCAGCTGCGTGGAGGCTGAAAACAGTCCGTTATCCCCCCAGAACCTGAGCTGGGGGCTGCAGGAGGGAACTGGGAATCGCTGCAGGATATCTCCCATCCTCTGCAGGTGGAATATATTATCCCTGTCTGGGGATTCCAGTGCACAGGATCCCCTCCAGCACGTCTGCGTGGGCTGGCCTCCCCCTCCCCGCTGACTCATCTGCCCATCGTCCCCCCCGCGCCGTGACAGAGGGGAATCCACCGAGCGGCTTCGAGGGGCTGCATTGCAGACCCGGACACGCCAGCAGAACAAAAGCCACGCTGCCACGCTCCCAAGCTTCCCAGCACAAAGAGCCCGGCCGGCATCGAGCCCACCCACCCATCCACCCACCCATCCATCCCTCCAGCCTCGGCAGGTAAGGGATGAAAAGCAAGAGGACGCCTTTTTTGGGGGGAAGAGATTTGGGTGGAGGGGGGCGTTGGAACCCCAGGATTTTATTTTTTAGGGAGGAAGTAAGCCACAACTAGCAGGGATTAAGCAAATTAAGGTGGTTTTGCCCACGCTGATTCATGAGGAGATGCTCAGGGCGGACACACAACGCCAGAGGGTTTTTTTTTTCTGGCATCAATTCCCTTTTCTGGATATATAATTTTTTTATTTCTTGCTTCTAAAATCCCTTTTCCCCCTTTTGAAGCTTTAAAATCCATTATCTACGACATCCAGCATCGGGAAATAACGGGCTGCTGTTGTACAGGAGGATACCCGGGGATGTATCCCGGGGAGGGGAGTATTCCAAAGCACTATGCCTCAGTTTACCCCGGGGGGGGTTGACACTGGCACATTTCATGGCCTCTGCGTTCCATCTGGAATCTTAAATTTAGCAGCTGATCACCCGTCATCGCTGGGATGGGGAGTGAGGGCGTGACTCGAGGTATGGCTGAATCATCCCTCGAGATCTGGAATCCCAGGGCTTCAAACAGGGGAATCAGTGGGAAATGGAGGAGATTTGGGGTTGATTATTTTTTCCCCACCTCAGTGACATCATTCTTCCAGGGAGCAGCAAGACACTGCGGCCGTGACTCAGCTCGGGCCATGCCATGCCCAAGAAAAAGCTGAACCATGTCCCCTCCTGCTCCTTCCCAGTTCTCCGGGGACCCGGGTGGGGCTGTGGGGGGGCTCTGCGGCACGGCACTGCGGGATGCGATGGCAACGCCGAGCGATGCTTCCAGCCCCTTCCAGAGGGTTCGGTCCCCTGGGAAGATGCGATGTCACGCGTGCCAGGGAGGGAGGGAGGGATGGCGTGGGCTCTGCAGGGCCCCCCCCCTCGCCGCCCGCTCCGTGCTGGGCTCAGCACAGGGAAAGGGTGAGGCCCCTTTGCACGGTTTGGTGGAAAAAAGGGTTCATTGGGATCCCAATTTCTGTCCCTGGTGGCAGAGTGGGATGTGGGGGACAGCTCCGTCTCTGCTCCCCGCTGATGCCATTGGGGTGCCCAGGATGGATGAGGGGAGATGCAGTTGGGAAGAGGCTAGCCCCCACCCTGGCCTTCCTTCCCATGCACCCCTTTGTGCGATGGGGAAACTGAGGCACGGGGGGACAAGCCTCATTGCACGCTCCTCCAAATTACAGCTTGGAGAAGGGCCATGGGTAAAACCATTCAGAGCAAGCCAAGAGTCAAACCTCTGACACCTCACTCTCCTGCCCCAGTGATTTTTTTTTGGGGTGGTATCCTGTGGGATTTGGTCAGTACGGCAACACCTGAGAGTTTTAGCGGCTTTGGGGCAATGCCTGTGCCCTTGGTAGAGCTTTTCTCCTCCTCTCCCCTCACCCCCTTCACCTTCACAGCCCAAAAATGCTGGACACCATCAGCAGCCAGTACGATTCCTTCATCTACTGGAGGATGCCCATCCCGCGGCTGGACGTGGCGGAGCTGGAGGGGCTGGGGCTCAGTGACGTGGCCCTCTACAAACCCAAAGGAGGGCTGGGCAAGCTGGGCGGCCAGCGGGATCAGCTCAGCCAGGACAGCTCCGACGAAGAGGACGGTCTGCTGCAGTTCAACACCTTTAATTTCTGGAGAGCTCCTATCGCCAGCATTAACTCGTTAGATTTTGATCTAATTTGAAGCCCTGCTTTCTGCCCCTCCTTACCTCCCCTGCCCTCTCCCTCTCTGCTAGGCGTGTGAGGATTTGGTTTTGTTGGTGGTATTTTTTGTTTCCGGGCAGTTTTTGACATCGTTAATTAACTCAGCAGTTAACCCCGGCCCTGAGGGTGATGGGCTCCCCAAAAAGCTTCAACCTTTCTCCACCTTCTCCCTATTCTCTTCTTGCAGCAGCGCTGGAAACACCACAGCGGTGCAAGCAGGGGGTAAGAGCAGAGGGGAGGGGGCAGAAACAGCCACCCCATTGCCCCACGTCCGCACGCCAGCGGGTATGGAAGGTGCTGGGGGGGTTCTGCCACCACCCCATACCCTGTGGCAGTGTGACCGTGGGTGTCCCTGTGTTCTGGGATGAGCGTTCGAGCTCATTTCTCGTGTGCTTTTTTAAGAAACTCATTTGTGCAAAGGGAGCGGCGCAGGGCTGATGGGAATCGTCTTCGTTGTGCAGAAAGCATCATTCCTGCTCCTCTCGCAGGGACGCAGAGACCCTCTGCGCTCCCCTGGCCCTGTTCCTCCAAAAGCCTCTCCTTAACCTTCCCCTCGGGATAATCAAGGTGGAAGAGGCAGGGATGTGCCTGGCACATGTGCACACACCTCTTTCATCTCTTCAAGCCCTGTGGCTTGAGCCCGAGGAGGAGAAACAATGGCCAGGAGGGTAAATATACGTGGAAATGCTCTGACCTTGCTTGGTGGGGTCAAGGTTGGATGTTCACCATCTGAAATTTGCTTTTTTCTTGCTTTTTTACCCTCTGCGTGCTTTATCCCAGATGTGACTCCTGACTGGAATAGAGGGCCAGGTACATCGTGGGGTCCAGATGGGTAACGGGGCCTGAGCTGAAAGATAACATGGAAAGTTCAGTTTGACCTTACCCCAAAAAGAAAAAAAATCTGGTTCCCCACCCAATTAATCAATCCCTTTAAAAACAACAACCAAAAAATGCTGCATTCACTCAAGTGGAAGCCTTGCATTCCCTCAGGGGAGGTTTGCACCTGCACTGTCCACAAACTGAGGTTTATTTCTGAGCATCAAAATGGGGAAAAGAAAACCCAACCCTGAATCATTTTTGGCTTTTAAACATTTTTTTCCCCCAAGATTGTTTTCTGGGAGAGTCAACACAAGTGGTTTGTCTTCTTGAATGTGCTTTTTTTTGGGTTTAATTGGGGTGAAGTTGTGATGTGGAGCATCCTGAAACTGTCCTAAGAGGGGGGTACATGGCCGGGGGGAGACAGCACTTAAAAGGTACCCCAAAACAGGCAAATATTGGAAAAATTTGCACTCTACGATGAAAATGGAGTGCAGCTCTCCTGTAACCTCCAGAAATGCCCCAGTCTGCTGACTTTGAACCACCTGTGTCAAACCAGAGGTGAAAAATGTAAAGTCTCCTATGCAGAACTGTTTGATTTCTGTGTTCCCCGCTGGGAGAACCCGCAGGAGAAGTATTTATTATGAAACTTTAAATAAAATGATTTAGAAAGCATACACATTCCTGTGGACACTTAAAGAAAACCCATGTAGATTGAGTTCTTTCTGTAATTTGCCATTAAATTGCTTTAAATCTTTTTATGGTGAGCTGAGGACAGGAGAGCACGTGCCCATGTCTTTGCAAATGCTGTGGAGGGTTTAAATGTGGAAAAAACCCTAAGCCTAAGGGATTATTTTAATTTAAAAACACTGAGGATATTATTTAAACTTCAGCTTTTCCAAACCCCACAGGAAAAACGCCTCAGAGGAACCCCAGGATTTCACATTTACCTCAAAAATGGGCATTCTGAGTGCGTCAGGGACACCTGAGGGGGTTATGCACCACAGAGAGGGGGGCGCGGGCACCTGAGGGGAGCCCAATCCTAGACAGGAGGGCACTAAGAGGTGACAGAGGCACACAAACTTTACTTTTTTATATATACATTTATAGATATAAACATATCGAAGTAGCCAGAGCTCTGTGAGGTAACACGACCACCACCGCCCGAGAGAGGCGCCGCCGCTGTTTTATACTTGGCGCCTAAACGCCTCTGCCGAAACTAACTCCAGGGGCGCATCACGCCCGCCACGTTTCCGCCACAAGGTATCCTTCCGCTAGAGAAAATACTCCCCTTTTAGGGCTCCCCCGTTCCTCGCCGCCCTCCGCCAGGCCCAGGAAAAAGAAGAAGGAATCCTCTAAGCCCAACCCGTTCCCTCTGCGGAAGAGCCAGCGGAGGTGCAACCCGTCGTTCCTCCACTGAGGGCGGCGGACTCTTTTATTGACGGTGTGGTATCCTTCCGCCACCGCCTGCCGGCCCCGCCGCCGGCTCAGCCATTTTGTGCGGCCGCGGAGGGAGGGGCGGGAACAGCCGCGCGGCGGGGGGCGGGGGGAGCGAGGGGCGGTGCTGGGGGCAGGGAACAGCCGCGTGCCTGGGGGGGGCCCGCGCCGTCGCGTGAGTGGGGCCGGGGCGCGGGGGGCGCCGCGCGAGGGGAGGGGGCGGAGGGGGCTTCCCGCAGTGAGGGAAGGGGTGAAGGGGGGACCCCCGTGAGGGAAAAGTGCTGTGGGCCGGTTCGGGGGGGTGGGAGCGGGCTTTCCCCTCTGCGGAGGGGGTGTTTGGGGGTCCCGTCGCAGTGTCATACGGGGGTGACCCGGGGGGCGGCCAGGAGAGGCTCTGAGGGGGGTCCTGTGCTGAGGGAGCGGTGAGCGGACAGAGCCCCCTCAGGGGGAGCCCTGGGGAGTTGTGGGGGGCGCGGAGGCAGCGCTGACCCCAAAAGGGCTGTTTCCAGGGGGCTGGGGGGGCGCGGAGGAGCCGTCAGCTCCGAATACTGGAAATGACTCAAAAGAGAGACCCTCAGACTGGAACCCTCCCTGAGAGCGTCCCGCTGGGACGAGGGCAGGGACGGGAGCAGGGATGTCAGCCCCCTCGGAGAATCAATCATGAGGAAGGGTCAGTTGAACACCAGGAGAGAAACTGATGGTTTTTGTTAACGATCCAGCTTCTCCTTTCTTTCCCCAACACACCCGGAGTGGTACAGTCCCGTCTCGCAAACACGTAAGCCCGTGGTTAACTCTCAGCGCAGAGCTGGGTGCAACATGAAAGTGTTTTCAACGTGGGCGACGAGAAGGAGCACTTAAAAACTGTTCTCTGTGCCACAAGAAGTGAGAAAAGGGGAAAAAAAAAAAACAAACTGGAAAGTCCTAAAGGGCGGAGGGGTGGTGCTAATCAAACACACGCATTGGAAATGCATCAGAGGCCCTGGTGGCAAGAGTAAACGCTGAGTAGCTGCTCTGGGCTCTCGACTTCAAGCTGTAGGTGTTGCACGGAGTGACCACACGCTGGGAAAAGGCTGCAAGTCCAAATTCTCAACGTTTGTGGAGGGAGATGAGGTGGGCAGCGCGTCCCGGTGGGATGGAGGGGTGAGGTTTGCTGGTTCTGGGGGTTGCTGAGGACAGGGTGGGATGTTTCTCCTGAGAGAATAAGAAATAAGAAAGAAGAAATAGAGCTTTCCAACTGCTTCAGAGAGCTGTAATTGCAGGAGAAATAAATAGAGACGCTGTTCTCTGGTACGTGGAGCGCAGCTTTTGGGTTCTGCTCCGTTTGTGACCTTGAACAAGTCTCTGGAGTCACCAAGGTTTGTTTGACCCTCTACCAGCAGCAAACAGCGATGGGTCCCCCACGCTTCATTGCTGGTGCTGGGTTCAGAGAGAGACATTAAATCATGTTCTTAAAGTGAAATTTTACAACATAATTTAGCATAATTTACATAATTTACAGCATAAAAGCGAGTTTACAACATAAATGTTGTACAGGGAGGGTGAATGGCTTTGCTGTTGCTTTTATAGGTTCTGCTCTGGGAACTGGATCCACATGGGCAAGTCTTTGTGTCCGTGCAAGGCGCTGTTGAGGTAAGGGGGATTTTGCCAGAGCTGTGGTGGTGTCAGACCTGGCTGCTGACCCCGTGTCGGGGCATGGAACTGGAAAATACCATCAAAGTTTGTGCATTATTGGTGGCTGGGCCTCGTTCTGTGTGGGCAGACAGCGTGTCCAGATGGGCTGTAGTTGTACAGCGCTGTTAAAACATCTCTGCCTCACCGCTTTATGTCTGGTTTCCGTTTCTCGCTCCCACCTTTTAAAGCAGCTTCCATCAAATCCTTGCTCCCATGTGTGAAGATGTCCTTAGTGGACCTAGGGAAGAGGTTGCTAGAGGCAGCTCGCAGAGGCGAAGATGACGAAGTGCGAAAGCTGATGGCGAGCGGTGCGCCCTTCACCACCGACTGGGTACGTGGGGGTAGGCCTTGGTTTGCTGTGCAAAGAGGGTTCTGTGAGTGCTCTGGGGCTGAACCTACAGGTCACAATCTGAAATTGGAGTGGTAAAGCCCGAGTGTGGATTGGCAGAGCAGATTCCAGATAAAACATTTTAAAAACCAAGATCTTCCTCATGTAAAGATGAATTTGTGTAAAGATGGAGCTGTGCCTGATGCCCGAGAGCAGTCACAAGCACTGTGCTGTCCCGCACAGCTGTGGGTACAGAGTTTGGTGCTTTAGGATCTACAGTTCCCAACTGCTGAGATAAAGGATGAGTCAAGTTAAACTGGAAGAACTGTTAAACCTCTCAGTAGTACAAAGTTCTTTATTTAATTGGTTAAACTTAGTCTAGAAACCCATCTTTGGGTTTTTTTTTCCTTCCCTTAAAAAAACCCAAACCCTGAAGACAAACCAGTCTTCAAGTTGTAATGTAAAAGTTGAATGTTTATTGGGAAAATCATTGGATGTGCAGTCCCTTAGTTCTGAGTGGAGAAAAACCAAATTAAACTCATTTCTTCCAGACACCATAATCTTAATTACTGCTGGACACACACGTGGTGATGGCTCTGCCTGACCTCCCTTGCTGTGAGCTGACAGTAACTCTCCTAAATTAACCTGACAGTAACTTTCCTAAATTAACCTGACAGTAACTCTCCTAAATTACCACGCAGCTTGGGACGTCGCCTCTCCACCTCGCTGCCCAGTACGGCCACTACTCGACAGCAGAAGTGCTGCTTCGAGCTGGTGTTAGCAAAGATGCCCGAACAAAAGTCGACCGGACGCCGCTGCACATGGCTGCGGCTGACGGACACACTCACATCGTCGAGCTGCTCATTAGGGTAAGTCCAGTAAATTAGGTATCACTTTAGGGCGGTGTAAATGGCTCTTAAAGTGTTGGTGTCCCTGTTGAAGTGCAGGCACCGCCTTTAAGACACTGAGAGACGGAGCCCCTGCATGTAACACTTCTTTCTTGCAGAACGGGGCCGATGTAAATGCCAAAGACATGCTGAAGATGACAGCTCTGCACTGGGCGACAGAGCACAACCACCGGGACGTCGTGGAGCTGCTCATCAGATACGGAGCTGACGTCCACGCGTTCAGCAAGTTCGATAAATCGGCTTTCGATATCGCCTTGGACAAGAACAACCTAGAGACTTTGCTAATGCTACAGGTAAGAGGAAGGAGAAGCTCATTGGTGACTGTCCTCTGTGCTAGAGGTGGGATTCTTTTCTGTATGGATGTAGGAATGTGTGCCTGACCCCACTCTCCTTCCTAGGAAGCCATGCAGAACCAGGTCAACACTCACCCAGAGAGAACGGATCCCATCACCAGCACTGTGACTCTCACCTCACCCTTAATTCTCACCCCAGGGGAAATTCTCAACCTCACCAGTCTCGTCTCTTCAGCAAATGCCAAAACAACCTCAGGTGAGGTTTTACATGACCTTGAGTGGGAAAGTCTTGGAAAAAAGTTCCAAAGCCTGCTCACCAGTAGAGGGCAGATGGTCATTTCGCAGAGGAAAATAAAATACAGGCAGACACGCCCAACTGCTTCCTGCCCCAGAGTGGTTTTGCTGTGGAAGGTAACAGAGCCAGTTCCTGGCTGATGGAAATAAAGGTGGTTCTGCTGTGAGTGTCAAAGTGCTGCTGAGCTTGGCTGTGGAGCTGCAAGAGGGCTTGAGAAAATGGATCTGGCTGATGGCAGCAGAGCAATAATGGGAATTATTGCCTGTGCCAAATCCTGAGCGCTGCAGAGCGGTTGGGGAACGGTTTGCTTTTGTCCTTACTGGCCACGAGAGTTGAATGAGTGTGTTGCTCTGTGTAAACGTTGAGTAAGGAAATTGCAGGAGCAGGAGGTCCACTGGGTATGCAGCTTGCTCCTTATTTCTTCTGTCCCAGGTGCTAGGTGGAAGGAATGAGGTTCCTCATTGTTCTGTGAGCCTTCTGTACCCTGGGTGACGCTCCAGCCACGGTCAGTGTCACTGTCACAGTGCCACTGTCTCTACAGACGGGTCTGGCTCTGCCTGGGAGCTCGGTAGGAGTCACAGAGGCCAGCACCCTGCTGAAAGGCTGTTAGAAAACTGCTGATTTCCAGAGTAAACACACAGCCTGCTCAGACTTTCTCCTGGGGTGAATGCAGCCCTTCAGTTGAAATTGTTCTTCGTTTTTCATCACCTCCATCCCTTTGAGGTGAAGATCAGTCCTCAAATCCATCCATGGTGCGTGGGTGAGTGGGTGCCGGCAGCGCTCCAGATGAGCTCTTGACACTGGCCTCATAAATCCCCCTCTCTTCCCGCACCTTCCTCCTGTATCCTGCCCTGTAATCGCCTTGTTCAGTCCCACAGTGGCTTATTGTCCATGTGTGGCTGGACTGAAACCCCCTAGGTTTTCCCCCGTGACGCTCCACGCATCGGTCGGCGTGAAAACAGCCGGTGTCTCCTGCTCCCAGCCACGTCAGGAGGTTTTTCCTCATCTCCCACAAGAGGGCATCGGCGACTGCACCTCCATTATCACAAAAATCTCTTATTTAACACAGCTTTAATAATTGTTCCGGTCTCTCTTAACTTTGCTGTGTCTTCCCTCAGCGAAGAAGTTTTTAAATGGGAATAACTCTGGAGAAATCTGGTTACCTTGGAAAACAAGTCCCTTTTGTTCAATCAGGAGAGAAAATAGGTTGCAGGGGTTAAGGCAGGAGAACTTGAGATGAACTTCCCTTTGTGTGCTTACAATCTATTTATCTATGCTGGCAACGAGGTACAGGATCTCCTTCTTTTATTTTTTTTAAGGGGAATTGTGGGTTTTATGCACTGAGGCTGTGCCTGCTCAGTTAATTTCCTGCTCCATTCTTGTTAAGTCTGCCTTTGAATAGGAATTGCTGGGCTCAATTGGAGGAAGAAACATTGTTTTTTGGAACCCAGAAGGCTTGTTTGTCTCATCCAAATCAATACCCCAGTGCAGTAATGGGGCTTTCCCTTGCTGGTGCTGGGAGGGGAGGGAGGGAGGACCTCCCTGCCTCCAAATCAAGTGACACATGCAGCCAATTTCTGCATTTGAGCCCAAAGCTGTTCACTGCCTTGTGCTGAAAGGTTTGGTCCACGAAGTAACACTGAAGAACTGTACTTGGAGACTTGGAAAGAGGAGGAAGAGCTCGGGTGCTGCAGTTTACTCATAAAAGCAATGGAGTTTGGTGGATTCTTTAGGTCTGATGGTTTCTGAAAGTGGCAGTGTGGCGTGGAGCCAAGTGGGGCCGTGCGGAGCAGCCGCTGTGTGCAGTGTTACAGCAGTGTGAGTGTTGTCAGCTGCATCTTGAGAAGCCACCCATGTCTCCAGATCAGATCTGGGCCTGCCAGGCAGCCCTGCAGACAGCCTCCCTGTCTGTGGGCCTTGCAATTACACGGGGGCACGTCACTTCACGCTTGCTCTTTTTACTACGTGATTCAGAAATAGCTTAATACTTACTTTAAATTCAATTAAAAATATAGTAAAACATTCAGAGTGGGTGCAGCCTGTCCTGAAGTGATACCAAAGCCCTTTTACAGTTAGCAGAAGAGGCACCTCATGCAAAACAATCTGTCCCACCTCCCGTTCTCCACTGACCTCGAAAATCCGTCATTCCTGCTGTCTTGATCTCTAGGTGACCAAATTGTTGAGTTTGACTGCTTTATTTATATATCTATATATATTCCTGCCAGTCCTTCAGTGTCCCCTCATCTTGCCCCCGCAGGTGACTCCGCCGTGCAGTTTGCCGGTTCCCCCCCCTCCGTGCTGGCCACGCTCGCTGCCCTCGCTGAGGTGTCGGCGCCACTTTCCAACTCAGACCCAGACACAGGTAAGGGAAAACCACTCAGATTCATCTCATTCTAGTGAGTGTCTTGCCAGGAAACTGAAGGAAATTGAAGAGATGGAAGCGAATTTGCCTTTATATTTGTAAATATTTGTGAAGCAGTGGGTTAATTTTGTTTATTTATTTTTTTAATCCCAGTTCAAACTTAGTTAGAAAACCAGCAACTGTTAGCAATAGAAGTAACTTCATTAACTGGCTTGTCTGACCCTGCCATCCCAGTAAGTTGCTCTTGATGTGCTTTAACAGTTACATAAAAAAGAAAATAAAACAGAAACCCAAAACCCCAGAAGGGGTTTACTGTAATCTATAAATATTTGTTTAAGAAGGAAATGTTTTCTGTCGCCACTTTGCTGTCAAGTGTTGTAAGTAACCGATGTTTTGAGTCTCTCGAGACTGGGAACTCCTCCTTATGACCTTTAATTAACTTCAGATTTAGGAATTTGATCAAGTTGCTATCATCCTTTCACCTTGGAAATCAGTGACCTTCCGCAGAGCTGAGTGTTTCTCCTGTGCCCAGAAACGAGGAGTTTGGCTCCTTTGAGCCATGGTGCCACACCATGATTCCTTGACCCCGCCGCGCTCGAGCACTTTCCTCTTTGGCAGCCGCAGCGCCGCGGGTCACATCCCCTCCGCTTCCTGCGCCCAGAGCAGGATGCAGCCGAGGGGTTGCGATCCTGATTTTATTTGTGCGAGCTGTTAAATCACACACAAAGTGTCCCGGGGAATCGAGGCAGGCTGCAGTCACCCAGCCAAACTAAACAGCCTCCTCACAGCTGCTGGGGCTGTGCTGGGGCGGATGGGGCTCATCAGGCACACACAGAGGGGTTTTGGCGTGTGGTTTGTCTTCGTTAGAGCTGGGGGAAGGGCTGTGGAAGGAGGTTTTGCAGAGCCAGCTCTGCTGAACAGCTGCTTCCACATCCAGGCTTTTAATTTAATTAATGCGCTTGGATGTTAGTAATTACCCAAAACCTGCTGGGTTTACTCTCTGTCTGGTTTTGCTGAGGTTTAGCGGGTGCTGTTTTCTTTCCTCCGCGAAGACGTACAGTATTTCCAGCTTGTTTTCCATCAGCAGGCATCCTGCTTCAGCTCTTTCATGAGTCAGTTTCTATTCAAGGAAGAGAGGAGGAAGCACTGCCTTTTTAAAATTTTTTGGCTCTTTATTTCTCAAGGTAAGACAGAGGAAATGGTGGAAGCAAATTCTGTGGACTCTGCCCTACAAGAAGTAGTTGGCAGTGGAGGGCAGCACTTCATCGCCATCGTCATGGACGAAGTTCCCCTGGAGAGCCTGCAAACAGCCGTCCCTGACGGCAGCCTCGGCCAGCCCTTCATCCTCACCATGCAAGAGGCACAGCGAGGTGAGGAGGGGCTGAGGACTGGGGTTTTTGTGCTAAACCCAAACACCTTCAGCAGGACATCGCAGGAGGAGGAGTGCCGAGGTGGCCCGTGTCTCTTTGGCAAAGATAATTCCTCATCCTGTGGTAAACTTCCCCATCTGGGAGTAAATCACTCAACGGATGAAACCACAACCTATTCCCTTTAGCAATCACTCCGTCGTTCTTGTAAAACTTAATATTAGGCCATTAATATCTGCTTAAATACACCTTTTCCTCCTGTAACTCCAGTCACACTGCCGAGGGCAATACCATCCATCAGTCTGACAAGGGAAACGTACAGCCTGCTCAGTAAAGCTGGGCAGAGCTCCAGTGAACTTTGATTTTCTCAAGGGATGGGATTCATCAGCCCCGCCTGCTCCTGACGGTTCCGTTACCGCGTCCTGGGGACACTCGGTCGTTGGGGGTTAATGGGGGTGCAGAGAAAGAGGATTAGAGCAGCTCTCCCGTAACACACGTACAGCGTTCCAACGTGAGGCAGGTTACGGACTTCACGAGTGAAAAACCATTCGCTAAAGCTGTTAATTATTCAGAATTATTTGCCACATTTCCTGGCTTGGAACCCCTTCTCAGCCTCAGGAAGACAAAGGGGGAACTGTTGCGGTAGCGCTACCTTCCGTAGCTCACGTGGTGCGTTTCTCCTCCTTGGTCAGACAGATTCTTGGCTTCCCAGAGCAAAAACCCACGTTTGCAGATGTAAAACGGGTTTGTTCTTGGTGTTTAAAGCTGATTCAGAGCTTAGGGCACGGGGAATTTTCCAGAGGAGCTTTCTGTTCCTCTTGCTCAGCCTGCCTCAGCTGTTAATTGCATTCTTTGACCTCGGGGTCTGCCAGCCCCGTTGGGGTGACACACTCAGGTGTTTCAGAGCCCCAGGTAAAGAAAACTGGAAATCCAGCCCAGAGTTTCTCTGCTCTCCGGGAAGACTTTGGCATTGCCAGTTCTCAGCTCTCCTCTTTTTCTCCAGAACCACGCTGACGCACGACTTCCAAGAAGTCTTTCGGGAAACATCTGTGCTAGAGCGTGTCTCGCGCTGTATAATTTGTCACCTTTTTAATTTAATTTTTCAGTTTTAACTGTACCTGCTGGTCAGGTTGCAGAAGAGGCTGTTACTGAGGACGGAGATGACGCAGGAGAGGAGGAGAAGCAGCTGGCCAAGAAGCAAAAAGTGGAACAAAACGCAGATGACTCCAAGGCAGACAAGGTAGATACTCCTGGTTGTGACTGTGATTGCCATTTCCCTGCTGGGCTGAGGATGTCAGGCTCACGCTCTGCCAAAGCCATCTCAGAACAGAACCGAGCTGCGCCCTGCTCAGCCGAGCCTGGGGTGTCTGTAACAAGCTCCGCAGGGTGATTCCCTGCTCCTCCTGCACAGGCTCCTGCGTTAGCTGTGAGCATGGAGAGGAGCGATGCTCACCCAGGTGTAGGTAGGAGGACTCACTAACTCACTCAGCGCAATGTTGACCCTGTAGTGCAGGGTTTTTACATGAACTGTGGTCGTTTACTGAGATTAATTAGGATTTCCTGGAGAAGCACAACACGCTGGGTGTAGGCAAGTCTGGGAGCAGCAGGAAAGACTCTCCCACTACTCTGTCGGGAGGGAGAAGGTTCCTCTCGCAGGTGGTGCCTCCACCACGGGCTCTCTCAACTTTTCTTTTCCATAGGGCAGCGTTGGAAAGGAAGTGCTGCAGCAGCAGCTGCAGGAGGCGAACCAGAAGGCTCAGGAATATCACAGCCAGCTCCTGGAGAAGCAGCAGGAGGCAGAGGAATACTGGCTGAAGCTGGCGGCCATGGCGAGGCCGCAGCCCGACGGAGCGGAGGTGACGGTGCTGGAGCAGGTCGCTGAGGCTGACTCGCTCACAGTGACCTCGGAAGCCATCAAGGACTCTGTGCTGGCCATGCTGGAAACGGATCAGCTGACCGATATCACTGTGGAAACGGTCACCTCCTAATCCTGCGGCACTGACTGGGGTTGGGACGGGAAAAGAACTTTTTTTTTCCTTTTTTTGGTGGTTCAGTAAGGTGCTGAGAGCAGAGGGCTGTGCTGGAGCCGCCCCATTGCTGGGGAGAAAATAAATACCTCATTGCTGGAGCAGCAGCTGCCCCCAGCTGCCTGGGCAGGGATGGACTGCAGGAACCCGCGGCGTTCGCCACCTCCTGCGACAGCGAGCGGCCGGTCTGCGCCCCGTTCCAGGGAGGGTTTGGGGGAGCCCTTATCACACCCCGTAACGACCCAAAGGGGTCACCAAAACCCCCTTAATGACCCAAAGGGGGTCACCAAAACCCCTTTACACGCTTCTCACGTCACGTTTATCCCCGTTATTCCCGGGTGTGCCCAGGGAACACGGCGTTCCGGTGGTCCAGGGACCGCCTCGGATGTTTCTTTGCCAAGAGCTGGACCCAATCGCGCCCTCAGAGGCGTAACAGAGACTTCAGGAATTGAGAACTGAAGGAATTAAAGGGTTTGGAGGATTTTAAGCCGAGCTCAGCAGTTTCCCGGTGGGTGCGTGGGGTAAATCCCCTCCCACGGGAGTCGGGGCCGCGCTCTGCTGCGTCAGCACTACCCCCCCCCCCCCCGCCCCCGTCCTCTCCCTCCCTGTCCCCTCCCCCCACCCCGCGGGGCCGTTTTTGCTGACACAGCAGATTATTTCCCCAATCCCATGGTGGTTTCCCCATGCCAGGCACGGCACCAGGGTAGGAATCGCGGGATAAACGGCCGCGTCACGGGGGCAGGGCCCCATGGGCCCCCCTCAGGGTCCCCATGCAGGACCCCGTTTGTGCTGAGGGGAAATGTCTGGAAATGCCCAAATTTCATCATTTAACCTGTTTTTTTGTACTATTTCTTAATAAAATACCACGACCCCCGTGAGCAGCTCTTTACCCTGGTGTGTCCTCTCCCTTCGTGTCCCCTCATCTCACATGCCACCATCTCTGTGGGGACACCCCAGGGCCACCACCACGTCCCCAAGGGCACCTGCCACCCTTGTCCCACCCCGCTCCCGTGCCCCCTCACCCTGGACAGAGCCAGACGGGCACCGGCGCGGGGGTGACCACGTGTTTAATCACCACAGCTGAGCCCTGCTCCTACACGGTAGGACGAACCGAGCTCCGGCACAGAGCCACCATGTCACACACCTCCCCCGTGTCCCCAGGGGGCTGCGGCCATCAGGGTGGTTCTGGTGACCCCCAAAGCGGCAAATAAATTAGAAAGGATCAAAAAAATAAAAGCCCTGGGAGATGGGGACCGTTGTCACCCTGGGCTGGGACATGGGGGTGGCTCGGGGTTGGGGGGATCCTGTCACCCTTGGCCAGGAGATGGGGTGTCTGGGGGGGACCCTCATCACCCCGGTGGGGACCAGCCTGGGGACATGGGGACCCTCATGGCTCAGGGCATGAAGTGGGGACCCTGCCACCCAAGGCAGGGGATGGCTCAGGGCCCCTGCTGCCAGCTGGGGTGTCCCATGGGGGCTGGGGATGTCCCGTGTCCCTGGTGGGGGGCTCATGGCCGCCCGGGGGCCGCTGGTGCCAGGAGGGGCTTGGGCAGCACAGGGGGCTTCATGGAGAGGGAGCGTTCCAGGGCACCGGGCCAGGGACCCCAAGGTGGCCCCCTTGGTGTCCCCAGGGAGTACATGCGGGTCAGACCCCGGGCCAGGCCAGGGGGGCTCATGGGTGCCCCCCCCAGCGAGTGTCTCTGTGCCAGGGGCCGCCGGGGCGGCGGGGGGCTGTCGGGGGGCACGTCCAGCCGCAGGGGCGCCCCATCACGGGGGGCCAGGGGGAGGCTGGAGAAGGGGGCGCCCGGCTGCACCCGGCTGGCGAAGGAACCAGTGCCCGGGGGAGCCCCCGGCCAGCCCGAGCCCCCCGCCCCACGCAGCCGCTGTAGCAGTTCCTCCAGGGTGGCCTTGGGTGGGGGTCCCGGGCCGGGGGGCTCCGGGCACCCCGGGGTGCCGAGATGGGTGGTGTGGCCCCTCCGGGGCTCCACCGCCCGCTCCCGGGGTGGCCTGGTGGGGGGCTGCGGGGTGGCCTCGGGGGTGGGCAGCTCGGGGGGGTCCCGCGGGCCCCCCTGGGGCGGCAGCGGCGGGTAGAGACGGGGGCCGGGCGGCTGGGCCGGGGGCCGCGGGGTGGCGGAGGGTTCCAGGGGGCTCTTGGGGACAGCGGGGTGGCGGCAGGTGGCCGCCAGCAGCCCGGTGGCCAGGGCGCCCAGGGCGAAGGCACCCAGCACGCAGCCCACCAGCACCGGCACCGGCACCGTCGCCGCAGTCCCTGGCCCGGCCCGACGCACCCCTGCGGGAGCACCCGTGAGCCTCCGTGCACGCTGGGGACCCCACCCCGAAACCCCCCGGGGTCCCTCCTGGCTCCTGGGGTCCCTCTCTCACTCCTGCGGTCTCTCCTAGTCCCCGGGTCCCCCAACCCAGGTCTTCTCCCGTCCCTGGGGTTTCTCCTGGTGCCCAGGGTCCCTCTCCCACCCCTGGGGTCCCTCCCCTGTCCCTAGGGGTCCCTCCCCTATCCCCGAGGGTCCCTTCCTGCTCCCTGGGGGTCCCTCCCTTGTTTCCAGGGGTCCCTCTGGGTCTCCGGGGTCCCTCCTGTGTCCCTCCCCTGTCCCCAGGGTCCCTCCCAGGGAGTGTCCAGAGGGGGACACAGATGGGTGTCACTGACCATGGGCCAAGTCCCCGTCTCCGTCACTGTCCCCCGCAGCTGGTCTGTCTGTGACAGCAGAGTGGGGTCAGGCCAGGCCCCCCCCAACCCCTGGGGACACCCGTGTCCCCCTCATGTCCTCCACATCCTCCAGTGTCACCCATGTGTCCCCAGGTCCCCAGTGTCCCCTGGTGCTCCTCTATGTCCCCAGGACCGCCCAGTGTCACCCATGTCCCCCCACTCACCTTGGCAGGTCCCAGTGGTCCCGGGGGATCCCTCCACATCCTGCTCGAAGCCGCTCCTGGGACATGCAGGGGGGGACATCACCCACTGTCCCCAGTGTCCCCACCCCGCGGAGGAAGGGACCCTGGAGATCGGTGGGGAGCCCCCAGGGAAGGCCACTGTGGTGGGGGGGAACACTTACGGGAGGTCCTCGGAGAAGGGGACACAGCCCCCGGGGGGCAGCCAGACGCAGTAGGGGTCACGGGCAGCCAGGCAGCTCCTGGGGGTGGACCCGGGGGACTGCGTGGCGGAGCCGCCCACGCACGTCCCCGGGCCATCGCACGTCCCCGGGCCATCACACGTCCCTGGGCCCTTGCACGCTCTTGCACACCCCCGGCCCTCGCAGACCCCCACGCTCTCACACGTCTCCATGCCCTTGCACACTTTTGTGCCCCCATGCGTGCCCCATGCCCTTGCGAGCCCTGTGCCCTTGCACACTCCTGTGCCCTCACACATCTGTGCCCTCGCACGCCCTCGTGCCCCCACGCATGTCCCATATCTGTGTGCACGCTGTGCCCTCACACACTCCCGTGCCCTTGCACACCCCTGTACTCACATATCTCAGTGCCCTCCCGTGCCCTCATGTCCCCATGCACGCTCCACGCCCATGTGCACCATGTGCCCTTGCACATCCTCGTGCCCTCACACACCCTTGCACGCCCCCTCACCTCCGGCAGGCCCCGTGCCGGGCGCAGCGGCTCAGGGGCAGACGCACGAGGCACCCGGCGAAGGCGACATAGAGCTCCCGGCCCGGCGGGTGCAGCTCCAGCCCCAGCACCCGACTGGCACCCCGCCGCCCCTGGCACCTGCACCCCCAGCACGCATCAGCACCTTGCAGCTCCAGGGCACCCCCTAGCACCCATGTGCCCCCCGGCACCCATCAACGCCCCATGGCACCCATGTGCCCCCCGGCACCCATCAACACCCCCTAGCACCCGTGTGCCCCCCGGCACCCATCAACGCCCCATGGCACCCGTGTGCCCCCCGGCACCCATCAACACCCCCTAGCACCCGTGTGCCCCCCGGCACCCATCAACGCCCCATGGCACCCGTGTGCCCCCCGGCACCCATCAACACCCCCTAGCACCCATGTGGCCCCCGGCACCCATCAACGCCCCCTAGCACCCGTGTGCCCCCCGGCACCCATCAACGCCCCATGGCACCCGTGTGCCCCCCGGCACCCATCAACACCCCATGGCACCTGTGTGCCCCCCGGCACCCATCAACGCCCCATGGCACCCGTGTGCCCCCCGGCACCCATCAACACCCCCTAGCACCCGTGTGCCCCCCGGCACCCATCAACGCCCCATGGCACCTGTGTGCCCCCCAGCACCCATCAACGCCCCCTAGCACCCGTGTGCCCCCCGGCACCCATCAACACCCCATGGCACCCGTGTGCCCCCCGGCACACATCAGCGCCCCATGGCACCCACATTACCCCCGGCACCCATCAACACCCCATGGCACCCGTGTGCCCCCCGGCACACATCAGCGCCCCATGGCACCCACATTACCCCCGGCACCCATACAGCACCCACGGCCCCCATGAACCACCCAGCACCCACAGCCCCACAGTGCCCATGAGCCCCCCAGCACCCCCAGTGCCTGGCACTCACCGTCTGGGGTCATAGAGGTTGATTTCCTCGAGCAACAGCGTCTCAGAGCCAGCATCCCCAGTGTCACCAGGCTCCTGGCTGTCCCCGGGTGCCGGCGTGCCACCGGGGTGCCGGGTGACCCCGGGGTGCCGCGTGGCTGCCAGGACCTTCAGCACCCGCCCGTCCTCGGCCCCCAGGAAGAGCACGGTCTGGTTCCCCCGCGGCCCCGCGCCCACGTCCACCGCCAGCTGCGTCAGCCTGCGCACAGCGCGCAGCACGTGGGGCCTCGCACGCCCTTGCACAAGAGCCTTGCACGAGGACCCTCCCCATGTCGCAGCACCCACAGGACTGGCTGCACCCCCACCCCCTGTCCCCAAGGACACCCCGACCCCTGGTGCCGGGGCGCACCTGGTGCCGGTGCGGGTGAAGAGGGGCCGCCCGCCGGCGGGTGCCACGGCGCCGTGCAGCAGCGGGTGCTCCTTGGCGAAGGCCAGCGTCTCGTCGGGAAAGTCCCCGGAGCTGAGGATGCCAGCGGCCGGTCCCATCCCGGCGCAGCAGCCCGGCCTGCAGCACAGCCAGCGTGGGGACCCGGGTGGCCAGGTGGCCGTCACGTTGTGGGGGGATCCCAGGGCACGGGTGCAGGGGGTACCTGGGTCGGGGCACCCTGGCCTCGGGCAGCGGGGTCCAGGTGCCCGTGGCACCGCGGGGCTCGGCGAAGGGGCCCTCGAATGCCTGCTCCACGTCCGCCAGGTAGAAGGCGCAGACAGCTGAGCCGGGGATGCTGCGGTGACAGCGGGGGTGGCACCAGCGCTGGGGACACCCCTGACCCCTCCCAGGGCTGCCAGGTTGGCCTTGGTTTGGCCATGGCCCCTCTGTGTCCCTGCTGTACACCCACACCCTGTTCCCCTGTGTCTGTGTCACTGTGTCTTGTCCCACTGTGTCCCCACGTCCCTGTGAGTCCACCCCTGTGTCCCCAACTCCTGTGCCCCCATGTCCCCCTGTGAGTCCATCCCCATTGTCCCCACGTCTGTCCCTCCCATATCCCCATCTCCTGTGTCCCCATGTCCCTTGGCCATCCACATCCCCACGTCCCCACGCCCACATGTCCCCCGCCATGCCTGTTGGGCTGGGTGCCGAAGAGGGCGAGGACAGCGGGGCGCCCGTGCAGGGCCCGGGGGGGTGTCACCGCCTCCAGGACATCGAAGTAGAAGATGGCATCCCCAGGGACAGCACACTGCAGCCGCACCTTCAGGAAGGATGTCCAGCGCCGCTCCAGCACCCGCGGGGAGCCCCCTCGGTCATTGCGGCACACCCGTGCCACCCGTGCCACCACCACCTGTGTGGGCACCCGGGGGTGTCAGCACCCGGGGACCCACGGGCATCAGCAGCCGGGGGGCACCAGCACCCAGCCAGACGCCCCGGTGAGGGGCACTGAGGTCTCCCCTGCCCTGACGCCAGGGGGATGGGCACCCAGGTGTCCCCCCTGTGCCATCACCACGTCCCCGTGCCCACCTTGCCCAGGGCGCTGAGCTCCACTGCCACCTCCCTGAAGAAGAAGTAGACGTAGGGGCCGTAGGGCAGCGCCTGCACAAAGTGGGGCTCTGGGGGGGGGCGGGGCAGCCATCAGCCCTTGCCACCTCCTGTCCCCATCCCCCACCCCTGCGCCCACCCCCTCCACCCCGCTATGGCCCCTGTACCCCAGGTGCCAGCCCCCCCAGACAGCCATATCCCCATCCCCCCGTGCCCCCCAGGTACCCTGCAGCCAGCGGGAGCTGTACTTGAGGGTGCGCAGGGGGGGCCGCGAGGGGCTGAGGCTGCGGTAGATCACCGAGTCGCTCGCCTGGAAGTCGGCCACCGTGGCCGAGTACAGGCTGCCGTCTGCGGGGGGGGGACACCAGCGTCAGCCCCGTCCCCTCCTTGGGGACCCCGTGTCCCCCCCCTCCAGCACTCACCCACGAAGAGGGCGACGATGCTCTGCTTGGCGTCAAAGGGGCACCGGGCCTGGCCGCTCACCTCCTCGCCCTCCTGTGCCAGGCTGCTCACCTGGGGGGAGGGTGATGTGCTGAGCGCCCCCCGTGCTCATCACACCCCTCTGCACCCGCCCACTGCCCCCAGCCCTGGCACGGAGCTGCTGAGGACCCCCACACTCAGCACACCTCTGGGCACTGCCCCGCTGTGCTCCCCAGTGGGGGCTGAGTCCCCCCCCACTCATCACACCCATGCCCCCCCCCCAGTGACACCCCACCTCCCCAGACCCCCCCTACCTGGTAGGTGCGGCAGAGGGGGCTGAAGGCGTTGGTGCCGCAGGCCAGGAGGGTGCCGGCGTCGCGGGGCACCAGCACCCGGATGTAGTTGTGGCACTCGTCCTGCACGGGGACACGGGGGACACATGGGGGGGACACATGGGGGGAGGACACGGGGGGCCGTCATCCCCACCTGCCTCTGCCCTGAGCCCCCATCCCTTGTACCCCCATACCCTGTACCCCCACAAACCTTTACCTCCATACCCCTGTACCATGTACCCCCAAACCTCCACACCCTGCACCCCCATCCCCTGTACGCCCACCCCCCCCATGCTGTACCCCATCCCTTGTATCCCCAAACCCTGTACCCCCCCACGTACCCATACACCTCTGCACCACATCTACCTGTACCCCCAAACCCCCAGCACCCCCATACCCCTGTACACCACACCCTGTACCCCCACACCCCATGCCCCCAATACCCCACACACCCTGTACCCCCATACCCCAGTACCCCCTTACCTCCCACTGTACCCCACACCCCGTACCCCCACACCCCGTACCCCCTGTACCCCCGTACCTGCAGCCGGCCCCGCATGGCGCAGTTCTCCCTGTCCCGCGTCTCCCAGGTGAGGTGCTGGGGGTGAGACGGGGGGTGTGGGCATGGGGACCCCCACCCCATCCCCCTGTGTCCCCAAGACCCCGTCCCCCCTTACCCGCTGGGGGTACAGTGTCCCCTGCTCCTGCCCCAGGTCGAAGGCGTAGATGTGGTCCCTGGGGGGTGGGAGGGCGTGAGCGTGCAAGGGGACACGGGGGGCACACAGCATCACAGGAGGGAACACAGGAGCACAAGCGTGCACAAGCGTGCGGGAGCACACACTGGCGGGCACAAGCGTGCACAGGCACGGGCAAGCGGGCTCGAGCATGCAGAAATGGCACAAGTGCATGCAAGTGTGCCCAAGCGTGCACAGGCATGGACAAGTGCGCACAAGCTTGCAGAAGCAAAGAAGCCTCCAGAAACACACATGTGAACAAGCACGCACAAGCATGCACAAGCACACCAAAGGTGGATGAGCTTACACAACCAGAGACAAGAATACGTAAGAATGGACAAGTGCACACAAGCTCGTGCAAGCTTGCACACGCACAGAGAAGCGTGCACAAGTGCACACAAGCACGCGTAAGCTTGCACAAGCACAGACAAGCATGCATAGGAGCGATAAATACGTAGAAGCACGCCCAAGCACAAAGCGCACACAAGCGTGCCCGAGTGCACACGAGCGTGCCCGAGCGTGCGGCCCCGCTCACCGGGCGGCGAGGAAGAGGGTGCCGTTGAGGCGCAGCATGCGCTGGAAGTCGAGGCCGAGCTGGGCCGTGACGTTGTCCCCCCGAAGGCCGCTGAAGCGGGGGTAGGCAGCGGTGGCTGCGGGGACAGAAGGGGACGTGGTGACACCTCGCCAGCCCCCCCCAAGCCCCAGTCACTCCCCCGGTACCCCCACACTCACCTGCCAGCCCCACGGTGCTACGCGCCACCAGGTCCCGCGGGAAGGACTGCGCCGTCCCCCCGGGGACAAGGAGGAGGAGGAGGAGGACAAAGGGCAGCGGGACCCCCCGCATCCTCGCGGGTGCCTGGAGGGGATGCGGGGCTGAGGGTGACACCCCCCCGCCGGGGCTGCGAGGGGCTCGGATCAGCACGGGGAAACTGAGGCACGGGGGGGGCACAGGGCAGTCCTGGGGATGGGGGGGGGTGGGGACAGCAGGGATGTGCACACCCCCCAGCACCCCAAAACACCCCCACAACACCCCAAACCACCTCAAGTACCCCCAACACACCCCCCAGCACCCCAAAACACCCCCACAACAC
The DNA here is from genome assembly GCA_028020825.1 of Podargus strigoides. Lineage (NCBI taxonomy): Eukaryota > Metazoa > Chordata > Aves > Caprimulgiformes > Podargidae > Podargus > Podargus strigoides. Next base: position 257,258 of record CM051654.1, read on the forward strand.
CCCAAACCACCTCAAGTACCCCCAACACACCCCCCAGCACCCCACCTACATCCCAAAACACCTCAAGCACCCCCAAAACACCCCCCAGCACCCCAAAACACCCCCAGCATCCCAACACCCCAACCCCACGCTCAAACCACCGCACCTCCACCCCTCTCCAACACCCCCCCCCCCCATCCCGCCCCCACACCCCCCCCGCACCCCCCAACATCCCAGCTGCACCCCCACAAACAACGGCCCCCACCTCGCCCCGGCCCCTCCGCGCTCGGTACCGGCTCCGCTCCGCTCCCCTCGCGGACCCGAGCGGCTCCGCCCCGGAACGGGCCGGGACCGGCCGGCCGCCGGAGCGGGGCCGTGGCCGGGGGCGGGACCGGGGACCCCCGTGGGACCCCACCCGGGACACTCCTCCCCCCCCCCCCGCCGGAGCCACCCTATAGATAGCCGTTGATTCCCGTTAATAAGCTGATCCTCATTAGCCGCTGAGGGCTGGGTGTTGCACACGCGTGTGCACACGCGTGGGAGCGGGCACAGCCCTGTGCCCGGCGGGGTGGACACGCGAGGTGCTGGGTGGGGACTGCGAGCGACTGGGAGCGCTGCTCCCCCCCAGGTGCCACTCGGGTTCTGGTCCCCAGGTGTCCCCAGGACTCCGGGGGGGAAACACAGGGGACCCTGGGGACATCAGGGGAAACTTGGTGGCCCCGGGAGACCCCCGAAGCCCTGGGGGGCCCTAGGGGTGTGGGCACAGGGTGACACCTGGTGGCAGCACGTGGTGTGACACCTAAATCCCCTGGATGACTTGGGGGGACACACACCACGTCCCCAAGTGAGTGCCTGCACCCCCAGAGGTGTGACTGTGTCCCCAAGGTGCTGATCGTGTCCCTGAGGGGTGACAGCACCCCCAGGGAGGTGACCACGTCCCCAGAGGGGGTTAACCGTGTCCCCAGGGCTGTGACCATGTATGTCCCTGGGGGGGCAATCATGTCCCCAGGGGGGTGTCCATGTCCCCAGGGAGGTGACTGTGTCCCCAGGGGGGTGTGATGGTGCCCCTGAAGCAGGGGGGTGACAAACAGAGCAAAGATGGGTGACAGTGCTTGGGTTTATTTACAGGCTCTCGGGGTGGGGGGGGTGACCATCGCTGTCCCTGCCCCATGGGGGTCCAGGCACTGGCATGGGGGGTCCCACCCCCCGTGAGAGCAAAGATGTACAAATAAATACAACCAGAGGAAAAATATCAGCTGGTAAAACTTCTCCCAGTACCTCCCAGTGCTTCCCAGCACCTCCCAGCACTTCCCAGTAGCCCTGCGAGAGGGCTGGCTCTGCACCCAGGTGCTGCACGTCCCTGCAGCGGTCCCTCAAAGGGGACAGGGAGGGGACACCGTGTCCCCCCCCAAGTCCCTGTGTCCCCTCTAGTATCCCCTGCCCAGGGCTGGGGGTGTCCCAGTGTCCCCATCACCACAAGATGGGAGTCACAGCGACATGTCCCCAGTGTCACAACGTGAAGATCTCGTCCTCGGCATCGCGGAGGGCAGCTGCCCGCGGGGTCCGGGTGAGGGGCCGGGGGCCGAGGCGGGGGCCCCGGGGGGCTGGGGGGACCCCAGCATCAGGGCTCCGGGTGCCTTCTGCCTTGGCCATGCTGCAGGGGACACAGTGAGGTGGCACTGAGGGGTGGCCGTGCCACCTGCTCACCCACCAAACCCGCTCTCCAAAAGCCCCTGTTCTGCCCCAAAAGGACACGGAGGCGCTCACCGTGTGCCCCCAGCGCGGAGCTGCTGCGCTGCCACCGCCTTGGAGCGCCCGATCTCGGCGTCCAGCCGGCGCAGGAAATCGGTGGCCGAGAGGTCGTGGCGGGACGGGGCGGGGGTGCCCGGGGCACCCGCCGAGGGGACAGGCGTGTCCTGGTCCTCGGGGCAGGGTCCCCCCGGCTGCGGCGGCACGGGGATGAGGAGCGTGGGCTTGAGGAAGATGGTGTCCGAGGTGTAGAGGCGGTTGGCGCGCTTGATCTGCTCCATCTGCCGGGGACAGGAGGGGACAGGGACGGGGACACGAATGAGGACTGGAGTGGACCGGGACGGGGACAGGAGGGGACAAGGATGGTGACACAGATGGTGACCAGGATGGGGACAGGAGGGAACAGGGGTGGGGACACAGGTGGGGACAGGGATGGGATGAGGGTGGGATGGGCACAGGGACAGGGAGAGGACAGGCTGGGGACAGCGACGGGATGGGGACAGCCACAGGGACAGGAGGGGACAGGGACGGGGACAGGAGGGGACAAGGATGGGGACACAGATGGTGACCAGGATGGGGACAGGAATGGGGACCGGGAAGGCGACAGGAGGGGACAGGGGTGGGGACACAGATGGGGACAGGGACGGGATGAGAGTGGGATGGGCACAGGGACAGGGGAGAGGACAGGGTGGGGACAGCGATGGGATGGGGACAGCCACAGGGACAGGAGGGGACATCCCATGGGGACCCCGGGGCCGTCCTACCTCCCCCCCCCCCGCACCCCACAGCCCCCCCGCTCGCTCACCGTCACCCCGTAGCGCAGCGCCAGCCCCGGCAGCGTGTCCCCGGGCTCCAGGCGGTGCTCCCGGGCGGAGGCCGCCGCTCCCCCTCTCCCCGCCGCCATGGCGGGCCGGCCCCGCTCAGCCCCAGCCCCCGCCAGCGCGGGGGGGCGCTCATGCGAACAGCCCCGGCCTGGGCGGGGAACCGGCCCAGGGCCCCAGTGCTCTGGTCACCGCTCACACGGGGGGCGGGCTCAGCCCCGCCGCCGCCCCCGGGCGCCCCCGGGCCCCGGTAAGGCCGGAGAAGCCCGGCCCGGCCCGGCCGCCCTCGCGGAGGCCTCTGGGAAGTGTAGTCCCTGCTCCCCGCTCCCCCGCGGGAGGTGGTGCCTGAGAACTACAACTCCCATCATGCCTCGGGGCCGCAACACCCGCGGGCCACGGCGGGCCCTCCCGCCCCGCCCCTCGCGCTCTCTAATTGGTGGCCGCTCCCGCGCGCGGCCTGCTGGGAAAAGCCACCCGGAAGTGGGGCGGAAGAGGGGCGGTTCCCATAGTAACCGCCGGGCCCGCCATGTCCTTCAAGCGGGAGGGGGACGATCCCGGCCAGCTGGGGGTGCTGCAGGTGGGTCCTGGCCCCCCCCCCCCACGACCTCCCAGACCACTCCAGGGCCCCCCGGAACCTCCTTGAGTCCGCCTGGCCCCGACCTCCCCCCCAGACCCGGTTCCCCCCAGCCCTTTCCCGCTCCTCCCTGCCCGCAAATGCTTCTCTGCCCCCCAGTCCCTGCTCACCCCTGCCCTGTCTGCCCCCCTCGGCATTTCCCTCCCATCACCCTAAATACCCCTTTTAGCCCCGAAATTACCCCCTTCCCCTGCCCCAACCTGCCGCCATCCCCCGAACCGCCCCGTCTCCCCTGCCTTGACCCCCCCGATTCTCCCACCTGCCCCCCCGCTCCCTCAGAGGGGGTCTCCAGGGTGCTGAGGTTTCCTGATCTAAGGAGGGACAGAGCTGGGGGCAAGGGGTGATTCCCCCCGGGGTGAACTGGGGACAGACCCCGCCTCTGGCAGCAGGCATGGCTGGGGGGCACCAGCACTCACCGGCCCCCTCGGTCTCTCCCAGAAAAGACGTGTTGCAGACCTGTTGGCGAACTACATCCCTGAGGACGAGGCGCTGCTGCTGAGGAGTGGGAGGTGAGCGAGACCCCCAAGGGCAGCCCCTGCTCCTGCTGCTTTTGGGGTCCTGACCGCAGCTCCCCCCCTTTGGCACAGGTACGCCTGCACGGTGTGCGCCCACCGCCCTGTCTTCGACACGCTGGACGTGCTGACAGTCCACAGAGCCGGCAAGAAGCACATGGGCAGTAAGTGGGGTGCTGGGGGGGTGGACTGCGTGGAGCGAGCGCGTCTGTCCATCCCTTCCGCTCTCTTCCAGGCCTGCAGCGCTTCTATGGCGGGAAGTGCTCGCCCCAGGACGTGGCCCAGAAGCGGCAGCATGAGGAGGAGGTGCAGGCAGAGGAGGCAGGAGCACAGGTTGGTGTGGACACCCCTTTCTCACCCCACCGGACCCCCTATCCAGGCCCCCCTGAGCTCTGTCCCCTCTCCCCAGGGCTCCCCGGCCCCTCTGTTGGCACGGACGCGGAGGATTGCCCGGAGCGCGCTGCTAAAAGCTGCTCCCTACAGCAGCTGCTGCCGCAGGACGGGGTGAGCAAGACCTTTGGGTGCGCTGCTGGAGGCTGAGGAGAAGCTCTAGGCTTCCCAGGAGGGACTGGCAGCGCCGTGGCCTTGCTGCCGTCGGGCATCCGACTCCTTCTCCCACCACAGGGCGGAGGGAAGCAGCTCGTGGGCTGGTGTGACCCATATGGGGCCGAGCGCCACCCTGACACCTCCGGAGCCGTCGCAGAAGGGTGGAGAAGCCGTGGACGCCAGCCCTGCAGCCCTGCTGCCAGGGCACTGCGGAGGGCGAGTGGGTAAGAGATGGCTGGTGGCTCAGGGCTGTGTCAGCACCGCTCGGCAGGGCCCCCGTGCTCTCAGCGGGTCCCACAGCCCCGCTCTGCCCTCCCAGAGGCACCGAAGGCAGCTCCGGCCCGGAAGCAGCAGGGCAGCGAGGGGAAAGCCTCATCGCTGGCCCTGCGCCGGCCCGAAGCCCTCAGCCCCGAGCGGCGCCAGGCGCTGGAGCGCTACCTGCAGCTGCGGAGGTGAGGCTCGGCCCCGCGGGCACGGGGAACCCCAGCACACCCCCCCCCTCACGCCCCTCCGTCTGTCCCTGTCTGTCCCCAGCGCTGGCTGGATCCAGGACCACTCTGGCAAGTGGGTGAAGGATGAGAACGCTGAATTCGACTCTGATGAGGACGAGCCACCCACGCTGCTGCTGTCCTGAGGTCCCCTCTGCCCCAGTGGTCCCCATGGGGACAGTCCCCCCAGCCCCCCTGTTAATAGAGGCATCTGCAGAGGATGGAGGTGTCTGAGCCGTTGGGGCAGGGCTGGTATTGGGGGTCCCAGTGTTTTGTCACCCCGGGATGCTCAACCTGGTGCGTTTTTGGGGTGTCCCTGCCCCGGCCAGAGCTCTGTGAGCACTGCCAACCTCGATATGGGTTTCAGCCCGTCCCTTCCTGTCCCTGACCCAAGTCACGCTCATTTTCTCGCATGTTGGCAGCTGCCTGCGGGTCATGGCCTTTCGGGGTGGTGGTGCCGGGTTCCTCCCCAGCCCCGGCAGCTGTCCCAGTGCTTCGGAAAGCACCCGGCCACGCTGCCCTCCCCCTGCCTCAGTTTCTCCCCCCTTTTCCTGCCAGCCTTTGGGTGCCTGTGGGTGCTCCCACATTGGGGGGCACCCATGGGACTGTAATTTACGGGGCTGAACCACCATCCACCCCTTGGGACAGCATCCACCACCCACTTAAGGGTCTCTCTGGGCCCCAGGGCAGGATCCTGTCCCTAGGGGGGGCTCCCTGGCAGTGCTGCCTGGGGTGATGTTACCCCCGGGCACTGGGATTTACCCGCTTGCTCAGCTCCTGCCTATAAATAGGTGGTGGGACCTATAAATAGCCCCTGCGTCCCCCTCACCTGCCTTGGTGGTCCCTCCACACCATGCTGGGTGCCCAGTTTTGTGCTGTGGGGGCACCTTGCTGCCCACTGGGGGGGGTGTTCCCTGGTCCCCCCACCCCTCCTGGTGCTGTAACCCAATCCCCTGGGTATAAATACCCCGACCCCATGGCCCTGCTGCTCCCCGAGGTGTCTGGCCCAGCCCCTGTGGGTTAACGGCTGGTGGCTAATGGGGACCTCGAGCCTCATGAGGGGGGGGAATACCCCCACTGCACCCCTAGCAGCATTCCCCTCCCTCAGCCCATCCCTAGGATCCCAGTTCCTGCCCTGGGATTGATCCAAGCAGATCCCCAAGCCGTCGTCTTTATTCACAGCGGCCCTGGGAGCAGGAGCTGGAGCTCCTTCGTGCTGGGGAGGACATTAGGTTTTCTTCTGCTTGCGACCTGGAGGCAGGGGGGAAAAAGGGAGGGGTTCAAGGCTGGGACCCCCCCACCCTGGGACGGGACGCAGGGGATACTCACGGAGCTCGTTGTTGTTGGTGATGGCGATGGCGGCGCGGGCGCGGGGGCCTTGCTGGGTGAAGTGGTAACTGAAGCGCATGATGGAGGGACACTGCTCCAGCATGGTGGCCATCTCCATCTCCACCGTGTCCCCCAGCCGCTGGCACTGCGGGGACAGGGTGAAACCAGGCATGCTGAGAAGTTGGGGACACCCCTGTCCCCTCCCCTTGGGCCACCCACGGGTGTCTGTCCCCTACCTGGTTGTCCACCTTGAGCTCACTCAGGGTGGTGTTGTGGTACATGGCCTTGATGATGCTCATCATCCCCGTGCTGGTGATGAAGTTGGATTCGATGTTGAGGCTCTGCAGGGTCTTGTTCTCCATTAGCATCTCAGCCACGGCCTGTGTGTCACCTCAGAGTGTCACCTCAGGCTGTCACCTAGGGCTGGTTCCCCCCCTTTGGCACCACGCTGGGCCACCAAAGCCCCAGATGATGGTGGAAAAGCCATCGTCACCTGGCTTTTCTGGTGCCCAGGTGGAGCCAGTGGTAGGGAACCACGTCCCCTCCCTGTCTGGAGACGTGTGGGGACACAGGGGACACGGGGCCAGGACTCACGCTGGCCACGGGGTCGTTGCTGCGGGTGGCTACGAGGCTGAGCTTCTTGACGTGGGTGTTGGTTTTCATGGCCTCGCAGATGGCCTTCAGTGTGGCGATGGGAATGTCCTGTGGCAAGGGGACATAGGTGTCACCAAGGGGATGGGGACATCCCTGAGGGGGTATGGGATGTTAACAAGGGGACATGGACGTCTCTGGATGAGGACCAGCACCCTGGGGTGCCCTGGAGCCACTCCAGGATGGGGACAAACACCTCAGGGATGCCTCAAGACAGGGACTCAACCCTGCAGGGACACCCTGGGACACGGTGAGCAAGTCTCGTGGGGACGCCCCAGGGTGGCACCCACCACCCTGGCACTGTCCTGGGTGGGAACCAGCACCCAGGGACACTCTGGGGACACTCTGGAGGCCACAGCGCTGCCCCAGCATGGTGAGCAGCACCTTGGGGTGCCCTGGGGACACCCTGCGATAGGGACCAGCCCTGTGGGGACACCCCAGGATGGGGACTGGCACCTTGGGGACACTGCCACCAGGTCCCTCACCTTGATGTTGTTGAGGTTGACATCCTCCAGAGCCCCGTCGTTGGCCTGGATCTGCTGCAGCGTCTCCTCCACGTTGGTGGGATTGGGGGGCTCATCCGGCACTGGTTTGTACGTGTCGGGCTTCACCACGCCTGGGGCACATGCGTGTGCACGGGGACATGTGTGACCGTGCACAAGGATACAGACATATGGGGACACGTGCGTTTGCACATGAGTGTGGGGTCACCACGGAGGGGTTCTGGTCCCCAAATCCCCCTGAACAGCCCCATAGACCCCATGTCCCCTGTTCTAGGGGAGCTCAGCCCTGTGTCCCCTGTCCTGGGGGGACTCGTCCCGTGTCTCCATGTCCCCAAGGCACTCACTGTTGATGCCCTCCGTGTTGGTGATGTTCCCGCTGCAGATGGCATCGTAGTACTGCTTGTTGCTCATCAGGGTGTACATGCCCAGGATGGCTGCGGGGTCAGGGGGGGTCAGTGAGCACCCCAGGACCCCCCTGGTCCCCTCGTGCCCCCCTGTGGTGTGACATGCCAGCCCCATGGTGCCAGACCCACCAGCGATGTCACACATCTCTGCGTCGGTGGCGTTGGCCAGTGCCTCCTCCAACTCTGGCTCCAGCGTGATCTGCTCCTCCCGCGGGATCTCCCGTGTGGGGTTCTTGGGGACGAAGGGCTTCCCTGTGCGTGGGGACACGGGTGACACCCTGCCCAGCCCTGGGGACACCGCATGTGGTGGCCCGGGGACGGGGCTGGAAGGGGCATGTGGGGACAGGGCTGCTGCTGGAGGGTGATGTGGCCCAGGGGTGGCCGTGCCTGGGGGTGACACCACCAGTGGGTGACAGTCTGGGGGGGTTTGTGTGACCGTACTGGGGGGTGACATTGCCAGGGGGTGGCTGTGCCCAGAGCTGGCAGGGACCGAGCTCGCCCGGGACACCTGAGCCGCTGGCGAGGACCGTTCTGCTGAGCTAAATATACCCGGCACTGCAGGGCCCCGTGTCCCCCGGTCCCCACCACGGTCCCCGCCATATCCTGCCCCGGGTCCCTGCACCTTTCTTCTCCCCAGTGAAGGGCACCAGGTCGTCGCGCTCGCCGGCCTCCAGCGCCTGCTTCTCCAGGTGCTGCAGCAGGGCCTCCCGATCCAGCGGCCCTGTCGGGCTCTTCTGCGTCTGATCCCGCTGCCGCAGCCCCGCCGGCAGCAGCACGTTCTGGGGACACACCGTGTCACCCACAGGGGACACCCTGATGGCTGGGTGACACCCATCCTGCTCGCTGTCACCCCCCCTGCCCTGGGACCCACCTCGGGGTCCATCTCCAGTAGCTCCAGGTCCAGCTGCTCCAGCTCCTCGGCCGACAGCTCCCGCAGGATCTTGTCCTCGTCGATGTCCCGGTACTTCTCCAGCTCCTGCCGGTAGGACGTCATGGTGGCGGCCAGGGGGGTGGCCTGGGGGGGCACAACAGGGGGCTCAGCGGCCAGCAGGAGGCTTCCAGGTTGGGGGCATGCCCCACACTGCGAGGGGACCCCCCCCACCACTGTGACTTCCCCCTATGCCATAGCCCACAGGGCCCCTGTGTGTCACAGGGTGGTATTGGGGTCCCACCAGGCTGGGGGGGCCATGGGGCACCGCAGAGGGGGTGTCCAGGGTGGTGTGGTTGGGGAGTTCTTGGGGAAACTGAGTCACACCTCCCCAGGGCCAGGACCCAATGTCCCCTCCAGCTTCCCCCACTGGGGGACAGATCCCAGTTCAGCAGCCCCAGCACCCGCCAGGCTCCCCCCCTCCAGCACTGCTTTGCCCCCCAAAACGGGTCCCCACCTACTTGGGGGGGCAACAGGAGTAATGCTGAGGACTCAAGTCCCAGGGCAGCGGGATTGGGTCCCCCCCCAGGAACCGGGTTGAGATTTGTCCCCCATCACCTGAGTCACGCGGGCTGGGGGGGGCAGCCAGGGGGCACACACACACACAGTCCCCCCAGGAGGGACCAGACACCATGGGTGAGAGCCAGGGGGCTACAGGGTGGGGGTTCCCTGAGAGCAGAGATCCCCAACAGCACCCAGAGCCCCTGAAGTCAGTGTTCCTGGGGGTGATGTGCCCCCCACCACCCTTGGGACCCCCACCCCAGCAACCCCCATCCCTGGGACCCCCACCCCGAGGCCCTACCTGGTGGCTGGCCGGGGCGGTGGTGCCTGCCTGGGTGCGAGCCCCGGTGCTGAGCCAAGGGCTCCGGCCGCGCAGGGCATGAGATCAGCGTTTTATTCTGCGAGCCAGCGGCGGGGAGGGGCGAGATCACATATCCCCAGGCCTTATCGAACCCTGCCAGCCCCACGCCGGCTCCACCCCATGGCGGGGGCACTCCGGGGTGATGTGGGGGGCACCCCTGTGACCCATGGGCTCCCTGTTACCTCATGGGGTGCCCCAGGGAGAGGGGAGGTTGGGGCTGGTGCAGTGTCACTGCAGGGAGAGGTTGAACCCCACGCCCTACAGCCCCTCGGAGCCCCCCCAAACCCCCTTGGGGCCATTTTATACCCCTTCACCCCAAGATTGTCTGGGTGACTCTGCTCCCCAGTGCCTCCCAGCCCCCAAAATCACATTTGGGGGTGCGTGTGGGGCTACTGTTTATTGTAGGGTCTCCTGGTGTTGCGGGGGCTGCACGCTGGATGGAAATAAGAGTCCGCACCCCCGTTGTACGCAGCCTGCTTGGGTTTATTTCTCTTTTTATATTAAAAAAAAAAAGCAGTAAAGAGATAAATAAAGCCACAAACCATCACCCGTGGGAGTGGGGTCGAGGAGAGGCTTCGATCCACAGCGGCCACGAGCTCCCCCCGCGGAGCCCTTGCGCTCAGGTGGTGGGGACGCTCTGCTTGATGATGATCTTCTGGCGGGTGGGCCGGACGGCGGGGTCGGGGCCGGGGGGCGCGGCGGCCCCCAGGGCGGCGGAGGCGGCGGCGCTGGGCAGCCCGTGAGCGGTGATGTATTTCTTGTAGGCCTCGCGGATGATTTTGAAGGCGCGGATGTTGGAGTAGGGGATGTCGGTGATGGGGTCGCGGTAGACGGCGGGTTTGTGGGTGACGGGACAGATCTCCCGCACCGGCAGCCGTGGCGGTTTGGCTTTGGGGAAGAAACGCTCGAAGGTTTCGTCATCGCTGAAGGAGATAAAGGTGCGGGAACACTTCCCGGCGGACACCGGCGCCGGGGCTGCCTCAGCCTGCTGCGGGTCTTGGTCCAACCTGGAAGAGTCGGCACCCAGGTGACCCCCAGAGCGGGGGGAAACCCTGGGGGTGCTCCCACAGCACATCCGCTCGAGTCGCCCCCCAGGACTGGAGTGGGGGGCCTGGGGGGCTTTGAGGCGCTGCCTAAAACCTGCTTCTCCCTCACTACCATGGAACAGAGCCTGGGGGGGGATGGGGAGCTGGGGTCTGGCTGGGGGGAGAACCCACTGGGGCCACATGGAGGTGACCCCAACCTACCCCTCCACGTCCACGTTCTCCTCCTTGCCCGGCTCCGGGACGAGGGGCATGGTGACGGACCAGTACCGGATAACCGGCCCCACGCACTTCCGCTTCTTCTGCACCTGCTTCTTCTTATCAGCTTCCAGGCGCTCGTAGTTCTCTGTGAGAACAGCAGCAAACCGAGGGGCTCAGCACCTCACCCCCACCCTCACCCCCTCTCTGCGCCATTTCGGGGGCCCCCTGTGCCCCTTGGCTCACCCAGGGAGCGGAGGTTGATCTCCTCGGTGATCTTGGCCTCCTCCAGCAGCTCCTCCTGCGTCAGGGGCCGGTCGTAGTTGGGACCTCCCTTCTTGCGCTTGGACTGGACCTGCCGCTCCTGGATGCGCAGGAAGGTTTGGCGCGTGTGCTCCGTCGTCGACTGCCGCATGTGCTTGCGGCCTGCGGCAGGAGGACGGGGCTCACCGGCAGGCACCGGCCAGCCCGGCTCGCCGGGAGCTCTCCTGGGGGGAGCCCTGTTTCCAGCCCGTCCCGTCCCGTCCCACGCACACTCACTGTCTCCCACGTCATCCTGGAGCTCCAGGGGGATGGATTTCACCTCTCGGGGCTTCTGGGAGCTGCCGCTGGGGATGTCGGTCTTCTTGGGGCGAAGGCTCTTGAGGGGCTCCTAGGGGATGGGGCAGAGGATGTCAGGAGGGGGAAACACCCCTGGCCATGGCTTCAGCCTCATTTAAACCTCATCTTTTCCTTGGGGGGGGCTGTCCCCTGCCCGCGGCGCTGGGAAGGGACCCCCGGAGCCCCTGGTTCACACCCGGTAGGCCTTGGTGATGACGCGGCGGCGGCGCTTGGGCTCGCTCTCGTCCTGGTCGCTGGCGGGTTCCTCGCCCTCGTCGATGTCGAAGTCCGAGTCCACCTCGTCATCGCTGTCTGACTGGTCCCCCTTGTACTCGTCATCGCCCGACTCCTGCAGGGACAGCGGGGCTGTGTCACCCCCAGGGCTCCCCCTGCCACAGCCCTGATCTCCAGTGCCCGCCTGCCCCGTGACCACGGGGGCCTCATTGCTACTACGGGGGGGTGGCTTCCCCAGTGGACAACCCCAGTCCCCCGCTGCTCCTCAGGCTGCCCCGTAGCCCCCTCCCTAGGGCACAACCCCCCTGGGGCCCCCGGTGATCCCCATCTCCCCCCCGGGGACCCCCCTACCTCCCCGGGCTCCCCATCTCCCCTTCCCCGGGACCCCCAAACATCCCCCCGAGAGCTCCCCACCTCCCCTGGGACCCCAGACACCCCCTCCCCGCCCCCAAGCCCCTCACAGCACCGCGACACCTTCGGTCCCGTTCGCCCCGGGGCGCCCAAACCCTCCCGGTGCCCCGCGCCCCCAGCTCCACGACTTCCCCCCGGCGTCCCCGCACCTCGGTGAAGCCGCCGTAGGTGGTCTGGTAGAACTCATCCTCCTCCTCGGCCTCCAGCAGCCCCGAGAGCCGGTTACCGGCCGTGCGCCGCGGGGCGCGGCCCTCCGCCAGGCTCATCGCGCCGCCGCCAAGCTCGGCGCTCGGCTGCGCGTCCTGCCCGGCCCGCCGCTGCGCCGCCAGGCAGAGGAGAGCGAGCGCCGAGCGGCCGATGGCGGCGGGCGCCCCCCTGCGGGCCGGAGGGGGCACTGCAGGGTCCCGTGGGCGACGGGACCCTCCGGGAGACACCGGGAGGGCGCGGTGCCGGCCATGCACCGGCGTGACGTTACGTCACAGGCCCAACCCCCAACGCCTGCGCCCTGCCCGTCCCGTACAGCCGCATCGCGCCCCTGGGGAGTGAATGGGGGGATGACGTCACCGCGTGACATCACAGCAAGGCGGCACCACCACGTGCCGCCCAGCTTTGTTTTGGTCGCGCCCGGCCCATCACGTGATCCGCGGCCGCGCACGCGTCCTGAGGGCTTCCCACCTCCGCCCCGGGTGGGCGCGTCCGCGGGGGCGAGCCCAAGAGGGAGGAGGGGACAGGCGCGTGGAGCGCGGCTGCTTCCTGCGGGCCGGCACCGCCTGTTCTCCCTCGCCCCCCCGCTCGCAGCTGGATGGTGCGGTCCGGAGCGGCGGGGCGGGGCCTAGGGGAGGGGCGGGGCCTAGCGGGGCGGGGCGGAGCCGAGCGAGGAGGGGCGCGGGCGCCGCGCGCGAGCCGGTGGCCGCCGCAGGAGGAGGCAACGCTCCAAGATGGCGTCGGCGGGGCCCGAATCGGGGTGCAGTAGCGGGAGCAGCGGCGGCCTGGCGGGTACGGGGCTGGGCCCGACACCGGCGGAGAGCCCGGGGAGGGGCTGTGCGGGGAGCGGGGGATGTGGGGCTGGGGGCTCTGGGGCTGAGGGGGGCGCCCTGCGCGGCTGAGAGGAGCGCGCTGTGGGGGGCGTGGGGCTGCGGGGGGTCCTGTGGGGCTGAGGGGGACTCTGAAGGCTGGAGGTGCGTGGGGCTGAGGAGGGCCCCGTGGGGGCGTGCTGGGCGTGGGGGGTGGTAGGGCCGTGGGGCGGGTGGGAGGCCTGCGGGGCTGGGTGTGCATCCGAAGGGCCTTGGGGCCTGGAGCGGGCCCGGCGTGGGTCGAGCCTGCCGGCTGGGAAGGGGCTCTCGGGGTGGGCCGGGGGCGGGCGTGGGAGGTCGGTTGGTGCCCTGGGGCAGCGCCGTGGGGTGAAGCCGGGGGTGGGGGCGGCTGAGCTTTCTGGAGGGTGTGGGAGTGAGCACGGGAGGGCTGTGGGCCGAGGCCCGAGGGGGATGGGCTGCAGAGGGCCCAGCTGGCTCCGTGGGGCGGGCTGGGGTCGAGCTTTCTCGGAGGGAGGTGGGTGTAGGGCTGACCTCTTCCTGGGGAGGAGGCTACAAGTGTGTGGCAAGGACTCTCCGAGCATGAATGGGGGCCTGGGGGGCTTGAAATCCTCCCACCCCCGAAAGGGTGGTTGGAGGGGAGGCTGGGTTCTGTTGGATGGGGCGCTGCGATGGGGTGGGGGAGCAGAGGGGTTGGTGCCAGGGGAAACTTGACTCTGATCCCTTGTATTTCTCGAGCCTGAGCCATGAGTCAGGTCTCACCCGCCTTGGGGGTGGCAGCGAGTCCTGGCTCCACGGACTTGGCTGCTGGGGCGCAGAGGGGTGGGGGGAGTGGAAATATCTTCCTTCAGCCAGGCCCGTGGCGGGGAGCGGGGAGGACAGCATCTCCCTGGTGGAGGCACCCTCTTCCCTGCTGCATCTGGTGCTGGGCAAGGCGAAGGTGGCTCGTCAAAGCCATTTGGCATCAGTGGGAGGGAAGATATTGTGGGATTGTAAACAGCTTCTGGTTAGATTGGTTTCGATGACTGGAACCAGAGCCGGTGAGAGTCGGGGGAAGGCTGTGAAGTCTGCTGACGGCTCAGCGTTTCTCTTGCTCCCCTGATTTAAAATGTGAGCTGAAGCAGAAATATGCAGGGTTGGAACTGGGCACCCTCCTCATCCCCCTCAGAGGGCTGGTAATGAGGGGTGGAAACCTCATCTGGGGTAAAACAGGGCACTTTTGGGTCTGAAACCTGTGGCTCTGCCTCATCCCAGCAATTCGCAGGGCTGGCAGCATTCCTGGGGGAGTCAAGAGCCCTGTTTCCCTTTCCCCAGGCCCCACACCGCCTTCCTCGCTCTAGTTTGCGGCTGAAAACCAAAATGATTTGTTCAAAGCCTGAAAATTTGCATTTGGCAAATTCCAGCCGTCCTTCCTGAGCTGCTCTGGTGGAGAGCGGCTGGGATTTTATGTATTATAACACAAATATTGAAGCTTCTTGGTCAGTGTGACAACGCTTGTCACCCAAGTGACAGCAAGGAATGAAGAAACCCTTGGGAATATCTGCGGCTGAACCTCGACTTCACTCGGTGCTCTCGGGGTGCCGATGTTTTGCACTGTTTTGCCTGCTTCTCTTGAAGTGTTTAGGGCCAGATTGATAAGTACTACTGTAAAAGAAATCAATGATTGCTGTGGCGTTGGTGAAGAGGTGTCTGCATGTGCTTCATTTTCTGGCATCTCAGCTGCCTCCTTGGGAGGTTTTGAAGACACCTCTGATGTACCCACTTTACCTTTGCTTCCCCGTGTGAGCACGCACGGGGGCAGTCGTACCTGTTGGGCCGATAAAGCCAGTTTGGTGAGCAAGACTTTGGTGTTTATTGTCCAGGGGAAGGCTCCTGGGCCCTTTGGGGCTTCCTTTGAGATCTTGGTCTTCTGAGCTGAGAAAGAGGAGCCAGCTGCAGGAAGGTTTTAGGAGCTTACTTAAGAGAAAACATGAGAGCGAAAGAGTAAATCTCTTCTCCCTTCCTGCTGGAATAATTGCCATTGTTCCCTTCTCCGGCTGGCGAGGTGTTGGCTCACGCACCTTTCCCACCGGATTTGAATTCTGGTTGTGGTGGAGCCTCTGCTGCGTGACGTGTGCGAGCCGTGACGTGCGTTCACCTCGGCTGATCCCTGGCGGCGCAAGCTTTAAACCTGGGGTTTCAGCTCCACCTCCGGGGCACTCGGGGCCTCTCTGGGTGGTCACTCTCTGCCCCGGGCAGCGCTGGGGCTTTGGGGAGGAAAGTTCAGTTCCTGCAGTTCCTCTGCAGCTTCTGGAGATGACGAGCGATCCTGAAATGGTGCTGGAAGAGCTCAGGTGCCGGAGGAGCAGCTCTGTGAAGGTTTTGCTTTGCTCCATGGTAAATCTTAAACCACCTCAAGCCCCTCCACAGCTTTTTGAGGCACTGCCCATGGTGCAGTTTGCCCTGGAGGGCTCTTACTCTATTACTGACATCACCCAGCAAGGATAAAGGGGACATGGATGATCTTGGAAGTCTTCCTGGGCCAGACAGGCAGCGGTTCCCCCTCTTACCACCTCTGTGTATTTCACTCTCTGGAGAAACACCCAAAGAGGGTTTTCTCATTTTGCTGCTTTCGCTTTGAAGCAGAATGTGCCAAAAAATGCTCATGTGGGGTGTCAGTTGTTTGGTCCTTTGTGCCTTGGGTGCCATGGCTGCTTTATAATTATGGGTGTGAGTGGGTTGAGGGTTCATTGTCACCCTGGCTGCAGGCCCCTCCCTGGAGTCCACAGACAAAAGAATTGCTCTCAAAATGGCTCGGTCACTTCTGGGGACAGAGATTGTCCTGACACATTTGAAGCAAGCTGAGAGCCGAGTCCTGAACTGCTGAGCCCTAAATGGAGGTCTAAAACATCCAGTAGGACTCAACCTCACCCCAATTTCTGCAAGTGGAACAAAGCTTTCTTGATCCCCCCTAGCCGAGACCGAGTGCGCAGGAGGGAAGATGAGCTTATTAAATAGAAACATCTGAACCACTCATCATCCTCAAGCTTAAAATAGGGCTGTCAAATGACTCCAAGTCCTGCTTCTGGTATGAAAATCTCTCCTCTTCCCAACCATCAGCTGTGAAATCCTGGTGGGTGTCCCAGGTTAACATCGTCAGCCGGGCCCTGTTGCCCGAGCTCTCGCCGTGGGAGTGGTGCTGGTATGTGCTGCCCACCCTGGCATGGGGCAAAGCTCCTTTTCTTTAACACGGAGACAAAAGATTCCTGTGGAAAGAACAAAGGTAGGAGCCAGCTCGTCTCCATAAATGACAGACTCGTCTGGCAGAGCAGTAGCTGGAAGGCGAGTGAGGATGGTGTGGTTTTGAGGGGGCACTGATGATCTGGAGTACCATTTCCTGAATTATGACTCTATTTCCCTTTGGAAAGTAAAACCCGCTCCTCCCTCTGGCTCCGCTGGGTGTTGTTGGAAGGGGCCGCTCCGTGTTTTATTCCTCCTCCCCTGCAGGGTTGGAAAGCCTTTGGTTTTGAGACAGAGGTGAATTCATGCCTGTGCTGCCTCCCTCTGCTCACCCAGAGCTGCCTCCTCCCGGCCCAGGCTTCACTTCCCCTGAACGAGGCACCGTGCTCGCTCTGTTCCCAGGTGACAGCGGTGACCGACCGCGTTATCTCGCCGCAGCCCGGCAGGCTCTGCCTTGGTTAAAAAGGCGAGCGCTCCCAGGGCAGGAAGATCCCTCACATCTGACCCAAATCTGACACTTCTGGGAAAGGGCTGTTTCTCTTCCCTCGATGAAGAAGGTGGCGCAGCAGGCAGGATGCTAATTCGGATTTCCCTGGCCACCTGCTCCCTCTGGGGTCCCTTCCCAGCAAGTTCTGTGATGGCTCAGCTGGAACAGGGGCTGTGGCACGCTCCCTGCCCGGGGCTTGGTGGTGTTTGTGGAGCGGGCTGGAAAAGGCACGCTCTGAGTGCTTGTCCTTGGGATTCACGTCCCCAGAGTAGCTCCCAATAGCTGGAAAGCTGGACTTGAAATTCATCGACACCCTTTAGTCCTGCCATCTGCCTGCTGCTCTGTGGGCTGTCTCCATCCTGCACTGCTCCTGGAACCAGTGTGTGTCCCAGTCTTGCTCAACTCGGAGGCTTTTTATTGATTTCAGATATTTTTCAGTGGAGAGAGTAACTCATCAGTGAAGATGTGTCTGAGTTTCTGTGCACATTCAGACAGGGCTTTGTTTGTTGGTGCTCTGGTGACGGCTGATCTTTGGTTAAGGTCTGCCGTGCTGATGAGACACAAAGGAAAACAGGTTTCTTCTCAGCCCTGGCACGTTGTGTTGTTTTGGATTGGAGCTCCCAAATAACTCGTTGCTGTGTAGCTCGTCTTTTCCTGGAATCGCTGGGATAAGCCCCAGGTGGTGGATCCTGAGCTTTGGTGAGGTCGGTGCCCATCTGCTGCCGTGAGTGCTGCCCTGGGTACCTCGTTCTTCACTCTGCCCCTGGCCTCTCGGGTTAAAAAATCGCTGTATTTCTCCGTGTGCTGAGCTCCTGGGAAGGCACTTGGCAGTTTGCTGGTGAGGAGGGTTCCGTTTCTGCAGAGCAGGGAGAAGTGTTGAGATAAGGTTACAGAGATTGCGTCTCCTCTCGTTTCCCCTGGGCCTTTTCCCTGGGCATGGCTCCCATGGACACGGAGCAGTGTCCAGTGATGCTCAGGAGCATCCCGTCCTGCGCCTCCATCAGCAGCCTCCCAACACGAGTGTGGGGAGAAGGGGGAAGGTGTGCTTATCCGGGGCAGGAAAATCAGCCTTGTGTGCATCAGCTGCTAACTGTGGTGGGGAGGACAACCCCAGAGAGGAATCTACGTTGTGTGAGAGCTCTTCATCTCGAAACCGAGCTCACGAGCTCTCTTACGGCAGCTTTGATACCGTTGGTTTAATGTCCTTAACGTAATGTAGTGGGACAAACCTATCAGTGCAGAGAATTTGGGAGTTATTCCTCACTGCTTGGCCTCCTGGCCTGGATCGAGTGTTGGGAAGTGGTTTATCTTCCTCTGGAGGGCCGTGTCCTGCATGGCGGGATCGCTTCCACCTCCAGCTGCCGGGGTTTCAGAGCGATGGCGTTGGCTCCTTGCTCAGCCCAGGCTCCTCTGGTTTTCCATAAGAGCTTCCCAAGAGAAGCAAAGGAAATATTCAGGGTCTTGTTTCCAGAGCCATGCAAGAGGTTGTTATTGTGAGTGATCAAGGTGCCTCTCTCCAAAGTGTTTTATTTGTCAAGTTTGGACCTTGGTTTTCTCAATTAGCAGAAATCGGATTTCTTTTCACGTTTCCTTAACTTTCTCAGGGAAAATCTCTCTCGTTTCTCCCTGGAGCCAAGCTGTCACTTCACCACACAGCTGCGTAACCTTTTTGTTTTTCCTCGTCTAGATTTCAGCTTTTTGTGCTGCTCGGTGGTGCCGTTTCGAAGAGGTAGATGTATTGCACAGACGTGCTTAACAAAAAAAGCATGGTTTTCCCTCTCCAGTAACCAGCAGCAAACCTGACTGACGTAACCGCCTTGGCTTTTGAGGACTGACAAAACTTGGTGTGTGACTTTTTTTTTTTTTTTTTATTTCCCCTAAATAATCTGCTCCCGCTCGCAACAAAAGCCGCTGTTTATTGAAGTGTGTTGTGTAAGCGCTCTCCTGACATCCCAACAGCTCCAGCAGGATTGTTCCAGCGGGGCTCTGCCGCTTTGGTTTCTGCCTGCTTTGCACTTTGAAGCAAAGAAACCTCGCTGCTGTTCCCATGTGCAGCCCTGGCCTTGGGCTGGGGGGGTCTCATCCCAAGGGACTGTTTTTGGGGGGATTTCTGTGCGGACAGCGACTCAGATGTGTCAGTGGAGGCTCTGATGTGCCACATGTCCCTCGGGCAGCGTGCGGTGTGTGTGCAGAAGCGAGCTTGCCGACGGTGGCATCGATTGCAGGCAGCTCTGGGTGAGGAAGGGGAATATTCCCATTTTTGAGCATAAAGAGGACCTTTTTGGGGAAAACCCCTCTGCCCTCTCACCCTGGCCGCCTGTTTGCTCTGCTACAGCCCGGAGCAGGGCCGGGGAGGGAGAGCAGTGCATGCTGCTGTGGTGTGGCCTTGCCTTGCTCAGGCAGGGGAGGGTTGAGTTTGATGATGTGTTTGGGTGTGCTAACGTTTTCACTTTGTCTTTCCATCCAAAACACGAGGCGCAGCCGAAATGTGGCTGAGCAGCTCTTGTTAAAAATAGAGCGGAGCAGTGTCTGGCCTGGCTGTACCGGGTGAGCGCTCTCGTTTGCTAAACGAGGCAGTATCCAACCTGGTACTGGAAGTGCTCCTTCCAGTGACAGCTTTGTCCAAACCATTTGACCAGGTGCCACCAACACAACTTCGTGGCTGTTTCCCCCAGCGTTTGTCAGGGTGGGTAAGAGCACGCTCTGGCACCGGCTGGAAATAATCCCGGAGAGCTCAGGCAGACAGCAATTTATTTAGGTTGGTTCAGCTTCCAGTAAACAGCTCTGAGGAATGCTTGGAAGTCGCCCCTAGGGATTGCTCCAGCGGTCACGCGAAGGGAGAAAAAAGGGAACTCTCTGGGACATCACAAATTCTTCTTTGAAGAGGACTTTGTAACCCCGGTCCGTTTCCTTGGGCCAGAATTCAGTTTAGGTGTCTCAAGCTCTTTTTTCAGTCAGAATGGCTGATGAATTCCTTCATTTTCAAGGTGTTAGGACAGACCCAGAAGCAGCAGCTTTTTAAGAAATCATTTCGTTTTGTTACGTTTCTGCCATCGAATTTAACACCTTCAGGTCTCCAAGCAGCATGTGGGATGACAGCACTGCCTTCGCAGAGCAATTAAAAGAGGTGGAGATAACTGAAACGGTTTCGTGTGGAAACCTCTGAGTTTTGCTCCCTGACCTCAGTAATGCTTTTGGCAGCTGAGAGCGCTCGTTTTTGCAGGAGAACGCGTGTCAGATCCGCACGCAGCTCCCGTCGGAGCCGAGCAGACCTCAGCTGCCTCTTCATCCCCGCACTGGGATGGGAATAAGCGCTCTGCATGGTGGCCAGACAGGAATTACCTATTTCCCAATCAGCAGCAAACTCGTTTGGAAACTAGCGGGAGGGAGGGGGAACTTCCTCCCGCGGAACCCGGGTGTGCTGTGAGCGGGGCGACGCTGCGACCGCACCGACGCTGCCACTGCAGGCTGCAGCTTCCCCGTGTTGACTCAGCCCTTCTGGTAACTGCCCTGGTTGGGAGGGTCGTCGTCGCTTCCCAAATCACGGCGTGGAGGGGTGAACCGAGACACTGTAGTCTTGGGGCTCTGCTCTGTGCTGAGATGCTGTGCCCCTTCCTTAAAATCACGGTGGCACCTCCCCGTGGGACAGACCGGGCGTGCCTGGGGACACTGACCCTTCTGCCACCCAAGGCTGGGTGTATGTTCTCGTTTTTAATTCTTGCTGCATGTGATTGAGGCAGCAGAGAGAAGATTTGCTGCTGGGTCCTCCGGCAAGAGAGCTTTAGTTAAACCCCAGTGGAACAGGGTTTTGCACGGATGATTAAATATTAACACAGCCAATCTCCAAGGGGATGAGTCTGGTGATGCTGCTTCAGGATTGCTTAAATCATGGGGCTCTGGGAGGTTTTGATTTACATAATTACAGATATGTACTTAAAAAAACAGCTTGGTTGCTCTGAAACAGGTGTGATGATGTGATGCTGGGGATGTTCCCTCCGTCCCTGTGTCCTGGTGGATCTTGGCAGGTTCAGAAGCCTCTGTGGGAAGGTGATGGATGTGAGAGGGTCTTTTCTTCAGTTCTATTGTAGATGTGGCACTTAGGGATGGGGTTTAGTGGGACTTGGACTAGTTAGGTTTACAGTTGGCCTTGATCATCTTCGAGGTCTTTTCCCACTGGAATGGTTCTGGGAGAGGTGAAGGGGGTGGCTCTGGAGAGCCCCAAGAGCACCGGGGCAGGAGGAGAAAACTGCAAAGGCAAAAATTGTCCTTGTCAGGACCAACTTCCCTGTCCTTAAAGGGAGCTGGGGGGGAAGGCAGTTGGAGCCCGTCGTTCTCCGCTCACTTTGTTATAGCAAAAAGCTTTTGTCACGAATGTTTTCCTCCTTGTTTGCGTGTTTAATATGTATTGAAGTGAGAGCTTTGATCATTCGGTAAGGGGATCAGAAGGACTCTGCTGTTGGGTACCTCTCTTGCTTTTGCTGAAATGCAGTTTTTATCGAGCTCAGTGAAATGGCAGCGTGAGCCTTTCCCTGGCTGAGCGGGCGGTGGTGGGGCAGGAGGGGTCTCTCAGTGCTGTGTGGCCAGGCACACGCTGGGCACCGCGGGACGCAGCCCGCTGTGCTCTGTGCTGGGAGGCGGGTGCTGCTCCTGGGTGGAGGTGGTTTTACCAGGCTCTGGCCATGGCTCCCACATTAAAAAAAAAAAAAAGGAGTTTTTTCTGTGTCTGAAGCAGAAAGAAAAACACAATGAAAGAGTTTGTCTGCTTTCCTGGGCTGGAGGCAGGAAGCACGTCCCTGTTTGTGACACAGGCAGCGTCCCTGTCCTGGGGCGCTCGGCCTTGCCGGTGCTGTCTCCAGCTGGCTTTGTGGTGCAGACAGACGTTGCAGAGAGCCTGGCTCATCTCATTCCTTATTTTTTCCTTACTACATCCAAAAAATACCCCAAGATGGGAATCCAGGCCTGAAAGATGAAAGTCAGTCCATCAGCTCACAGGTATTTAACGCCACCACAGCTACAAAAATCCCTGGGCTCGGCTTCAAGCGAAAGGCTTGAAGAAATAATTTTAAGATCGAGCATGGTCAGCGCATCTGCTGCAGAGCACTTGGCCCTCTCAGTCTTAATTAATAATGGCAATAATCCTGCAAAGCCATGTAGCCCTGTTGGAGGCAGGGAGGCCACTGGTTCACCTCGAAGGTGCTGGGAGCCATCTGTGCGGGGCAGAGCACGCCCTTCGCAGGAGCACCCCAGACCCAAGTTTGGCTGGGTTTGGTCAGCAGCATTTCTCTGTGGCTCGACAGAACTCCGCTCTGCTGTAAGAGGAGAAGCTGGGCAGAGCTCCATCGTGAGTCAGTGCTTTTTCAGACGCCTTAAAACTCTCCTTCGAACCAAAGCAGCACGTCAGCTTTTTTTTGTGATGCATGGTAGTGATTAACCCTTTCTGAATGTGGCTTTTTTCTTTTGACAGGATCATCTACTTTCAAAAAATCCCTCACCCCTGAGGTAAGCTTCTCACCACCAAGCTGCTTTGTCCCTGGCTAAGAGAATTCCCAATTTCAGGCTTGTCTGCTGGTTTTCCAGTCTCATTTGGGCTAGGGGTGAACTGGGTGCTGGTGGGCACAGTGAGCTACAGGTGCTCATTTGGGAAATCAGAGCATTTCTCCTCACCAAGGGAATCTCTGCTTAAAAACCCAGCTTGCCCCAGAACCGGACAATTCTCGTGCCACCAAAACACCACACAGATCTCCTGCCGTGAGCAAAGATGTTCAACTCGTTTTGGCTCAGAAACACCATTTAATGACTGTGTGTGTTAGAAGATGATGAGTCAAGCGAGCTCTTGTGGCATGAATCAGAGTAGAATCTGCCACCTTCCTAAAACGTTTCCTCAAAGACTTGGCCTTGCTGGCAGAAAGTGACCTGCTGCAGTCGGTCCAGGCTCACTTAGAGCTGATCTGTTTGGGATGGGGCTGATGAGAAAAGAGCAAAGCCTTCCATCATGTCTCGCATGGAGGTGTTTCTAATTAGATGTCTGGCCTCAGTCACACAGAATCAGTGGGTTCTTTCAAGATGTTTCAATGTCGTTGCTGTCTCCTGTCCTCCCTGGGCACACATGCGGAGACCTGTGGGCCTTCAGCACTTCACAGGCTCCATCTCTGAGAACAGCAAAATTATGCCAAATGGTTCTGGGCAGCCACCACCCTCTGAGACACCAGGGTTTACATCCTTGGTTCTTACCATCTTTCATTCCAATCCTAGATGCCAGGCTCTTCGGGGCAGCCAGGCTCACAGACGATAAAGAAAGGACACAGAGGAGTGGACTCCACAGGCGAAACTACCTATAAAAAGGTAAGTTGCCTCTCACACAACTCGTGCAACTGTTGTCATTCTCCTCTTTGCTGCCCAGAGCAGTGGCATGTCTCGTGAGGTTCGACACTGGGCAGTGGGTAATGTCTGTGACAGTCGCTGAAGAAGATCTCAAAGGAAAGGAACCGAAGGAGTGACCATGTGCTTCTTAGCTTCTCTTCTGTAGCCTTCCAAAGAGGGGATTATTTTTCAGCTTTGCCCATTAGCAGCCCTTCCCAGGCCTCTCCTGGCTTACTGGGTGCTTTCTGTGCTCGTTGGGCACAATTGGTCCTACAGATCTCGTGGCATTACTGGAATTTGCTTTACAAAGGGGAGATTGTTGGGGGGGTTTAAAAAGCCTGTAAATGGGGGTATTTTGGGGATGCTGCTTCCAGTTTGTTGGACTTGATCAGTATGGGCTGCGATCCTCGGAAGTGAGGCTGACTCTGGGATGCAGATTAGATGGGTAAGAGCTTGATATGGGCACTTCAGAGACTTGTGTGAGCAAAGCTTCTGGTCCAAAATCTCTCTGATTTGGTTGTGCCTCCGTCCGGTTTTTGTATAGCAGAGTGCAAGGCAGGAATTCCACAGAAGCCAGCTTTTGTTATACTGCCCTTTTTGAAACTGGTTGTGTCTCCAGGGTTGGGATCCAGCTCTCAGTTTCCCTGCACATTCAGAGGTAGAAGGTTAGACAGCAGGAATAGGAGAGAAAAGTAGAACCCAATGGAAAATGCCCCAAATGTTTCTTGCGAGGGTCCCAGAGATCTGGTGGGACACTGCATGGGATTTATCTGGGAATGGGACTCATGGACAGTCTGTCTGTTTTCCATCCCCTTCCAGGGGTGGGAAGTTGGTTTTTAGAATTCTTTGCCCTCTAACAGGAATTGTAAACAGGCAGTCAGCTGCTTGTGCTGGCTAATAGAAGAGAAAAATACTTGTTCCTTGGCAACCTGGCCCTGTGTTCCCAAACAAGGCAGCAATGCTGGGAAGTGCTGGTTCTCCACAGCGAGGCTGTCCTGGGAGTTTACACCAGGCTAGGTGAGCTGAGCTGAAGCAAGCTGTTTGCAAGCAGCTTTAGCTTGTAGGGGGTCAGGAAGGAAAATGGAGTCAAGTTCTTCCTCCCTCCCCACCGAACACTGAAGTCAGGAGCAGATGTAGACAGGTTGCTGAAGTAGAACAGGAGGCTGTGGATGAGCCGGGGTCACTGCCAGGTTTTGTTGCTCGCTCTCCAGGGAACGGGGAGCAGGTTCTTGTAGCTATAACAGAAAATCAGTTCAATGGGAGAAGCGTTCCTGGTGGTTTTACAGGGCTCTGTGGAGGATGTGGAAATGTTTGTCCCCCAGACGCCGCGGTGTCCGCTGTTGCCAGGCGCATTGGTCCGCAGGGATTTCTTGCATGTGGCAGGGGGCTGGCCTTTGTTTAGCTCAAGGAAACAAACACAAATTGGTTGGATCATGAGCCCTGGATCTTGTTCTGGGTTCAGTCCCTTTACGTGTGAGCCAAGTGAAACGTCCGTGAGCTGCAGAGCACAAATCCAGGCTGCACCTGCTCTGCAGAGTTCATGTCTCCATGCTGTGGCAGCTGGCCAGCGTGGAACGACGGGGTGTTGAGCAGATCTCATCTGGGCTGCTCTGGGAAAGCCAGCCCAGAACACGAGCGAGGCCGAGGCACGTCTCGGTGGTCTGAGATGAGGTCATGTGTTGCGCAGGCAGAAGGGGACTCTTGATGTGAGTAGCTGTTACACGAACACAGTCCCACGTTGTTCTGGGGCGGTTTGTGCCAAGGATGCAGGAGCTGGATTCATGTCTTTGCCCCTCGTTTAAAAGCACCAGTGAGCTCCTCAGGGTTAAAGAGCAAGAGAGGCAGACGGAGGGATGTGGTGGCACCGAACAGCAGCGTATGCTGTGTGCTGGCCAGGCCTGCCTTGTCCTCCTCAGACCTGAGCCTACGCCCAGGCTGGGGGAGGGTGGGCTCCAAAGTGTGGGGTTCCAAGAGCAAGGTGACAAGAAGTGTCTGTTCATCGGAGCAGAAGATAATCTGCCCTGGATATCTTCCCCCTCTGCAGGGTGGAGAGATGAGCGCTGTGGGAGGCTGAAGTGGAATTCAGTGCTTTTAAGGACCAGCTGGATGTTAATTCCAGCTCAAGTCCTTCACTGCTCGACCACCTGGGGTGCAGGGGTGGAGTAGGGTGCTGTGGGGGCTGTTCCCAGGTGTTTCCATCACCAAAGCGATGTTACTCAATGAGGAGATGACGGAACCTGGCACCAGGAGGTGTGCAATACCCCAGTGCACAGTGCTGTTTTAAACTGGGGGCTCTCTTTAGCTCCTTTCATTCCTATTCCCAGTCTGCTGCTCCATGGTGTCTAACTCCTTTTCTCCGCCCCTCCAGACTACGTCATCTGCCTTGAAAGGTGCCATTCAGCTGGGCATCACGCACACAGTTGGAAGCCTGAGCACCAAACCCGAAAGAGATGTTCTCATGCAAGATTTCTACGTAGTAGAAAGTATTTTCTTCCCAAGGTCAGTGCTTTCATCTCTCAGGTGTTTTTGGTAGTGAGTTCATGACCCTGCTTGCACATGGGGAAGCCACACCAGACCAGGACAGCTGAGTGCAGGAGTGAGCACAGGTCTCCTGAGAGAGCTACTCAACGCACTGCTCACAGACCAGCTCCAGCTCCTGCCAGTGACCTGTTTGGCTCTTCCCTGCATGTGTCCACCACCGGTCCTGGGAACAAATGCACACTGGCTCTTGTGTGTGCCTCGTGTGTCCCTTCTGGGTGGGTGCTTTCTTCAGTGTGTCAGCAGCAGCCAGCCCACGGGTGTTTGCTTTTAGGACAGTTTCTTAAGAAATGTTTCAAATGCAAATACTTGCATATGCTTCTCTCCTTGAGCAGTGAAGGGAGTAACCTCACCCCAGCTCATCACTACAACGATTTTCGGTTTAAAACCTACGCTCCAGTGGCCTTTCGCTATTTCCGTGAGCTCTTTGGGATCCGACCCGATGACTACCTGGTAAGGCGGGGCTGGGACCACCCTCCCGTCCGTTGTGTGCTCTGTGTGGCAGGTGTGTGCTTGTCCTCTTGGAGTGCTGTGAGGCCCCCTGGCAAGCACTGTAAGCACACAGCAGGTGCTGTGTGTGACCCTGGGGTTCGCCTCTGTTGATGTTTAAAAGGAAGAGCCTTTGTGCTGCAGTTCCCTGGTGATGTCTGTCTCACCTTGTCCTCCTCAGTACTCACTCTGCAACGAGCCGCTCATTGAGCTCTCAAACTCCGGGGCCAGCGGATCCGTCTTCTACGTGTCCAGCGACGATGAGTTCATCATCAAAACGGTTCAGCACAAAGAGGCTGAGTTCTTACAGAAGCTGCTGCCTGGCTACTACATGGTGAGTCACTTGGGCGAGGCTCCCACTGCAAGCCAGGGAAGGGTCCCCCAGAGGTGCCAGTGTGGCAGATACCGCCTGATCACTGTGAGCAGGGGCTGGGTTGTGCCCCAGCCGAGCGGCAGCTTCTCTCCCACAGTCCAGTGACAAAGACAGTCACAGACTGACACAGCCTGCCTGGGTATGGCGAGCCTGGTGCTGCGCAGGGGTCTTGGGTTGTGCTTTGTGACTCAGTCCATCTCTGTCCTGATGTATTTAGCCTGACCTAAGCACCGAATTTAAAGAGACTAAGCACAAGATCTTCCTTTGCTCTGAAGCCTCCCCAGCTTAGCTTCTGTGTGAATGAGCAGCTCCCTGCCTCCCTGCCTCCCTGCCTCCCTGCCTCCCTGCCTCCCTGCCTCCCTGCCTCCCTGCCTCCCTGCCTCCCTGCCTCCCTGCCTCCCTGCCTCCCTGCCTCCCTGCCTCCCTGCCTCCCTGCCTCCCTGCCTCCCTGCCTCCCTGCCTCCCTCTTCAGATTGTTGCCAGCTCCATTTCAACAGAGAACGTGGGAAGGAGCAAATACCTCCTCTAACTGACACGGGAATAACCAGAATGGCTTAAAGGTATTTGTGTCTTTTGGTGTTTCAGAATTTGAACCAGAACCCGAGGACGCTGCTGCCAAAGTTTTATGGCTTGTACTGTGTCCAGGCCGGAGGCAAAAACATCCGCATTGTCGTGATGAACAACCTGCTGCCACGCTCTGTCAAAATGCACCTGAAATACGACCTGAAGGGCTCCACCTACAAACGCCGAGCGTCCCCGAAGGAGCGGGAGAAGGTCTTCCCCACGTACAAAGACTTGGATTTCATGCAGGACATCCCTGATGGCCTCTTTTTGGACTCTGACATGTATAATGCTCTGTGCAAAACCTTACAGAGAGACTGTTTGGTAAGTGGAAGGGTGCTGTGGAGAGTTCTTTCCTTTTTCTGAGCTTTTCCCACCCTTGGAGCCCTGGCCTGGTGAGTTAGAGAATGTGGGGTTTTGGTGGTGGTGTGGACCAGAAGCAGGACCTGGACCCTGGTTTCATTCAATACCTTCAACCTGAATTAAACCCAGCACCGCCTCTAGAGGTGGAGGGAGCTCCCTCTGCTGAGGTGGAGCTCCAGAGCCAGGCAGGATCTGGGACAAGGGGTGAGATGCTTGACCGAATCTGTCTCAGTTGGGCAGCTGTGCAAAAGTCAGTGTTTTCCCTGGGCTGGCTCTGCACAGGAGTACCACGGGTGGCTTTCCTCTGGCTGCCTTTGGTGACTGTGGATGAGCTGACTGTGCACGAGCTGGGGATTAAAAGCCTCAGTACGCTTGGGGCTCCAGGCAAAAATGCTGAGTACGCTTCTGAAAACGTCTGCTCTGACAGTTTCACTGGGCTGGCAATAACGAGAGAGCTTTTGTTGACTTTCTGCCCAGGTCCTGCAGAGCTTTAAAATCATGGATTACAGTTTGCTTGTTGCAATCCATAACATCGACCTGGCGCAGAGGGAGCACGCGATGGCCAACGGGACGTCCCAGACGGATATGCGGCGACCCGCCGCCCAGAAGGCCCTCTACTCCACAGCCATGGAGTCCATCCAGGGGGAGGCCCGGCGAGGTGGCACCATAGAAACAGATGACCAGTAAGTCTGTGTGGCTGTTCCCAGTGAGATACTGCGAGGAGCAAGGGGTAAAACCCAAGCTTGGCTAATGGAGGCTTAATTTAGCTGCAGAGGATTGGTGTCACACAGGGCAGAGAGGTCTCAATGCCAAATTTTATGCTTTTATCTTCGATTTTCCTTCCTTAATGCACAAAAGACTTTCTCGCCTTCCAGGTGGCATTTGAGAGTGCTCTGCCCACGAGTTGATGGCAGCTTCAACTTGAAGAGACGTAGCAAGTGCTTTGTTAGATCAGACTAACAGCCTGTAAAATCCAGCTGCATATTAGTAGGGATGGTAGGAGATGGTCTTTACCATCTTGGTCTCCTTTCCTGGATGAGTTGGGATTAACCCTCATCAATAAAATGCTCACACAGAGGGAAAAGGGGTTGGTTTTCAGGAGGTTTAGCTAACTTACTGCCATAGCATTTTGCTCTGACTTGTCTTCCCCAGGATCAGTAGGGGCCTCCTGCACATTGATGCTTGTTAAATAGCTCATGGAATTACTCAGTTCACGTAATCAAATTCAGTGGGGGATGCAGTGGGGTGCACGAACACCCCGATTCATGTTTGTGCCCTGTCCCCTTCTAGGATGGGAGGCATCCCGGCCCGCAACGCAAAGGGGGAGCGGCTGCTGCTCTACATCGGCATCATCGATGTGCTGCAGTCCTACAGGTAAGAAACATCAAATGATGACAGCTGTGTGTCACCAAAGGGTGCAGACCACTGCCCAGCAGTGCCTGCCCCTGGTTAATTCTCAAGATTGGCTTTCAAGAAATAGTTAAGACACAAATAAACATTTCTTTAAGGTTTATTTTTTATTTACCACTTTATTTTCTGGAAGTCAGGCATTTTGGGGTCAGTTTCTGGGTCTGTTTTACTGTATTTACTTCGTGTTCCCAGAATAGATTTACTCTTGTGAAGTAGTTTTTGTATGCTGTGGTGGTTGTACACAGGCACTGTGCAGGAAGTGGCAAGGAAAAAAAAACTGGCAGCTTAAAATGGCCATAACCACTTCTCCTGTTAGAATGAAAACCAGCTGTAAGGTTTACCTTCTGCTTACATTAAAGTGCAGATGAGAGGGGTGTGTACGTAAAGTCTCTGCTAAATGTCACTGCCAGTCACCTGCCCTTGGTAATTATGCCTGGGAAACTCTCCCCTTTCCTTCATCAGATTTGTCAAGAAGCTGGAGCACTCCTGGAAGGCGCTCGTACACGATGGGGTAAGTAGAAAAAAAACACTTTTAAACTTGTTTAGCAATAATACCGGTGTCTTGTTAAGCTGTGCCCCGTGTCCTTGCTCCTTTTGGGCATCAGATCCTGGATTTCTGAGGCGTGTGTGTGTTTGCCCTCTTGTATGGCTTTCTAGGTGATCTCAAAAACGTTGTTTTTGTTAACACTGGGCATCTACTTGTTCTTGAATGAAGTTAAAGTATTGAGTGACTCTGAGCATCCCTGACTGTTCCTAGTCCAACACAGCACATGATTCCAGCCTGAGAGGAGCTCCAGTTAACGTTGGTCACTTTCTAATTCAGATTCCCACGTTAATGTTTGTCCCTTGGATTTCTAGGACACCGTATCTGTGCACAGACCCAGCTTCTACGCTGAAAGGTTCCAGAGGTTCATGTGCAACACAGCGTTCAAGAAAATACCACGTAAGTACCTCCGTGCAGCTCTGCCCTTGGCGACTGCCACTGGTCCTGCTCCTCCCTGCTCAGCAGCTGTGGTTTGGGAAGGCGGGTGACGGTGTGCAAGAGCTTTAGGAAGTCTGTTGTGCTATGTCACCTCTTCCTTCCTCCTAGATTGGTCTTGCCTCACAGATGTGAGGAGCTGTGAGCTCCTTATAGGAGCTGTTTCATCCATCAGCTTGTTTTTTCAGGGCACAGCCCCCGCGCTAGACTCTGTCACTGGGAAGTTGTTGCGTCGGGTCTTTCACTCCCTCCTGAGCATGTTACAAAAGTGCTTTCTTGCTTTTTGTCTTGAAGTAAAGCCATCCCCTTCTAAGAAGAGCCGGTCTGGCACAACAGTTCCTCGGCGGAGCTGTCAAGGAGGCGTGCCTTCCCTCTCACACATGTCGTGCGAGACAAAATCCCAAGTAACGACAGAGGTGGATGTAGAGCAAGGTAAAAAAAAAAAAAAAAGCCTAGAGAAGTTATTTTTCAGCTTGGGTTTGCCTAACTGAAGCTTGCAGCCTCCTGAGCTGTGTGAGACACCTCCGCGTTGTTTTGTGGTCCGTGGGGTTTGTGCCAGGGGAGGAGCTGGGCTGGGCAGGAGGCTTGGACTGGGAACAGAGAACTGTCTGTAGGACTGGTTCCTCAGTGCTCAGGTGTCTTGGACATCTTGGGTGGGATCCAGCACAGATTCTGACCCCTGGCTAGTGTGAGAGCTCGTGCCACACGATCCCACTGGTGCTGGTGATGGAACAGTCTGTGCTTCGACTCAGGTTCCCACCTTGGTCGCCCAGATCTCCTGCCCAGGACGCTGCCAGTAGATGAAGCTAACAGTGATTCCATCGCAACAACCCTCTCCACTTCTTCCTTGGGCAGCGGAGGCCTCAACTCGCCTGCAAACAGGTAAGGCTGTTCCAGTGCATGGCAGGCTGGTGACTCCTGTGAGTCAGGATTGTGAGCCATGGGAGGACTTTGTGCTGCTTGATGGATGTTGTGGGTTTTGGCATGAGTTTGAGTGTCCCTGTGGCGTGGAGCATGTTCAGTGCTGTTGGTTCGAGCATGTGCGACGGGGGAGCATCGTGTCGCCGTCTCTGCGTGCAGTTCTCTGCACGTGACGTGATCTTGCATCTTCTGCTTGGGCTGCCTGAGGGTCCCGGTGGCTTTGAGTTCCTTGTGTGTTCTGTATTCAGTGGCTTCGTCCTGCAGTCAAGGTAACTGTGCTAATTAAGCAGTGAAAGTGTCGCTGCCAAGGTGTTGGTGAAGAGCATTGCTGTGATGATGGGGGGGGCTGAAGTTGACCCTCCTGCTCTTTTCGGAGGGTTGGGCTCTCTTGTAACTTACTGTCTGGGTTAGCATTGAGCTCCCTCAGCCCCTGGGGAAGGGAGGCTGCAGGATGTGTGCAGGTGCTGCTCAGAATGTCTGTGGAGCTGAGATGCATGGAGAGCCCTGAGGGAGCTGGTGGCTGCCTTTGAATGTTCCATTTCTTGCGGGAGCAGTAGGACTAGCAGGGAGGAGGAGGCGCTGTGGTCAGAGGACGATCCCTTTCGTAGGAGTTGTTCTGAGGTGTTAACCAGATGGGAAACCATCTGCCCCATTCCTGCCCAGCGCACGGCGGCGCTGATCGACGTGCCTGCTCTCTCCTGAGCTGCAGGGGAACAAGGTGCAATTGTAGCTAACACCTCTTACTCCCTCTGTAAATCACAGAAACTCCTTGGTAGGGATCCCAAACCAGAGCTGCTCCTTCCCAGTCCATCAGCATGCCTGAGGTGTTCTTTGTACTTAACTGCGGGTCTCTCTCCTTCGATCTCTGCGTAGGTCAGTGGGCGTACAAGTGCATAAAGCTGACAGCTCAGCCAAGGATTTGACTAGAACAGCTCCTGGCATCTTCCTGTCTAGGTGAGGGGAGGAACCAGACTTTGCCTGAAACCTTCTCCTGCCCTAGGGAGTGTGCACGGTGAGGTTTACCCTGGGGTCTGGCCTCACGCTTGTCGCTGCTCAGCAGTTACAGAGGTTCTGTGGGGCAAGACCCAAGCAGGGAATTGGAGCTCCTTGGCCAGCCTAAAGGCTGTAGAATTGTGAGAGAAGTGGGGAGATAATGGGGGGGGCATTAAAGCAAGTCGTCTTCCGTGCCCCACCTTCCCTCCTTGGTGATGTATATATCCTGTGTATGTCCTGCTGTCAGGCTGTAGCTGGTGTCTGGAGTGTAAAAGCCTTTACAAAGCTTTTCCAGGGGCTTTTTTAAACAAGGAGAGAAGCCTTTCTGTCTGGAAGGGCTGGGACTCACTGAGCTCTGGTGCTTCGTGGTTTCCTGTCTCTGGACTGCTCACCCAGGACGATGTCTGTGTTGATGAAGTGCCTCAAGACTCCTGTACAGAGATGCTGCTGCTTGACTGGACCAAAGCTCCTCATTTCTAGTGTCTGAAGTCACCTCGGCTGGGAGGGGGATGACTTTCTAGGTGGTGGTTTGGGTGCCTGTGCCTCCCTGTGGAACCTGCCTCTCGGTGCCGCCGTGCCGTGCTGTCCCCGTTGGCTGGGGCAGCCCCGGAGATGGGGTTTATTGACTGCTCACTTTTATGAACTGCTTTACAGCTCTCCCCCTTCTGTTTCCCCAGCAGCTCCCCAGGACCTTCCGTACCGGAGCGCTCTGCAGAGCTGAGGGAGCAGCTCGACGACCTGCAGGAGACAGAGATAAGCTTTGTGAGTACTTCCCTGGTTGGGAAGTGGCTCCGGAGGTGGATGGGGAATTGTGGGTCTCACGCAGTCCCCTGGGTGCGCAGGAGCAGATATTCGTGTTCTTAGTGATAATCTGCTGCCCCAACTGCTTTAAGTGAGATAAGCAGAGGCAAAGCAGAGACATTTCCTCTTCCCTGAGGGCCCAGAGTGGGGCTGCTGGCAGACAGAATGAGGTGATGCTGACCTTGCTGTCCCTGTGGCAGGTAAATACTCACAGCCCCTCCTGTTTCAGTGTGAGATGGTGGTTGGGGTGAGGCTGAGCTCAGGAGCCACCCCCACTCAGCCTCTCCCGGGGTGGAGAAGGGTCAGGGAGAAGAAGAGACCTCGGAGGAAGGCAGACCCCACCCTGACATCTCCCCCTCTTTTCTCTTCACAGTGAAGGAACACCAAGACTGCAGTGAGGGAAGCAGATTGTTCTGTGCTCCACGTGGTCTGTGGAGTCTGACAAACTTCAGCCTCCATTACTGATTTATTATATATATATTTTTTTTTAAAAAAAAAGAAAAAAGAGAGATCTTCTCTGGACAGCAAACTAAAAGCTGGAAGGCTGAGCTACACTTAGTGGGACAGTATTAACAAAGACAGAGCCGGTGGCCTCGGACACCTGGAAGTCTCCTGGCAGCAGAGCCCACTGCTGCCCTTCCCGTGGAGCCTGGTGGGACCGGAGCCGGCTGTCGGGAGGAGGAGGAGGAGCTGCTCCGCGGGGGCCGAAGGCCTCTGGAAAAGGGATCTGACTTTCTGGGAGTTGGCTGCTTACAACACCGACACCACAGACCTGGCCAGAACGGGCGACTCTTGGGAGTCACTGGGGGGAAAGGGGCGTCGGAGCCTCGTGAGGGGTCTGCGACAGAGCAACGTGGTTCTCTTCTGTATTTTAATCAAATTTTTAATTTAAATGTTTCTCGGAATTCAGTCATATCACTTCTTTTTAGTCCTGCGATACAGTGAGATTTTTTTTAAATATCTAAGGTGGTTTTCTTTTTCAGTGTTCCACCAGAAAGTATCCCACGTGAGAGAGGCAGGAGGGGGAGGCAAAGCTGCACCTGCCCTGGACACACTCCTCTGGCTCCCCCCGCCCCGAGGCAGCGAGGAGGAGAGCTGAGTGCTGCGAAGCTTTTCAGACATCAGGGAGGTTTTGGATTGCTTTATCCCTCTGTTTTTACAGGAAGCCCTTTTGTCCCCTCCCCGCCAAGCCGGGGGTGGCAGCTGAAGGGAGGTCTTTGTCAGGGGCACACTTTTTTTAAAGTATTTCTTAAGCAAACAGACCAAACCCAGGCTGCTCCATTCCCCCCCACCCTCCCTCCCCTTTTTATAGCTCACCTGCCTTTTGATGTCTCACCCCGGTGGCTTGAACCCGAGATTCCTGCAGGAATGGGACAGACCTCTGCCCCACTGGGGCGTTTGGAGTCTGAGTTTCAATTAATAAGCTGGAAGGAGGGATGGTTCTGCTGCCTTTCCCCCGCGGAGCCGCCGCCGGCTGCAGACGCCTCTCCGGAGATCTCTACGCAGATGTTGGACTGATCTTTATTTTCACTAAATGCTTTTTTTTAATGAGATGAAGTGACTCTTCCCCATGGGTTTGAATCCTCCCTTCTTTTTTATATACATATCTATATATTAAAAAAAGTAATTTAACGTTTGCCCTTGCGGTAGCGCAAGGGGTTTCTATACGGATTAGCAGTGGTTGCTAAGGAAACGGAGAATGTAGTGGTGTAGGAAGGGGTTGGTTTTAGCTGATGTTTCGGAACAGAGTCTCTCCCCACTTCCCACTTCAGCCTTGCAAAGTGGATGCGACACAAGTTGGTATTTTTTAAGAAAAAACTTTTTTTTTTCCCACCCCACCCCCATCTTTTTTTTTTTTTTTTAAATTCTATCATTTGTTTTGGGAAGCCCGAGCAGAATGGCCTTACCTGGGGTCCCCGGGGGCTGGTACAGTTCACAAACTGGCTCTTGAGGGCTCTCAAACCTTTGGACACGGATGGACAGTGGGAGAGGATCACTGGGGCCACCTGTGCCATCCCCCCTGTGCCACCACCCGCGGGTGACACTTCCCCCTGCAGTAACTGTCTATATTAGACACTTGTTCCTTGTCTTCCCTCTCCCCTGCTAATTGTTGTTGGTTTTATTTTTTACCAGGAGGGAAGAAAACCCTGCGTCCGTTTTGTTTTGTTGTTTTTTTTTTTTCCCATGCTTTCCTATTTATGAAGTTCTATTTAAGTGTTGGTTCTCTCCTGGGGATCGTTACTCAGTGAGTAGGGAGGTGGGGGGGGGGTGGCATTTCTATGTCAACCTCTGCTTTGTGATGGGTTTTTGGAACAGCTGCTTTCTCTGCGTGTTCCCGAGTGATGGATTTTTGGGTCCTTTTAAACCCCCGAGCCACTCTCCAGTGCGGGGACGGGGGCTGTCGCTGGCAGCCACCACCGCTGTGACCGCCGGGTGCTGGGATGGAGCGTGGATGGACCTTTCCCGTCCTGCTGGGCCCCTCCCCACCCGCAGGGACAGCCGTGTCCCCAGGGATCAGCTCGCACCGTGCGTGACTGTCGTTGTCCTTTGGGCTGTGTAACGCTTGTGGCCTCGTTCCTGTTGGAGCCATGCTGTCTCTTGGGTGCGCAATACACGGTGTGCTGCTGACCCCGCCGCCTGCCTGCCTCCTCTGTCCAGGGGGGACCTGGAGGGGACATGGGGGTGGGGGTTAGAGCCCCTCGGGGGTGGCAGGGGGACAGCAGGAGGGGGAACAGGACCCCTATGGGGTGTTTGGAGGTGGTGGTGAGGCATGGGAAGGGGGACAGGATGCCTGGGGGGACGCTGGGGGGGGATACAGAGCCCCCAGGCTGTGTCCAGGGAAACATGGAGGGGGGGTACAGGGCCCCCAGGGAGGTGTCCAGGGGGTGGTGGGGGACAAGACCCCGGGGGGGTGTCTGGGGGTTTTGGGGGGAGAGGTGGGGGGAGCTAGGACCCCTGGGGGTGGTGGGGGACGCCCGGGGACCGAGGGCCAAGTGGACGGTCCCCGTTTCTTCCCCATGATGGGGGTGGTGTCACTCTTGGTGGCCCCGGGGGACACCAAGGCCATCGCAGCCTTCCCGGGACCACATCTCCCAGCATGCCCCGCGCCAGCCGCGCCTCACCTCGCAAGGCGGCAAGCTGCGGTTGGCCGACAGCAAGAGCCAATCAGCGGGCGCCTTGTTGGGCCAGGTCCGGGCCGGGCCGAGCGAAGGAAGCAAGATGGTTCTGGAGAGCACCATGGTGTGGTGAGCGGGGCCCGGCCGCGGCGGGGGGGTCCGCACCCCGAGAGCCGAGACCCGAGAGCCTCTGCCCCGGCCCCGCCCGGCCCCGGGGCGACCCCGGCCGCCGCTTCCCCTGAGTCATCCCGGGCGGGGCCGGGCCTGGGGGCCCCGGGGGGGCCGTGGGGCCTGGGTGGGGGTGTGGGGCCTGGGGGGGGCTGTGGGACCGGGGGGGGGCTGTGGGTCCTGTAGGGGCCGTGGGGCCTGGGGGGACGTTTGAGAGGGGGAGAGGCTGGGTGTAAGTTGGGGGGACTGCGGGGTGTGGGTGAAGGTTTTGGGTGCTCGGGGAGGGGTTGAGGTGAAGCGAGGAGCGGGAGAGGCCCGGGGCCTGTCACAGAAAGGGGGGTGAGTGGGATGAGGAGGGGTCTGCTGGAGGGGAAGGGTCCTGGCTGAGCAGAGGGGGATCAGGAGGCAGGAGCAGGGTGAAGGGGCTCTTGGAGCGGCTGGCGGGGAGGGGGGGCTTACGGGGTGGGGGGCAGAGGGCTGCCATGGTGTGACACGGTGCCAGGCGATGCTGCGACAACAAACTGGGGTCACATCCCAGTGGAGGAGAGATGGGGCACGGACCCGAACCCTGCAGCCCCAGAGCTGGGGGGGCTGCGGGTCTGTCCTGGCATGGCTGGGGGTCTGTCCCGGCACCCCTGGGGCTGGGGGTCTGTCCCCACACCCCTGGGGCTGGGGCGTCTGTCCTGACATGGCTGGGGGGTCTGTCCTGGCATGGCTGGGGGTCTGTCCCCACACCCCTCGGGCTGGGGGGTCTGTCCTGACATGGCTGGGGGGTCTGTCCTGGCATGGCTGGGGGTCTGTCCCCACACACCTGGGGCTGGGGGGTCTGTCCTGACATGGCTGGGGGTCTGTCCCCACACCCCTGGGGCTGGGAGGTCTGTCCTGACATGGGTGGGGGTCTGTCCCCACACCCCTGGGGCTGGGGGTCTGTCCTGACATGGCTGGGGGTCTGTCCCCACACACCTGGGGCTGGGGGGTCTGTCCTGACATGGGTGGGGGTCTGTCCCCACACCCCTGGGGCTGGGGGTCTGTCCTGACATGGCTGGGGGTCTGTCCCGGCACCCCTGGGGCTGTGGCAGGGTGGGGCAGTGTCAGTGTTGAGGTGAGAGGGTTTTGTCTCCAGCCAGAGCTGGAGGCAGAGGTGAGCTCTGATGTGTCATTCTCATGCCAGCAGTCGGTGATTTCTCATTTATTGGTGTTTAAGAAGGCCACACCAGAGAAAAGCAGTGAAATCTCCCCGGGTTCTGTTGTTTCCATGGCTCCCTGCGTAGTCCCACAGCTCTTTGGGTAAAGCCATCGCAGGAGCCCAACTCGCTGGCCGTGTGTCGAAGCCCTTGGTGCTTTCTCAGGGTCACTCTTTGCTGACTCACGTTTAAGGGCAATAAGCTGTATCACTGCTCCTTGTGTCGCCCCACAGAGCGGGAAGAATTCCTCCCTGAATAGTTTGAAATGCTTCGGCCAGGTCACTGGTGCCGGGGGTGAAGTTTGGCCGCTGCCACCCCGAGTTGTGACGGGGTGTTTGGTGTTGGCCGGAGGAGATGTGGCCCAGCGTGAGCCCCAGCTCACTCAGGGCAGTGGGTGCAGGTGGTTTGTTTTCAGAAGAAACCTTTCCCCCGGTGTTAAAACTACAAAATCCTGGGAGTACTCCTCAGGAAAGTCTTAATTTGGGGTCAAAATAAACTCTCAGGTTTTTATTTAACTGTTCCTCCTTCCCAGGGTCACTTCCCAGAAGGAGGAGGAGGAGGAGAAGGGCTTCCCCCTGGCTCTGTGCTGCGTTCAGTCTGTGCAGGGGTTGAATTACAGCGGTGCTGCAGGGCACTGTCCCCCGCCTGCTGGGTGGGATCACCCCCAGGGGCTGTGGAGGGTGTTGGGGCCGGGCGAGGGGCTCAGCTCGTCACCGTGTCACTCCAGGGAGGGCAGAGCTGTGTTTGGAAAGCCATGCCGTCCCTTTTTGTCCTGGGGAAGCTCCGTGGTGCCGATGAGCTTTGTGCTTTGCCGTGGAGCGGTGGCTCTTGAGGGTTCTGTTGTTGCGGAGATGGAAGAAGGAATCGGAGAGATGCGGGTCCCAGGTTGTGTCCCCCACAGCTGCCTCTCCCCCTCTTCAGCAAGGAGCGGGAGCCTCCAGCTTCAAGGCGGCTGCTCGGGCGTTGTGGGGGGGTCCCAGTGCTTGTCCTGTGACCCAGGGGTGGGATCTAATCCGAAAACTCAGGGAAACACAGAGACCGCTCGTGTCTCTGCCCTGGGAACCACCCGTGTCCTGCTGCCTGCCCCCAGCTGTGTCACCTTCTGTGTGCTGTCCCACAAAGCACATTTTGGGGGGTCACCCTCGCCTGTCCCACTGCCCAACACCCTCCTCTCTGTGTCCCAGTGTTGACAACAGCGAGTACATGAGGAATGGGGACTTCTTACCCACTCGCCTGCAAGCCCAGCAAGATGCTGTCAACATCGTGTGCCACTCGAAAACCCGCAGCAACCCCGAGAACAACGTGGGGCTCATCACCTTAGCCAAGTACGGCTGGGGGGCCGGCCTGGGGGGGCACTGCTCGGGCAAGCAGGCAGTGACGCTGGGGGCACCCACGAGAGAGCGTGGGGACAAGGAACAGGGGAGTGTTGCAAAATGGAGCAGCGATAGCACAGTCTAAACCCAAACCAGTTCTTCCAGGAGGACTGGTATGAGAAAACCCAGTTCCTGACTGGTCTCCAGCTCGCTGGGCTCGCTCCTGCTGTGCCAGGATATGTTGTGGAGGCTTTTCTCTCTGCCAGACCCATCCTTCCGTGGCCTGGTGTCCCAAAGGGTGGCACACAAGGGCTGAGCTGGCACTGTAGCTCCTGGGCAGCCCCAAGACAGTCATTTCTCCATTTTCCTGACGTCTGCAGGATCTCGGTGCCTCTCTGAGCTCCCTCCTAGGCAGAACCCATTAAAATTGGCCAGTGGGCTCAAGGTTGCTGCGGCAAGGGACAGGCACACAAGCCTTCATGCAGATGGATTACTTTGGGGTTTTTTAGGAAACCAGACTAAAAGCCTTGCTCCCTGTAGGCGCTGACCCCCGGAGCCAGGTGCTGGGAGACTCTGGGAGCAGACTGAGGGTGGGGAGGACATTTCTTATTCCCACAGCAAATAAAGGGTTTCCCAAAGAAATCCTCACAGAGGAGGTCGCCAGGAAAGCGTGTTTGTGTTGCAGTAACTGTGAAGTCTTGACCACGCTCACTCCAGACACGGGCCGGATCCTGTCCAAGCTACACACGGTGCAGCCCAAAGGGAAGATCACCTTTTGCACAGGGATCAGAGTTGCTCACGTAAGTGGTTCTGTCGGCTCCTCCTTTCTCTCCAACTCCTTTTGCCCTTAGCTGGCTGCCCCTTTTTCCTGAGGATTGCTCCTCAAACACAACGTGCCATCTTGCAGCTGGCCTTAAAACATCGCCAAGGCAAGAACCACAAGATGCGAATCATCGCCTTTGTTGGGAGCCCCGTAGAAGATAATGAGAAAGATGTGAGTGGTGGGCCAGTCACATGAAAACACCTCCACGCTCCACCTCGAAGCCTAAATGGGGTTTAGGGTTTGTTCCCTGCCCTGTAGGAAGAGCAAGGCGTTACACCACAGCCAGGAGGCTGCTTGGCAGAGCTGCTCTCAGCTGGTAGGAGCAGGAGGGAGAGGGCAGGTGGCATCCATGGGCACAGCCAGCCCTGAGCCAAGGCTGGAGATCCCCATCTCCCACTGTCCTCTGTAGGATTGCTTCCCTCCCCCCGCTCGGGTGGCTCCTGAGGGAGCTTGTGCCATCTCCTGCACCTTGTAGCTGCCACCTGAACCAAGGGAAGCTGGGAGGCTGATTTTGGGCTCCCTGCCTCCAGGGTTGCATCCCGAGCCCTGCTGTTGTCTGATTTCTGGTGAACTGAGCATGGGTGAGCGCTGGAATCCAGATTAATCCTACAGTGTCTCCTTATTGCAGCTGGTGAAATTGGCCAAGCGTCTCAAGAAAGAGAAAGTCAATGTTGACATCATCAATTTCGGAGAAGAGGTGAGACTCTGCCGCGTTCCTGGGATGAGATCCAAGCCAGGGTTTTGTGTCCTTCCCAGCCCAGAGCCCTTTCTCAGGCCGGGAGGGGAGGAATGGTGGCTGCCCCATGGCAATGCTGATGTGGAGAACGATGTTTCCCTCTGGGAAGATGCCTCTCCCCTTTCACTGCAGGCATTGTTAAATGCTTTCCATCCTGATGGAACTAGTGGAGCTCTCGGCTCCCCCGTAGTGTGGGGTGTGCGGAGCAGCCAGCCCTCCCTCTCCCAGAGCTGGGGAAAGCTCTAGTCCCAGCCTTTCTCTTTGGCCCTAGGAAGCCAACACGGACAAGTTGACTGCCTTCATTAACACCTTAAACGGCAAGGATGGCACCGGCTCCCACCTGGTGACGGTGCCACCGGGGCCCAGCCTGGCCGATGCCCTCATCAGCTCCCCCATCCTGGCCGGGGAGGGCGGTGCCATGCTGGGCCTGGGCGCCAGCGACTTCGAGTTCGGCGTGGACCCCAGCGCAGACCCAGAGCTGGCTCTGGTGAGCGGCAGGGGGATGGAGGGCAGCTGGGGATGCTGAGCTCCCTCCGTGCGAGCTCTGCCCCGCTCAGCTCCCACCCGTCCCTGTCCCCACAGGCTCTGCGTGTCTCCATGGAGGAGCAGAGGCAGCGGCAAGAGGAGGAGGCCAGGAGGGCTGCGGCCGCCTCTGCGGCTGAGGCTGGGATCGCGGCCACCGGCGGGGACGGTGAGGAGCTGGGCAGGGAGGAAGGCAGGCAGGGACAGGTGGGACGTTCCCCAGGGAGGGGTGCGGCACCTCCACTGCTCTCTGAGGGGGTTTTGTCTGCGCAGATTCGGACGATGCCCTGCTGAAGATGACGATCACCCAGCAGGAATTTGGCCGGGCCGGGCTGCCTGACCTCAGCAGCATGACGGAGGAGGAGCAGATCGCCTACGCCATGCAGATGTCGCTGCAGGGAGCGGGTGCGTGTCGGGATGGCAGCTCCCAGCCCAGTCCCACAGGGAAAGCCAAGGGGCAGCTCCTGCCTGTGGAACTGCCAGCCCCGAAGTGGGGCTGTGTCACCTGGGCAGGGTCCAGAGCTCCCCGAACACGTGTTGGGGGGGTGTGGGTCGCTCCCGTGAGCCACGGGGGTGTGAAACCTCTCCTCCTGCAGAGTTTGCCCAGGCAGAGGCGGCGGAGGTGGACAGCAGCACAGCCATGGATACCTCCGAACCCACCAAGGTGAGGTTCTGTCCCTCTGGGAGGGGGGATCCCGCCCCATCCCTGTGCCCAATCGCTCTGGGAGGAAGGTGGGGGACCCAACCTGTCCCCACCACCTCCCCCTCTTCCCACAGGAGGAAGATGACTACGACGTGATGCAGGACCCCGAGTTCCTGCAGAGCGTGCTGGAGAACCTGCCGGGCGTGGACCCCAACAACGAGGCCATCCGCAACGCCATGGGGTCCCTGGCCTCGCAGGCCTCCAAGGAGAGCAAGGACAAAAAGGAGGAGGAGAAGAAATGAGAGTGCGGGGGCCAGGGGGCGCTCGCTGCCGCTGGCCCTGGGGTGAGTCGGCCACGGGGCCGGGGGGGTTCTGCTGTAACGGGGCAATAAAGGCTTTCCACCGGGGTGTCTGTCCTGCCGCCTCCCTGGGGACGAGCCCGGGGGGACCAGCCCAGGTCCCGGGGGTCCCGGGTGTCCCCGGTGCTCGGGAACTGGGCCCCAGAGCCCCCCGGTGCTGACCCTACCCACGTGTGTGGGGGCCCGCGCCGCCTCCCAGCCCCCCCTGCAGGATGTTTACGGTGGAGCCGGAGGGGGTGGGCCTTGGTGGTCGATGGGCAGCGGAATCAGCCAATCGGGGGGGGGGTGGCGCGGATGTCGGGTCAGGCGGCTGGGGGGGGGAGAGGCGTGATGGGGGCGGGGCTATCGTTTGAGTGGCAGGCGGCTCCAGATGGCGTGGCTGCGTCATGGCGGGCAGGCCAGCCAATGGAGGAGCAAACAGGCAGGGGCGTGCCTGAGTGACAGGGCTGTTCACCAATGAGACCGAGCCTTGTGTATCACGTGCCAGCAGGGGGTGGGCGGGGCAGGTATGCAGCCCCTTCCCTGAGTGACAGCGTTGCCAGCAAATGGGAGAAGAGTGTTGACCCAGCTTTGAGAGCTTCCAACCACTGGGGCTGCTGAGCGACAGGCCTGCCGCCCAATAGGAAAAGAGCAGCGGGGAGCGGCCCTGACGGACGTGCCATGTGGCCATTAGCTGCGGGAACCCGTGCTTGAGCGACAGCCGCGTTTAACCAATGGGAAGCGGGGGGAAGGCGGGTTGGCTTGATGAGCAAGCCCTCTAGCCAATAAGCAGCGAGGCTGCCCCGTGGGCGAGCCAGCGGTAACCGCCAATAGGAAGCGGGGCTGTGGGGTGGGCGGGGACCATCCTTTGAATGGCACCCCCGCCCCCCAATGACCACAGCCCGCAGGAGGCGGGCTCCAACTGCGGAGTTGTCGCCCGCTCCGCCAACGGCGAGTACGGACAGCCGCGATCACCCGAGAGCGACAGCGGCTCTGGCCAATCGCAATGCGCAGGGCGGCGAGTGGCGGGCGGCGCCGCCAATGGCGCGGCGCAGAGGGGGCGGGAGCGCGGCGCGCGAGCGGCCGGCGGCGGAGGGCGGGGGGCGCGAGCCAAGCAGGAAGTGGCTGAGGAGAAGCGGCCGCCACGGAGGGGCCTGGGCGGGAGCCGGTCGCCCCCCGCCCGCAGCAGCAGCAGGTACCGCCGCCGCGGGACCCCTGGGCCTCACGGGGCTCAAGGGGTGCTTGGGGGGGCTCTGGGCCTGGAGAGGGGGCCTGGGCCGCCCCGGTCGAAGGGGGCCGTGAGGCCTGGGCGGGGGTGGCGGTCCTGCCCCTGTCCCCCTGCGGGACTGCGGGGAAGAAGGGCCATCCCCCTCCCGCTCGGG
Organism: Podargus strigoides; assembly: GCA_028020825.1. Classification (NCBI taxonomy): domain Eukaryota; kingdom Metazoa; phylum Chordata; class Aves; order Caprimulgiformes; family Podargidae; genus Podargus; species Podargus strigoides. The sequence goes on from CM051654.1 coordinate 299,900, forward strand.
GTGTGGGGCGGCCGTGATGGCCGGCCGCTCCCTGCGGGCCTTGGGGTGGGGTCCCTGCGGGGTTTGGGGTGCGGGGAGCGCTCCTCCGGGCGGTGGGGGTGGAACGGTTTATCCCCACCCTCCCCGTGGGATTTGGGGGCGGGGGGTGGCAGCCTGGCAGTCATCCTGTCCTGTCCCCCCTCGGGACTGTGGGGGTGGGCATAGCAGCCATTCCCTGGGGGAATTTGGGGGGGGGAGCGGTCGTGTTTCCCCGTGTCTGCTCGGAGGGCTGAGCGCGTCCCTCCCACCAGGCCCGAGGGGGCTTGGGGGGTCGGGGGGCCGCCGGCTGTGATTCCTGCTCATGTCCCCCTTCCTCCCCACCTGCATCTCCTGGGGAGACCTGGGCTTGTCCCCTGCTCCCTGGTGCAGGGGGGTTCTGGTCGTGCCCCCATATGTTTAGGGGCAGGATGAAACCTCTCAGAGCTCCTCTCCACCTGGGGGGCTTTGGGGAGGGGGGCAGGGGCTGCTCGTGTGCCCCTACAGCTCCCTGGGAGGACCTGGTCCCAGCTCCCTCTCTCCTGCTCTGGGATTTGAGACCGCTGTTATTCCCTTCCAGAGCCCCTGGGATCAGGCTCCCTGCCCTGGGGGGGCTGAGGAGGGGGCACAACCTTCCCCCCCAGCCCTGAGCTCAGAGAGGGGCTGGCAGGGTCCCCCCAGTTCTTCGGCTGTAACATCTCTTGTGAATAAGGTGGTGTCTTGTTTTGGGGCCGCAGTTCCTGGGGGGATTTTCTTGCTCCTCCAGTTTCTGAGGAGTGGCCGTGTGAACCAGGAGCCGGCGGGGCCTGGGGCTGATCGATCCTCTCTGGGTACTGCTGTCCTGAGGATGGCGTTTGCGAACGGCACGTGTGGGTGTCTTATCACATCCCAGCAAAGACTGACAGCAGGTTCTCGCTGTCACTTCTGGAGGTGCCCAGCGAGGTTTGGGGGCTCTGGGGGTGTTCTCTGCAGTCCTGGGGAGGTGGAGGGGCAGGGAGCAGCCCCTGGGCAGGGAAGCGGAGCGTTTCCACGGGGTTATTTCTTGTGGGTCTTGGCCACTTTCTTACGAGCCGCTTGGTTTTCTGTTTGCGAGAGTGAGTCGGCAGTGAGAACGTGGTGTTTTCTTTCAAACCCAGTTTCTTTTCTCTCTTCTGTTTCTCTGTCTCATCCTGTGTAAAGTCCCCTAATTCCTCACTGCTAGTGTCTGTGAGGAGCAGCAGGAGGATGGGCGAGCTCTGCCGGCACTTTTGCTCCTGGTTTAATCCTGCAGCCTGGCCTGCGCGAGGGGGCCTCGGGGTTTATCCCACCCCCCTTAGGTTCCCCTGGGTCTAATCCCTCCTCCTGCTCACTTGCAGTTTCCCCCTGCGAGATATATCCCAGGGCTTTAATTTATTTGTCCCATCGAGTACCTTGGCACACATCTGGGGACTATAAAAATAATAACGCCGCGCTGCGGCGCGGCACAGGGCTGTTGCAGCCTGCAAGGGGAGCAAGGGAACTCGGCGTTCTCTTCTTCTTGGCATCCTACGGAGCGTATTTGCTATTTATGCTGCTAAAATAAATGAAGGATCTTGAGTAAATTTAGAAACTTTACATTCTAAACCCCAATTTGATGAAATAGCACAATGGAAAGAACCGGTAGCTGCTCGTTGTGCCAGGGAGGCGCTGCCAGGCGAGGGGAGAATCGTCAGGCTGGGAGATGCTGGTCATCCTGCCATGAAATGTCTGCTGGAACCACCAAGCCCACTTGCACCAGTGTGGATCATGGTCATACTGGTAAACGTGGGAACAAATCCCTCCCCATGCTGAGGCTGCTTTACGCCGATCGCAGCTACAGAAACGCCTGCCACTGTTTTAAAAACTTAATTTTTCAGGCTGGCCAAATTGTTGGGATTTCTGGATCTCGCCCACCACTTGTTTGTTTTGGTGTCTCCAGAAGTTAGCAGATGGTCCAGGCTTAATTCTGCTCAACGTATGGGAATTTAATCCCCCAGCAGCCTCCGGTCAGGACGCGGTGTCTCTGCGTGGCAGCTGTGCTCCATGCCGCGGTGGGAGCGCAGGACCGGGCTCTGCTCCGGGGATTTGCGCCCCGTGGCGGGGCTGGGGGACGGGGAGGAATGGAGTTTCCTGTTCCCTTCCCTGTTGAAGCATCTTTTTTTCCTGGAATTGGATGAAATCTGTGAGCTGCCTGTTCACATCCCGGCAGGGGGGTCTGTGTGTTTGCTGCGTGGTGGTGAGAGACCGTCTCCTCCTCCTCCCTTCGCAGCTGAGTTTAGATTTGCCTCGTGCTGTTAAAGACTCGCTCGCTGTCGCAAAACCTATTGAAAGATAAAAATGATGTTTCAGTGGCAATACCTGCTGGGTCTGGGTCTGGCACCACCCCTGTAAATGGAATTCACACCTGTTTTTCTGTCCCCCCGATGCGTCAGAGGGCGATCTGGGCTGGTTTTGTTCTTCCCTTGCGGGATCCCCAAGAAGCCACTTTGGCTGGATGGAGCGAGCGTGTAGAACACGGAGCACACTTCAGTTACTTTAATCACAGCAATCATGAATCTGTTGTAAAAAAAAAAAAAAAAAAAAGAGGGTTCAAACTCTTTGCAACTTGTGCTCAGCTCTGCGAGCTCTGGCCTCTGCCCAGAGCGTTTGGAGATGATGGGGCAGCCTGGGCTGGCAGTTGCTGCTGCCTCCTCCGGGAGGGCGGACGTGCTGAGGAGAATAACAGATTTTGGGTGTTCCTGGGGATATCTGTGCAGGATGAAAGCCAAGAGCTACCTGTGCCCATCCTCCAGTGAATAATTCAGCCTCCATACATCCTTGAGATCAGAGGTGGTGGCAGCTGGGGCTGGAAATCCTCTCTTTGGGCTGCCAGGGGGGGTTTTTTGATGGAGAGAATATATGTTTTCTTCCTTACTGCATTGGGGTGTGTGAAATTGGAGGCAGTGTTTAAAAAGGAGAGGAAAATACCACTGCTGAGCACAGATCTTTGTCCCTCGGCCTTCCCCGAACGGGGCTGGGTCGTGTCGGGTGCTTGGGGAACACAGGCGCCTTGTTCCTGGCTGGCGAGCCCTTCTGCACGGATACAGCTTCTGTGAGTTGTTTAGGGGAATAGATACGTACTGCCTGACCGAAAGAAGTCATCCTAAGGCCAAAAACCCCATTTTTTTTGTAGCCCTGTTGGTCTGGAGCAGGATTGGGCTGCTCTTTGCTCCCCTTCCCATGGTTTTCACCCCCACGCCAAGCGAGTTCTGCCAGCAAAACCCCTCGGTGGGCCTGGGGACGGCCTTGGCTCCCGGTCTGGAGGCCGGGGTTTGCTGCGGCGTTTGCATCACCACGGCTCTGCCTGCTGGGGACCGTTTCTCCTCGCCGATACGGTCGGAGGCACCCGAGCGCGGCGTTTGCGTTGCCGTGCTGGCGGACGGGGCCGGGGCGATTTGCCGCACGGGCTCAGGCGCTCGGGCCTCGTGCCGTCACCAGCGCTCTGCCCGCTCGCTCTCCCCTAGGAAATGGAGCCAGGAAGGGGTTTTCAGGCGGCGCTCCTCCTCCTCGAGCCGCACCAAGTGGCGCAGCCTGGCCTGTGCGGGCACGCAGCTCGCAGGGCGGCTCAGCCCAGGCCTTTGCAGCCCTTGGTTTGGGGCTTTTTCTGCAGAGGGGAACAGGGAGCTGCAGTAATTGTGGACATGCTTCTTGCAGACCAGGGATGAGAAGGGCCTCAGGAAGGGATCCTGCTGTTGCCGTGCTCCTGGCAGAGATGGCTTTGCCACACCACGCAGGTGAACTGTGGGTGACATTGTTGTGGCCTTTCCAAAACCCAGTGCCCTGCCTCTCTCCTGCAGGAATACCCATCTCGCTTGGCTCCGCTGCAAGGTCTGATGCCCAGACCGGCTCTGGGCTGGATGTGGGATCCGTTGAGATGTTAATGCGGAGGGACAGCTGAGCCGAGCACAATGCAGCACAAAACATGCGCATAATGGCTGAAGTTTTAATCCCCTGCTGCCGCCTGGAGCAGGGAAAACAATGCCCAGGGTTTCAAATGGCCCACGGAGGGCCCTGGCAGAGTGTTGTTTCCCACCTGGTACCTCCAGAGAGCCTTTTCATGTGCTAGAGGTGAAGAGAAAGGGAAAAGGGGAAGGAAGGAAGGACAGACAGAGCCCTTCCCAAGGCATGTCAGCAGCAGGACACAGGCCTCACTCGGAGCGTGCCTCCCCGAGCGGCAGTAGATTTCATTGGCAAAAATTAATAATTAAACTCGAAGAGTGCCTTAAAGCGCCCGTTCTCTGCTCTGAGCGGACAGCCAGGCTGGGCGAGGAGCGCTGAGCATCCCACCCAGCCCCTCTCCTCCTGCCTTATCTGGGCCGGGCTGCAAATGCCCCTGGCCATGGGGTGAGCTGGGTGCTGCGAGCGCACGGCAGTGATCCGCTGGCTGCTGGGGAGAGGGAGCGGATCCAGCTGGAACCATCTGAGCAGGGCACCCTACCTGCCTGGCTGCTTCCCTCCAGACCGGTTCCTGTTCTTTCCCACCCTGATAACACCTGCTGGGAATGTGTATCCAGGCACGGGGGATCGATTGAAATCAAACCGGGGTTCAATCACCCTTTTGTCCCCTTGAGATGGGACATGCAGGAAGCGTGGCCATGAGCTTCTCCCTCCAGACAGGTTATCGGATCATCGCCCGCAGGAGCCCGGTTGGCCCCAGCCGTGTTATTGTGGTTGTCCAGGGGTTTTTTGTCATTTATTGAACATGAATGTGCTTGAAGTGCTGGAGGGGGGTGCTGTGAAACCCGCTCGGGTGTCCTAAACCACCCCTGGACCCTGGAGCCAGCGCGGGGGCACGGCCGTTGCTGGAGCACGTGGTGCCTGTGCCGTGGAAGCAGAGGATTCCTCCCCTCCTGACACGGCTGAGTGTTGTTTGCTGCTTAACATGGGGGGATGAAACCCCACGCACCGAGCACGAGGGTGTCGCTCGGTGCAGACTTTGTTCCCGACGGCACCGAGCGCCTGGGTTCTGCGGCGGTGGCGTTTTGTGCCATGCCAAGGCCTGAAGGGCTCAGGGCCCCACCAGCTGCTCCTCGGCACCGCTTCCCCTTCTGAGCCTCTTCAAAATGTTCCTTTTTGGGGTGATCCTTCCCTTGCGCTCGTATCCTGCGTGCTTTGAGCCTGGCGCCTGTCGGAGGGTTTCTCCTTAGGTCTGGGGGGATGTCGGGCTGCAGGCAGCAGCTTCCCTGCTGGAAACAGGGAGACTGAGCTCCCGACGCTGGGAACCTCAGGGCTTATGTGTGCATTTCCCTCGGAGCAGGAGGAGCTGGGGGAATTGGGCCTGGAGATGGCGGCTTGTGAAACTCCCCAGGTGCTGCCGTGAGCTCACCTCCTCCCTGCCTGCTTCTCCCCCAGCTGCTGGGGCTTCCACAGTCCCCTGAAGGTGCAGAGAGGGGGGACCAGTCAGCTCTGGGCACTGCTGGGCTTTAACTCGGACCTTTCCCCCTTTCTGAAGTCTTGAAGAATCCTCAAACTGGGGACCCCGCACCTCTTGCTGCACGCATCCTTTGGAGGGGCTGGGGGTGGTCTGCACTCCCCCGGAGGATGGGATTTGCTCTCTTTAATGTCTCTCCTGTGTGGTTCTTGATGCATTTTGAAGCCTTGTGGCACCTTGGGGTCCCCCAATCTTACCAGCAGTGACACACAGGGGTTCTCACTCCCTTCTCCCCTGCCCAGCAGGTCCCAGTCCGGCCGGGCTCAGGGGACTGCAGAGGCTGCTGCTCCAGCCAGTGCAGCCCCCTCTGGGCCAGAGCTCCCTGGAAAGGGCCAGGACACGTGTCCGGAGACAGGGCAGAGCCTCCCCGGGAATGTCGAGGGCTTCGCTTTGGCTTTCAGGTGGAGGGGAGGATGCCAGCGCTGCCGGGGAGGGTGAGGAACCGGTTTAGATGTGGCACAGCCCGGGTACCCTGTGGTCACCGCTGGTTCTGGCAGCCTCCGGCCCCCCATGCTGCCCGGCAGGGGGGTGGCAGCAGCGGGGTGGCAGCAGCGGGGAGGCGAGCGGTGGCGTTCCTGGGTCCCGGCGCTGGCAGGTGGCAGGGATGGGGGGGCTGCTCCGGCCGCCAGCCACAGCAGTGGGGAGCAGGGCGGCGGGGAGGGACCCTCCGGCTCGCGTCACCACCGCCACCGCAGCTGCCATTAGCCTGTCACCCTACCCAGAGGTGCCCTCCCAAGGTGCTGGGGGGGGGAGGCAGAGGAGTTTGGTGCTGGGTTATTTTATTTATTTCTCTCTGTTTTTTTCCCCCTCACCCTCCCCTCCCACTGCAGCTGTCCCTGCTGAGCCCTGACCTCGTGATGTCACGCTGGGAGTAGGACGCGTTGCTGGTTCTTGTTTAACCCGCCTGCCTTTCTGCCATTTTTCCCCCCTCCCTGCACACCCTCTCCCACACGTGAAACCTGAGACTGCTCTCTGTCCCTTCCCCCCCCTTTTTTTTCCTCTTTTTCCTCCCCATCGGCTCCATCCAGCAGCTCCTTCCCATCAGGTCAGTACCGGGCTGGGTCCCTGGCACGGCCGCTGCCTCTCCGGAAGAGCAGTGGGGACGGCGTTTGCAAATCGTGCCACTAAAGGCTTGCTAGATAAGCAAATTCTCAGGAGATGAGGAAGCAGAGAGAGAAATCCCATGTGCTGGCGAGGGGCTGGGTGCTGCCGTGTGGACTACGGGTGTGAGTGGGAGCAGGGACAGTCACCGGGGTGATGGCCGGGGACTCTGTGGGTCGCTTGAGGTGTAGGTGCTGCATGGGAAGGGGTGGGAAAGCATTTTGGGGCATGGAGGGGCGTGGGACAAATGCGAGGGATGGGGATGAGCTGGGGCTGCCGGGTGCAGGGACCCCGTTAAGGCTCCGTGGGGGTTCTGGGGGTGCACAGGCTGTTCCCTAAACCCTTGGTGCTTCTCCTCTGCCTGCTTCCTTCACCCCAAAAAGGAGGAGGTATTCCCTCCCTGATAAGGAGAAGAGAGGGCGTGGGAGGTTTAATTCTGTGTCTGTGGATCCACAGATTTTAATTTTGGATCCAGAGACACGGAATTAAATGAAGACTTTTACCGTGCAAGAGCCGTTCTTCCTGTTAACCCTCGTTTCTCTCCTGACCTGTGTTATCTCTTCTGAAGCTTGGCTGAGTCCCTTCTGCCTTTTAGCTTGGTGAAACTAATGGTAGTTCTGGAAGCTAGTGAGGGCGGCTAACGAGCGGCGAAGCTGGAGGATCTGTCTGGCACGGAGGCAGAACCAGAAGGTGGTTCCCAGAGCAGCCGGCCCAGGAGGGGCCTGCGCAGAGGCGAAGCAAGCAGAGAGAGAAGGGATGTAGTTCCAGCAGGTACGGGGTGTTGGGGTGGGATCCCTCAGTGGCAGAGTGAGCTCTGAGGTGATGGGAGACGGTGCTGGGATGGGTGCTGGGCCGGCTCTGTTGTGGGGGTGTTCCTGTGCCTCAGTTTCCTTATATGTAACAGGGAGCAGGGGCTAAAACACAACTTGGTAGAGTGTGAGCTCGTTAGGATGCTACCAGTACGCCAGATCTCACTTGAGAGGGAAATGCTGATTGGAGGTGGAGAGAAGAACCAAGTCCCCTTGCAGGTTGAGCGTGGGGTTTCCTACTGGGTGAAGAGCAGTGCAGCCTGTGTTTTCCAGGCGTGCAGTTCTGGGGGGTTCCTTAGCAGCTTGCTGTCAGACTCATGATATCTCTTAAAATCCTTTCATCTTGGAAATCTTGTTTCCTTTTTGGCCTTCCCTCAATTTGGACAGTGGAACAACACTGTTCTGTGTCACTCCAAAAATAGTGAGCTGGTCTTGGTGGCTTCTTGGGGCTAAGAGCCCCATCCGGCCGCTCTCGGGATGTTTTCCTTCTTGGGAATCCCTGTTTGGAGCTCGGCACTAAATTAACCCACCAAAACAAAACCCACCCAGTTTCAAGTGCCTTTCTGCTGCTAGACCAGCTTGTGCAAAACTTCTTGAAGCCACACTTGCAGCCCGAAACAGAGGAAAGCTCCATGTTTATCTCACACCATCTCTGGACCTGGATCCAGGGCTCTGCTTTCCTTGCAGGGCTGTGGGGAAGGCAAGGCTGCAGGTGCCCCCATCCTGGAGTGTGGCCGCAGGAGGAGCTGCCCCTGGAGAGGAGGGAAGGGGAACAGATGAACGTTGGCCCCACTAGTTCCTTGTGGCAGGGGGTTGGGGAGGGTCTGGAGGGCAATGGGAGGCACTGGAATGGAGAAAAGCTGCACCAGGTGCTCAGAGTTTGTTGCCCGGGTAATTTGTCCCCATCCTGCCCCCTCCCTGCAAGGTCCTCTGAAGATTGTCTGAGGTTGTAGAACACCCAGTTTGGCTCATTAAGAACAGTTGTTCTCACTGGTGACGTCTCCCCTGCACAAAGGCTGGGGCTTTTTAGCAGGGGATGGGTTTTAAAATAGCTCTCAGAGCCCCGGGAGGAGCAGAGAGGCAGCGACGTGTGTGGCTCCAGGTGAACCTGCCCTTATTACTCGGTGTTTTGCAGATATCCACAGCGCAGGTTTGTTTTCCTCCAGCACTCCCCGGGTGCTGGCAGCCCCAGGGGAGGCCACTGGCTCGAGGCCTGGGAGCAGCGGCACGGGGACAGGCTTTGTCAAAGGTTTCCTCTGTGCCTCGGAAGCTAATCCCGCCTGTCACGTGGTACCGGGAGCGCAGCCGTTCCCGCTGGCCTTGGCGGCCGCAGGCAGGGCCACGGGCAGGGCCACGGGCCCCCCTACGCAGGGGTGGGCGGCGTGGGGCAGGGGGGTTAAACCCGGCTTAACTTAGTTCCCGAGTTGGGTTTTGGAGAGTAATTTTTCTTGTTGTTTTGGTGCAAACTTGCTGGCGGGCAGTGAGTCCCCGCCAGGGTCAGGAAGGGAAACAGGAAAAGCAGCTTTTAAAAATAGCAAGCCCTCGAAATAGTCCCAGCGTTCAGCCTCGACTCTGAAGCACCCCGGCTGCTCCGGAGCGACCCCCCCTGGGCCAGGCTCGGTGGCGGGGGACCGGCGCTCCCACCCACGGTACGTGCCAGTCCCGAGCCAAAAACGTGTTGGGAAGCCCATGGGGTGCTCGTGGCGTGGAGGGTGAGTGTGCAGAGCTCCGTGCCCCCATGGAACTCGAGGGCTGGGGTGTGAGGGCGGGATCCTGGGGGTGTGTTCTGGTGGTGCTGTGGACACGGGGCAGCAGCTCTGCCCTGGCACACGGAGGCGGCCGTGGGGTGGCGATGGGTGAGCGGCCGTGCAAGCCGGTGGCGGGAGCGGAGCCGGCACGTTTTGGGTTTAAACAGGAGGAGTTTGGGGAAAGGGAGCTAACAACGTTCTCTTGTTTTATGGCAGACTAAATGGGCAAATGAGCCATCAAAATAACAGTTGTGTTTCAGCAGTCGCTCGTTGTCCTGTTATTCTAGCTGGGAGCCTCAGGAACTTCAGGGGGGGCTTGCAGGGGTTCTCCTCAGCCAGGCTGATGCTGGGTCGGTGCCTCAGCGGTGCTGGGATGGTGCTGGAGCCAGTGGAGGCTCCAGGGCAGCTTTTCCAGGTTGCTCATGCCAGCTGGACTGGGTTTGTCTGGTGGGGAATCAGCTGGTGGTGGGAAGCACCAGGGCTCGTGCGCTGCTGGGTTCGCTGGGGAGATGCTTGGGTTGCTCCAGATGGGAGCTGCAGGGCTGTGGGCTCAGGCCTGGAAAGCAGAATCTCCTCTTCCTTATGGTTCTTCACCCAGCGCTCGTGGGGTTTTATTGTCTGTGCCCAAGAGCTGCCTCTTGCCCAGCCTCCTGCTCTTGAGGAAGGCAGAAACCTGAACCTCACAGCAGACCATTATCAGAGCAGCTTCCTCTTCCTGCCAGGACCAGCCAAAATGTGTCCCCACCGTGTCCCTGCAGCCACCGGTACGTCCCAGGGCTCTGTGTGTGTTCAGTAAGTGTGCTGTGGAGGGCTGGTGCTCCGGGGGACACCATTGCCCCCCATCACAGAGCTGCTTCCATGCTGAGCTGCTGCTTGTGGTAAACACTGCTGAGCCATAAGGTTAAAAATACCCTTCCCTTCCCCCTCGTCAGCTTTGTTTCACCTAAAAAATATAGTTCTTTTGCCTAAGAAAATAGTTGTGTTTTGAGCTACCAAAATAACTCCCCGTGTCAGCCTGGTGGAGTTTGAGGTGGAGCTGGGCTCTTCCCAAAAATAACCCCAAAACCCTTCTGGGTCAGAGACCTTCCCCGTGACACCCAACAGGAGAGATCCTCCTGTGGGGAAAGGCAGGATCGGGTCTGGAGATGGATCCAGCGTCGTCCCCGGCCTCCGGGCCCCGCGCCGCTCCGAGGACGGAGCCAGTGCCCTTCCCTCAGTGCTGGGTACAGGGGGATTTCCCTCGCGGCGCCTCTTTCCTCTTCTCGGGGAGCCTTTTCCAGCATAGCAACCTGCTGCTTTCCGCTTTCCTGTCAATATTTGCACCCTGCTAAATGGTGATTAGAAAAGTCATCTGAACAACAAATGTCCTCGTGTCGTGCTGCTCTCGGCAGAGATCCTGTGCCGAGGAGCCAGATGGCAGCACTGGAAGAGGAGCGCAGCGTTCGCCATCTCCCTCTGCCGCAGCCTTTTAAAGCCTGGTGCTGTTTCTGCTGCTCCTCTCGCCCACGGTGTCCCTGTGCTGAGGTGGTGGCTGCCGTCCCGCGGCGCCTGGAAGAGCACGTGGTGAAAGCGGGTTTAGGAAGTGGGGTGAGCTTGTTGAGATCTCCCAGAAATGAGGCTGCTTTCCCAGGCTGGTGCTGGCGGGAGATGTTCAGCGGTGCTGACAGAGGCAACCCCCAGCAGAGGCTAATTGTGCTTTTTGGGGTGTAGGGACAGTCTCTTCCCCCCAAACACAGGCGAGTTCTGACTTCATCCCAGAGTGGAACAGGACATTGGGTTAAAAACCCCCCATCTTCATGGGGAGATAAAGCAGCACAATCCCACCTGTGCTCTTTCAGACCTCATTCCTGTGTCTTTGACCCCACAAAGATGATCTCCCTGTTGCTGACAGAGTCCCCTCCGCCGCCCGGCTGCCACGGCCTGTGCCAGAGCATCCTCGGCGTCCCTGGGGGTGGCTGCTCTGCTCTCGTGGGGACATTCCTGGCTAGAAGGCAGCTCTTCTGTTTGCCTCAGTGGCCTCCCCTTCGGCTTTAGTGGAGGTTAAGTGCCAGTGAGCTTTCACCCCGTTAACGCCGTCCCCCGCAGCGTCGTGGCGGGATCTGTGGGTCGAGGGACGCAGAAGCGCTGCTGGTAGAAAGTTGCCCACTTGGATTTTAAATATCAGTGTTGTTGTGGATCAGCAGATTCCTCAGTGGCCCACAGACCCCGCGCTGCACCCGGCAGAGATCCCCTTGGGGTGACCTAGGGTGGGAGTTAAAAATAAAGCTAGATTAAGCCTCTTTACTAAGCTGGCTGTCAGGAAAACCACCAGCACCTTTATAGACCCACTAAGCCTGAGAAGAGCTGAATTGGGCCTGGAAGGGGGTTGGCCAGGTACAAAAAAAAGACCAAACCAGGTGTGAGAGCAGTTTCTGAACCCTGTTTGGCCTCCATGCCGCTTTGTCACCAGGAACCTGCGTCGGAGAGGGCGAAGGCTGGTCAGGAGACTTCTCCCACATGAGGTAGTAGATGGTTTTTGCTTCAGACACAAGCAAGGGTGGAGCTGTGAAAGCCAGGCTGGGTGGGAGCTGCTGCGTCCCTGAGGTCTGATGCTGCCGTGGAGGTGACGGGCACCAGCTCTGCTCCTTTCCTCCACCCACCTTCAGTTTGGGAAAGGAAGAACACTGTGAGATGGAGCTCTTTGCCACAGAAGCATGCCTGGCCCTCTGTTTACACCACACGTCCTCCAAGCTGGAGATGGCGGTGGAGGCTCAGGAACTCTTCCAAGGATGGAACCCTTCCCCTTCCCAGCAGGACAAGGGGACAGATGCCGTGACCCAGCCATGTGACAGCTGACGGTGCCTGTAACGTGCCAGTGGCCAGGAGGATGCTCTGGCTAATCTGTTGACACAATCACTGCAGGTTTCAGAGTCGTGACTTGTTTCTGGCATCAACTGTGGCAAGGTCAAGGGCTTCCAGCTGTGGTTGTGGGGCTGCTGGTCCCGTGACTGCCAGTGGATCCGCTCCCCTGGACAGACACACGTCCAGCTGCTCTCCAGCACCTGGAGGATCCCCCCTCCTCCTGCATCCTGTGCCTGCTTATCCTTATCAGTCTTCCCTGCTGTCTAAGCCACCTCTCTTGGCTGCAGCTTAATCCTGGGATTTCTTACCCAGCCTGCAGCGGCAGGAGGAATGTTATTCCCTTTGCCTCTGGTGCAGCCATGTTTTGAAACCTGTTGCCATGTCTCCCCTCAGCCTCCCGTTTCTTCATCCGTTGCTCCGCAGCCCACGTGTTCGAGGTCTCTTATCTGAGTCTTACTGCCCAGCCTTCCTCGTGAGCTGTGTCCTCGGGCTGGCCTTGGGGACAGCCTTGCTGCCACGGGGGGAAGGACGGTCCCTGCGTCATGCCGGGTGCCCCAATGGTGTTCCCCTTGTGAGGCATTGGCTCTTTCCGACACTCTCTGGTCCTGGCTTGTGTCTGCCTGGTGATTCACCGCAACGCACTGGTCGGGTGATGGTGCTAACGCTCTTCTCCTTGTCCTTTTCCAGACTCTGCCACGTTCCCCACCATGGGTGACATGAAAACTCCAGATTTCGATGACCTTCTGGCAGCTTTCGATATTCCTGACATCGACACGAACGAGGCCATCCATTCTGGCCATGAGGAAGCTGATGCTCACATCAAGCAAGTCCCTGGGGAGCCAGGACCCCCTGACCACGTCCTCCCCCACACGGACATCACCGCCGTCAGCGTGATCGTGAAGAACACTGTCTGCCCCGAGCAGCTCGATGCCCTGGACGGGCGCAGTAAAGATGGGCACGTCATCGGGCCCCGCTTGCTGCAGAACGGCTTTGGGGCCACCGAGATGCCCAGGTCCCCCACCTCCAGGTCTGTGGAAGCTGTGGCATCCTCCAATGGGGAATGTTGGGTGAAGGAAAAAGGCCCCAAACCCTTGGATATCTTCTCCCATTTTAGCCCCGATCCCAATGAAGACAACGCTGCCAACCTGATCGACAGACCCCGAGAGTGCAAGCCAAAAGAGAAATCTCTCGCCGTGCCCTCCCTCTCCCCGTCTCCCACCCCATCCCTGGACTGCAAGGAGCCCATGGGAGAGAGGGCAGAGAACCTGCCCCCGGCTTTCCCGCAGTCCTTCGAGACGAGCCAGGCAGGGGGTGCAAACAGGTCCCCTCCTACCATTGCCTGCATCAAGAAAGAGGAGTCGGACTCGGAGGAGGCGGGCCGCGAAGCCAGCCCGAAGGGTTTGGCCGCCGCTCTGGGTGACAGCCCCTTGGATCACCTCAAATCCGTCACCGTTCGCTACTCCACGGATGATTCTCCCATAGCATCCTGGCCTGGTTCTGACCCGAACCTCGACAGCAGCACCAGTAACCTTCCTGAAGTGAAGCGCTCGCCTGCCAGCCCCCGGGAGCCCTTCTTCAAAGCTTCCTCGCCGGTGGTACAGAGCCCCAGACTCCCCACTTCTCCGAAGCAGCTGGACACCATTGCCCTCAAGGAAGAGCAAGAAGTTCTGGAGAAGTCGATGGGGAGTCCGCAGAGTATGTCCAGTGCTGAGGAAGAGGAGGAAGAAGAAGACAACAACAATGATTCCCCTTCTTCCAATTCCTCGCGGCCCCTGAAAGTGCGGATTAAAACCATCAAAACATCTTGTGGCAGCATCACCCGGACGGTGACCAGGGTCTCGTCGGATTCTGAGCCAGGCTCCACCAAGGGGCCAGCGGAGCAGAGCTCTCAGGAGACCTCTCTTGAGGGTGCCGGCTTCGTGGCGTCAGCGGAGAAAGAGGAAGGGGTGGCGCTGGAGGTGCCCAAGGATAAAATGGAGCTCTCCAGCCCCTTGAAAACCATCGAGGGGCCAAAGATTGTCAGTGTTCAGCTTGGCAACGGCACCAAGCTCAAAGGGACCGTCCTGCCCGTCTCCACCATCCAGAACGCCAGCAGTGCCATGCTGATCGCTGCCAGTGTGGCTCAGCAAAAATCCGTGGTGCTGCCGGCAAAGACGGGTAAAGCTGTGGCCAAGAACATCATCAACCTGGTGCCGCAGACCCTGCCCAAGGCCGACACCAGGACCAATGTCAGCACCGTCACACAGACCTCCACCATCACCACCACCGCCAACCAGAAGGTCAACGGCACCACGGTTGTGATGGTGCAGCCGCAGAAGCCTTCCCCTACCATCGCTGGCACTGTCATTTCCAGGAGCCAGTCCAGCCTGGTGGAAGCCTTCAACAAGATCCTCAACAGTAAAAACCTCTTGCCGACCTACAAACCCAACCTGAATCCTCCGGCCGACGCGAGCCTCACCCTGCCGCCCTTCGGCTACCGCTGCCTGGAGTGCGGGGACTCCTTCGCCCTGGAGAAGAGCTTGGCTCGCCACTACGACCGCCGAAGCATGCGCATCGAGGTCACCTGCAACCACTGCACCAAGCGCCTCGTCTTCTTCAACAAGTGCAGTTTGCTCCTGCACGCCCGGGAGCACAAGGACAAAGGCCTGGTGATGCAGTGCTCCCACCTGGTCATGAGGCCCATCGCCTTGGATCAGATGATTGGGCAGCCAGACATCACCCCCCTGGTCTCAGTGACCTCCTTCCCTGCTAGCAAAGTGACTGGCGTGGCTCAGGACACTTTGGCCGCGGCCAACGGGGCGCAGGACCTCCCCATCCTGCCTCTCAACAGCAGCTCGGAGCAGACCAATTACAGCTGCTTCAGGTGCCTGGAGTGCAAAGAGCAATGCAAAGACAAAGCTGGGCTGGCCGCGCATTTCCAGCAGGCAGCGGCCACAGGGACGACCAGCAGCACGGTAGGTCGGAGGGCGGCGGGGGGTGGATGTCCCTGGGGCTGTGGGAGGGACGTGCAGGAAGGGGAGAACTCCGGGGCTCTGTTCGCGCCCACGAGGCCCTGGGTGGAGGGAGGGAGGCTGTGGCTGGGTGTTGGCAGGTGATAAAGCTGCCCTGAGGGTGCAGGAGCTGGGATGCAGCCGGGAGGGAAGAGCCGTCCCCAACGTGGCACCCTGCCTGCTGGCACCCTCTGCGGGACGTCGCCGTCCCCCGGAGCCATGTTAGAGCCGAGGCGCCGCTTCCTCTTTCGCCCGCTTGAAGCACAAATGGAGTCAGAGAGGTGGGGGGATGTTGGTTTTTTTTTTCCCCCCTCTTTGAGAGCCAACCTTGAGGTCCCACTGCTGCCAACACAGCCTGGTGTGTCAGGGCGGGCAGCGCGCGGCGAGCATACGGAGTTAATGCTGCCGAGGGACCCCCCAGATGAGGGGTCCACGGAGGAGCCCTGTCCTCCCGGTGGCACCTTCGCCGTGGTCTGGAGATGTTCCCCCCCCCCCGCTTCCTTTGCATAGAAGGAATTTGCTGTTTCCTGGTAACTCTGTTTATTCCAAAGCTGCTGCTGTGGCCACGCTGCTGTTCAAGCTCAAATGCAGATGTGAGGGCCGGGCTGTTTGAAGGTCACCAGGAGATTCACTGCTTACACATGGGTTGTCCTGAGGAGTGTGGAACAGGGGATTTCTTACTCCATCCCTGCTCCTCGGTGTCGAGGGAGGGTTTGGGATGCAGGGAAAATGGGATGTGCACAGCGGGGCTGTGGCCAGGGCAGTGAGAGGGCACGAAGAGGAGGTCGGGGACAGGGGAGCGGCCTATGAACAGCTTTTATTCCTTCCAAATCAAGAGACCCTGAGGCTTTCCTCAGCACAGCGGGGGATGGGGATGGCTGAAGCCGTAAGCCTCCGTAATCCTCTTCCTCACCTCCCACCTTCCACCCCCTCTCCCTGCTCCATCTCCTGGCCTGTCTTAGCTGCTGTTCCTGGTTGATCTCTCCCTTTTCCTCGAGTCCTCGTCAGCCTCTCCCCTCGACATCCCTGTGTCCGTATCCTGGCGTGGAGTTGGAAGTAGTTTGGAAAGGGTTTTGGCAGCTGGTTTGAATACACCCCGGGCTCCCTGCAGTGAAACTCCCTCTCCGAGCGGCTGGTCCCTGGGCACGTGCCATGGCTGGGACCCATCTGCCATGGAGAGCCTGGAAAGGCGCCTTGTCCGTGTGTGACACACCCCCAGTGATCACCCAGCGAGCAGATTATCTCTGGAGCCGTGCCCCATGGCATGGGGCTGGGGGCTGCTGTGGGTGCTGGAGGTCCGTGGAAAAGGCTGGAGAGCCCTTTGGTGGCGCCGCTGCGTGCTGGGCTGACCCTCTTGCTGCTCTTCTCCCCCCAGGTTTGTACCACGTGCCCCATGATCATGTCCAACCGCTGCAGCTTCAACGCCCACCAGCGCATGCACAAAAACCGCCCTCCCCACGTCTGCCCCGAGTGCGGGGGGAATTTCCTGCTGGCCAACTTCGAGGCCCACCTGAAGGAGGCCTGTCTGCACTTCTCCCGCAGAGTGGGGTACAGGTAGGGCGGAGGAGCTGGGGAGGGAGAACCCCGAACCCGCGGCCGCTTTCCATTCTGCAGGCGGGGATCCATGTTCCTTCTCTCCGCCAGTGCTCAGTACAGGGCTGAGGGTGAATGCCTCACTTCACCCCTCCTCTGGCTCTCACCCTTTAACCCTGGGGGAATTCTCCTCCTTCTAGAACCTCCTGGCCCCCCTTTCAGCCTTGGTCATGGCTGGTGGTGTCAGATCCCACAGTCTCTTCCATCTTCTGATGAGCTGCCAGGGCCCTGGACCCACCAGGACTGGTGGCTCCAAACTGGAGTCGACCCACAGCCCGGAAGGGGTTTGGATCCTGGTGTCTGTAGGGACAGGGGCTCTTCCCGAGTCCCGTGGTCAGACAGGGAGCAGACACGGGCCCTTTTGCTCCAATTCCCATTTGCTGTGTGCACCAGTCCCTGTGGCACAGCTGAGCTCCCCTGTGCCGTCTGTCCCCGGCCTCTCCTCACGCTCTCTTCCGCGCTCCAGGTGTCCCAGCTGCGCTGTCGTCTTCGGCGGGGTCAACTCCATCAAGTCCCACATCCAGACATCCCACTGCGAGGTGTTCCACAAGTGCCCCATCTGCCCCATGGCGTTCAAGTCAGCCCCCAGCGCCCACGCGCACGTCTACACGCAGCACCCTGGCTTCAGCAACCAGCAGTCCAAGTGAGTGATCCTGCACGGGGGGGATGGCCTCAGGCTGTGCCAGGGCAGGGTTAAATTGGATACTGGGAACCATTCCTTCCCCCAAAGGGTTCCCCAGCACTGGCACAGGCTGCCCAGGGCAGGGTTAGATTGGATACTGGGAACCATTCCTTCCCCCAAAGGGTTCCCCAGCACTGGCCCAGGCTGCCTAGGGCAGTGGGGAGTCCCCATCCCTGGAGGGATTTCAGAGCCATGGAGATGTGGTGCTGAGGGCCATGGGGCAGTGGGGACCTGGCAGTGCTGGGTTAATGGTTGGACTGGGGGAGCTGAGAGGTCTTTGCCAACCCAAATGATTCTAAGAACTGGGAGCATCCTGCATGGGTGGGACGTTGGGGGAAGTGCTCAGCACCAGCACGGGGAGCTGCATTCGTCTCCTTTTTACTCTCCCAGCCCTCGGCGTGGGTCGGACTGTGCCCAGAGCTCCCTCTGCCCTCTCACCAAACGGATTCTTCCCAGTTTCTTTTGATCCAGACCCGGCCTGTGATATTTTTTCCTCCCACAGAATGATTTACAAGTGTGCGATGTGCGACACGGTTTTCACCCACAAGCCCCTGCTCTCCTCCCACTTCGACCAGCATCTGCTCAACCAGCGGGTCAGCGTCTTCAAGTGCCCCGACTGCCCTCTGCTCTTCGCCCAGAAGCGCACCATGCTGGAGCACCTCAAGGTGGGGCCGTGCCCGTGCTCAGTGCCCATTGCACAGCCCCTTAGTGTTCATGTTTGAGAATTATCCTGCACAGGGGGCGTCTGGGGCTGCGTTAAGGCTGTTGGTTCATCATGGGCACAGCAGGGCCCTGTGATACGGTTCCCTTGTCCCCCAAACCCCAGGGAGATGAGCCCCGCCCTGGGGTGGGCAGTCCTGGGGTAAAACCCCGGCCCCAGACAATGGCCAACACCCTTGCCTTTGCCTTCCAGAACACTCATCAGCCCCAGAAGCCCAAGGAAGACCTGGCCAAGAAGACAGCCGTGCTGCTCACACCAAAGCAGGAGCCTCTGGAAACACCCGTGTCCAAGATCTCGGAGGAGTCCTCGTCCTCCACAGAGGAGGATGAGCCCCCCAGCTCCCCGGAGCTGCGCAAGACCAAGCGGAGCCGCTTCCAGCGCAAGACGGTCAACAAGTCGAAGGGCAGCGGGTGGACGTGCGGCGTTTGCCACTCCTGGTTCCCCGAGCGCGACGAATACGTCTCCCACATGAAGAAGGACCACGGCAAGGTGAGGAGAAGGCTGGGGGCTCCAGCTCTGGCTCTGCTGAGCCCTTGGGAGCGTGGGCAGGGAATGGTGATGGCACAGAGCAGCAGGGCAGGACACCTGGGTGGGAATGTTGTTCCTGCTGGGCTGGGAGCATGTTCTGCCACAGTCTGGGCACTTCTTCCCCCAGTACAAACTCGGTTGGGGTTGAGGTTCTGGGGAGGGGACGTTACCTGTTCTGGTGAACAGCAAAGCCCAGGTACTCGTTATCCAAATGTGGGGTGGGGCAGGGACAGGAAATCGAGGCAGCGCCCAGTTCCTGCTCTCAGCCTCTCGGCCCCCCTGCGGTACCCACCCCCCTCTTTGTCTCTTGCAGTCGGTGAAGAAGTTCCCGTGTCACCTGTGCGAGCGTTCCTTCTGCTCCGCTCCCAGCCTCCGGAGACACGTGCGAGTGAACCACGAAGGGATCAAGCGCGTCTATCCCTGCCGGTACCGCAGCACCTTCCGGGCTGGGCTGAGAAAAGGGCTCTGGTTCGAGAGGCGACTCCCCTTTCCTTCAGATGGGGGAAGCACAATGGGGATTGACCAAGTGTCTTGGAAGTAGGAGGGAAAGGAGGTACTGGGGAGGACTCTGGGGTTTTATACCGTCTGGAGGAATGTGGATGAGCACGTCTGTGGTTAGTCGGGGGTCAGGATGCCGGAGCCAGGCTTTCCCAGGGGAGCTGGGGCTGGAGCAGGGCTGGGGTTTGGCTCCTCGCCGCGGAGCGTTGCCCCACCGCCCCCCTGCTCTGTCCCCGCAGGTACTGCACGGAGGGCAAACGGACCTTCAGCAGCCGGCTCATCCTGGAGAAACACATCCAGGTGCGTCATGGGATCAAGGTCACCGACCAGATGAAGAGCCAGGAGGTCGTTATCGCCCGGATAGGGACCGGCACCTCGCAGGTACGAGCTCTCTGCGGCCTCTCGGGTGCTCGCAAAGGGCTGGGGCCTTCGCTGCGGGCCCTGATCCCAGTCTGCTCGTGTCTCCATACGTCCTGTGGTGCCTGGGACAGGCAGCTCCCTCCCACTGTGAGACCCAGTGCCTGTTGGCCTCCCAAGGCCGTGGTGGGAGCCCCTTGGCTGGGGGTGCCAGCAGGGCCACAGCTCCACGGGCCTTTATTGGGCAAATCTCTGTTGGAGCCCATTGGGAGATCCCTGAGGAGGCCGAGTTCTGCCCGGAGCTCTCAGGTTGGGCACCCATTAAAGCTCTTCCCCCCGTTCCAGCAGGTGTCCGGCCGGAAGCGGAAGCTCTCCTCGGACGACTCGTGCAGCGAGGAGCCCGACAGCACCACCCCCCCCTCCAAGAACCCCAAGGGCGACCGCAAGGCCCCTTTCCGCTGCCGGAAGTGCGGTTACCTCGCCAGCAGCGCCGCCGACTTCCAGGAGCACATCCCGCAGCACCGGACTGACGAGAGCTCCCACCAGTGCCGGGAGTGCGGGCTCTGCTTCACGTCCCAGGTCTCCCTCAACCGCCACCGCTTCATCACCCACAAGAAGAAGAAGGGAGCAGCGGGCGAGACAGAGGAGCCGGGGCCCCGCAGCCCCCTGGAAGGAGGCGCCCAGCACGCGGGCGACGGCAAGCTGTCCTGCAAGGTGTGTGGGCGCTGCTTCGACAGTCAGCTCAACCTCAAGACGCACTTCCGCACCCACGGCATGGCCTTCATCCGCGCCCGGCAGAACGCCAGCCCCGAGAACTAACGCCTGGCAGTGGGGGGCACACCTGGATATAACGGGCACAGAGCTCTTCGCCACAGGCTGCGGCGCTGCGTGGGTCCCTCTCCCTCCTCCCTTCCTCCTCCTGGGCAGCGTTCTGACACGGGCTTGGATAAAGGAGCTGTGAGGAGGGACGGAACCCGGCCGGTCTGTGCCGGTGTCCCCCTGGGCCGGGGGCTCAGCCCACCCTGCCCCGCGGGCGAGCGCCAGGGGACAGCAGGATTTTGGCTGCCGTGTTGGAGAGGAGAGGAAGGGCAGAGCCTGGACTCGCCGCCGCGCTCCGGGGGACACCGAGGGTTTGTTCGCTGCTCTGTCCTCCCGCGGGGACCATGACCCCCCCACCGCTGTCCCACCCGCGGCCCTCGGGGAGCACCGGAGCAGGACCTGGGGACCAGGGGCGACGTCCCCACCGCGCCCTCTGCGCTGGCAGTAACGTCACAGCAAAATCCACCTTCTCTTTTCCTTCTCTTTCCCTTTTGAGTGTTGCTTCTTGTGTATTTTGCTGTGGGGAGACACCGACTCCAGCCCCTCCATCGCTGCAGAGAGCCCCCAGCCCCTCCTCGGCTCCGCTGCCGCCCTGCTGCGCCCCCTCCCTCCGCACCGCTCCCTCCTCACCCTCACTTGCACTAACTCGGGGCGGCGCTCGGCGCTCCCTGCCCAGCACGGCCGGGGACGAGGAGAAGGAGGAGGAGAATTTGCTTGGCAGCGGAAAAACAGAAGCCAAAAAGAGGCCTCTGGGTGAGCTCGGCACCCCCAGAGATGCCCCCACGCCCCCCGGGCCGAGGCTGGGGCCCGCAGGAGGGAAAACCGCTGCCGAATCCCGCTCCGGACTGGGACGCTGACGGTGAGTCCTCGGGGGGCTTTCCCAGGGGTGTCACCCCTCATCCCCCCTGTCCCGCGGGGGGACAGGGCCTGCAGCCAGGTGCGCCCCATGTGACCCAGGGCCCCGCGGGGTCTCTCCTGTGGGGCTGTCCCCACGTCCCCCCCACCCCCTTACCTTCGGGGAAGGAGAAAAAAAAAACAGCCAGAAAAGCAGCTTTCTGCTCCTGCTGTCCTGTGTGTCATTGCTGCAGTGACGTCCCCGTGAGCCACCTCACCCCCCCGTAATGTCGTATCACACACTAAAAGTGACAAAAAAAAACCCCAATTGTTGTGATTTTGGGTTTTGTTTTTGTTTGGTTTTGATTTATTTTTTTTTTCTCCTTTGCTGGGGTTGGGGGGGAGCCACTTTGCTGGGGTGGGGATTGGGTTCTTTTTTTTTCCCCTTATTTTCCCCTTTTATTCTCCTTTTTTTTTAAGTGCGGGGCAGGGGGGGGAAATGGCTCTTAAAATAAAAGGAGAAAAAATAAAAGCAACCAGTGGTTCCCCCACCCCTGGACCAGATCAAACCCCCCCTTCACCTCCCACCCTCCCGGCTGTATGGTGTGGGGCCCTGACTGTGTAAATGATGTTTAATAATAGAAAAGAACCTAAAGTTTCTACGAGTTTTAGAGGAAGGAAAAATAAAAAACAAAAAATTGCTTTGTAATCTCTTGGTTTTCAAGCACTTCAGTGCCTTTAGGTGGAGTTGTGTTCACGTTGGGGGGGGGGGCAGGGGTTGGTTTTGGGGGGATGGGGGGGGAGGGGGGGGGGCGATTGCGCTACATTAAAACTCCGGGCACTGCGAGAGGCTCTCAGGAATCCTTTATTCTTGTAGTAATAACGCGATTAAACTTTTAGTGGTTTAACCCCTGCTGTGCCCTGTCGTGCTTACCTGGCCCCGCCTGTGTCCCGGGAGGGGGGCGCCTGTGTCCCCCACCCCAGCACAAGGGTGTTGGTCCTGCCCCAAAACGGGGGTGGAAGGGGTTGAGTTCCCCCTCCCCCACCCCAATCCCTGCTTCCCCAGAGACCTCGGGGCTCCTCTGAGCCCCCCCCCCAACTCCACTGCAGCGCTGGGGGGGACACACCCCCAAATGAGGGCTGTTGATTGCCTGTGACCACGGTTTTGGGGACCCCCCCCTCAGTCCCTGATTAACCACCCCACCCTCCCCCCCCCAGTGGTTCCTGGCCACTGGCAGCCAGCGTTTGAAAATAGAATTTTTGTTTTTTTAATGCTAAATAATCGACATGACAAATAATTAGTGCTAAAGAAAGAGATGGGGGGGTGGGCACTGGGAGCCAGGGAGGGGACAACGCTGGCGGGGTGTCACCATCCGCCCTGCAGGACCTGGGGGGGACATGGAGGGGGTCACTGCTCTTAAAGCAAAGGAAGGGGGTGGAGAAGGGAAGGGGGTGCAGGGTCCCCCCAGAACCCTACTGGGGTTAAAACCTTTGGGCCACTGTTTTGTCCTTCCCCGGGGCTGCAGCGCTGGCTCTGCCCTGGGGGGGGCCGGGGGAGCTTGGGGCACCCCAGGAAGGCACCCAGCTCCTTCCCCCCCCTCCTGTGCCCTCCCCAGAGCCTCTCCTGCTCCCTCCCTGGGGTGGGGGGAACAGCCCCGGGCCCGACACCCATGGCAAGGAAAATCAGCCAGAAATTATTGCAAAAGGGGGTTGGGGGTGGGGAGCTTCACAGTCCCAAATTCCTGGAACAGAGTCAAAAAAACCAAAAAGAAAAAGTGTTGGAAAGGAGGAGGAGGCAGCACGGACCCCCCTCCCCCCCACTTCCCGGGGGGGGCTCCGGCCTGGAGGGGACCTGACCTTGACGTACCGGGGACATACGTGGGGGGGGACAAGAGGAATTTCAGCTTCGGGCGGGGGAAGGGGCCGAGGGACGCTGGGGGGGGACATGCAGGGAAGGGGCCGCCGGGGTTCACCTCCGCTGCTCCGAGTCGCGGCAGACGCCAAAGGGGGGGGGGGGGCCCATCCCGCGTTCCCCTCCCAAGTCCCAAACTCGTGAGGCTGTGGGGAGCTCACAGGACACCGCCGGGCGTAACAATGACGGGGGGGAGGGGCGGGGGGCCAGCGCTGCCCCCCCCGGCCCCCCAGCTGCTGTCCCCCCCGTGCTCGGTTACCGCTTCATCCACGGCGCTTGGATTTTCACCAGTGGGGTTTTGTTTTTTTTTTTCCTGCGTGGCTTTTCCTTGTTTGGTTTTGAGGAGTCTTGGCAAGAAGCAGCCCCGGGAAGAGGCTGGGACTCGGCCTCCTCCTTACCCCAGAGGCCCCAGAGCCCTTTCCCCGGGCGCGGCGGCGGGTGGGCGTCACATGATGCCGTTGGTGAGGTACTGGAAGCCGTCGTAGAGCTTGGTGGTGATGGAGCGCATGCTGCCGTCCACCATCTGCTCGATGAGGAGCTGCAGCTGCTCCTCCGTCATGTTCATGTGGAAACGCTCCTTCAGGTTGCGGATGGTGGAGGAGCCGTGGAAGCAGGGGAGCTGTGACCCTGTGGGAGGGACGGGCGGGGGTGGGCACGGAGGGACTGGGGTGAGCGCGGCCCCCCCCGGGGGCTCGGTGGCCTCCGGGGTTGCTTTGTGGCTCTCTCACCTTGCTGCATGATCTCCACAATCTGCACGACCTTATCCATGTGCTTCCGGGCGGCGATCAGACCCTGCAGCATCAGCATCTTGTAGTAGTTGAACATGTCCCCGTCCAGCCCGCCCATCACCTGGAGGGAGAGGACGGGTGGGTGGTGGGCAGTGGACGGAGAAACTTGGGGCCAACAGCATTCCCTGAGCAGAGGGGCCATCAACAGGAGGGGCACGATGGGATTTTTTTAGGGAATTTCACTGCTCTGTGTGAAGCCACCCCACAAAAAGACACCTCAGCACGGGGTCCCAAGAGCAGCCCAGGCGTCCCTGTCGCTGCGGGATCCCCCCCACCCTGTCACCTCCCCCCCGCTCGCTCACATCCACAAACTCCGTGGTGAGTTTGAAGGCAGACGTCTCGAAGCCCAAATTCCTGGGGGAGCTGGAGAGGATGAACCCGAAGTCGATGTGGATGATGTGTCCATCCGCGTCCAGCAGGATGTTGCCGTTGTGCCTGTGCCGGAGAGGGAATGTTCTCCGTTAAACTTCGCAGGCACGGCCTCTGCTCCCAGGACATCCCCGCCGTACCCAGGGACAAAGTGACACGTCCCGGCAGAGGACCCCACCTGTCCTTGACCTGCAGCAGGTAGCAGACCAGGCAGTAACCGGCACAGCTCTGCACGAAATTCCTCTGGGCCGTCAGGAAGGATTCGGTGTTGTAATTGCCGTGTTCTTGCAGGAAATAATCCAGCAGGGAGAGCAGGGATTGCTTCTTGATTTGGTGGATGGAGACGGCGTTCACCACAGGCTCAATCATGCCGCTGTCGGCGGAGATGACGAGGATTTTGTATGGCTTGATCCAGAGCGGGACGCGCTCCTGTTCCCAGATGGACTGCGGGAGAGAGCCAGGAAACCCTCAGGCCCCCGCATGGGCCCCACAGCCCCGGCGCCGTGGGCAGCACCTCTGTCCCCTCACCTGCAGCTGCTTGAGGACCTGGAAGGCCAACAGCTCCTGCCGGAGGTCGTCCCCGCACTTGACGATGACGGAGAGGAGGCGCCAGGAGGGCAGGTGGCCGTAGGGGGACCCTTCCCGGATCCTCCTGCAGGGAACGGGCAGGGATGGGAGGGCGAGGAAAGGGAGGCCGGGGGTTTTCTCCCTCCTCAGGCACACCCACTGCTCGCTGCCCGCTGCCGAGACCGGCCCAGCACCCACGTCCCCTCCCAGCCCTACCTGACTTTCTCCTGCCAGGGCTCCTTCAGGGCGACGGCCGAGGGGTCCTCAGGGTCCCTCTTGAAGGAGGTGGGGGTGTGCGCCAGCTGCTCCGAGAGCCGCCGCCTGCAACACGGAGCCGATGAGCAGCGGAACACGTCGGCGAGGGAGAAAATACCATCAGTGTGCACCCTCAGAGCCTCTGCAGTGCGAGGCGCTGCACAGACCCCTGGGCTCACCCCAAACCCGAGGCCGGGCACAGCCACCCACGCCGCTGGTTTTCCTCTGGGAATCCCACAGAGAAATTTCACACCGCGTCCTTTTCCCGTGGGAACTCACGGCCCCCACCCAGCCACACCGCTGCGGGGCTGCCCTCGCCCTGCCGGCCGCACCTGATATCCCCAGCAGCGATGAAGATGGGCTCCCTGCTCTCCTGGCTGGTGATGCTGTCCACAGAGAACTGGGAGATGTTGTCACAGCTGTTGGTGTGAATCTCCGGCAGCTGGGAGGGGAGAGGCGGGATGTGGCGGCTACCAGCACGCCATCCCTGCTCAGCTTTCATCCCGGCAGCAGGGGACAAACCCTGCCCTGCCCCGGCCTCACCTCCACCTGCAGCTCCACGATGTCGTCCACGGACCAAGCCTCGTCGTCGTTGTCGTAGTTGGGGACGGTGGTGAAGCTGCTGGTCCTCTGCTCGTGCGTGATCCCGCACTCGGGGAGGTTCTCGGCCGAGCGCGTGCTCCGGATGCGGTTCTCGGGGATCCGGGCGGGCACATTCGCTGTGTCGAAATTGTCACATTCAAGTACTTCAACGTAGATTAAATAGGGAGCCTGGGGGAAGGGAAAGGGAGCGTTAGCGGGGCACGGCCGGACAGTCGCTCTCGGGGTGTCTCTCCCTCTCCCCAGCGCTCCCAGCGCTGGAGTGGTAACACAGCCCTCGGGGCACAGGGGGTGCCCTGAGCACTCATGGGCTGTGCCAAGGACACAGGGCAGGAGCATTTCCAGGCAAAGCCGTTCTCCAGCCCCTCATACCTTGTCCTTGGAGTTGAGTACGACTGCCTGGGTGTGCGGCACCCGCACGACGTGGTGGTCGAAGCCGGCTGTGGGCAGCCAGGCGCGCGCCGGCAGCTTGTGGTTCAGCAGCGACAGCTCCGAGATGAGCCGCTGGGTCTTCTGCTCTTTGGTCGGCAAAGTGGCCAAGCGCTTCCCGATGGCGATCAGGGATTTGATGAACTCCCTCTCGGGGGCAAGTCTGACAGGCTGAAAAAGGGCCAGGGAAGGAAGGGGGGAGCGTTATGAAGGCAGAGGGTTGGTAAGACAGCGGCAGTTTTGCAGCCGGGCTCCACAGTCTAAAAGCACCGGGATACACTCCGGATAAAGGGGCTCTTCCCGTGTCGCCCCCCTCTTCCTTGCTCTCGGATGATGCTCCCGTGACCGCAGGGCCGGGCTCAGCATCTGGAAGCAGAGCAGGGCAGGATCAAAGCCCTTTTCCCTCCCGTTGTGCTGCCCAGAAATCATCCTCCCTGCACCTCCGGAGCCGACACCTCCACCCGGATCCCCACCGAGCCCCCACCAGCCAGGGGAGCTCAGTCAGCCTCATCCCTGGCTCAGCACTCGTTTTTTGGTCATATCCTCCCCCCAAAGCCTCAATTGTGGCTCAATCTGACCAGTTTGTGATTGGGGAACCCCCTTGGACCCAGGAGCGACCCCTGCACCCCGAGCCGAGCTCTGCTCAGCTTTTCCAAGCTTGGAAATCAGAACCACCAACGATTGCAGCTGATTTTGCCATTTCAGGTGCAGAATTAAACTTGCAAAGTGCTCACTGGCCAATCATGCTGGAAATGCACATGCACAAAGCCACGGAGCGAGGAAGCAAAGGAAAACATCGGAGAGCCAGGAATGGCCGCAGAGCAAAACAAAGGGATGGTGAAGGGAGGAGAAGGATCAGGCTGGTGGCTCCCTTGTGGGAAATCGTTTGTATCTGTAGTCCACGTCAAAAATCCTCCCCAAAATCCTTCCTGTCCTCTCCCCTGCTCCCCTCTCATCCTCGGGGCAGGCGGAAGCGCTGGCACAGCCCGAGTGGTGCTGGCACTGTCACCTACTGGGCAGAGGAGAAATCCTGCAAACCCTGCCCCAGCTGGAGCTTTGTGCCCTGCCAGCCCCTGCCCTGCCCCCAGCCCAACCTGCGCCCCCTTCCCTGCCCTCTGGGACCAGTTCCCTCCGTGGCATTTAATCTGATTTCTGCAAAAAGTAGAAGGATATTTAAAGGATGCTCTGCTCCTTCTGGCCCCCCGATGGCTGCCGTGTCCCCCAAGGACCTTCTGCTCTCTGGTTGATGCAGGTTTCCAGGTCTGTCCCCAGAACAGCCCCACGTCCCCTCGCCCACTCTGAGGTCTCTGGGCACGACTTGTCCCAGCAGAATGACCGACGGGGTCACTGGTGGGAGCATGGGATCATGCCCACATGCAGGAGCCGACTGCAGCGAAGTCCTCCTGGTTCCAGCCTGGATCAATCTGTGTTCCACAAGCACTCACGTCCTCTAAACCCCTTCTTCTCCAGGGATCCCAAAGCACCTCCATCTTCTCCCCGTTCTGCCACGAAGCCGTGCTGATCCCGGGAGTGCCCCATTCTGCACCTCCCATGTTTGTTCTCCAGTTGAAAACCTTCAGGTCTTGGCTCCTCCAGCCAGAAACACGGGGCTGGGAAACATCCACCCATCCCAGCCCACCCCAAAGGCGTCCCACTGCGTGCCGCTCCCGTCCTGGGTGTTATCAGGGGACTCAGCGCGGGAAGTTCCGCATCCTGTTGTGGAGAGGCAGTTCTGGAACGTGGCATCAGCTGCACCGGGACCGGCCCCGGCTGTCGCAGGAAAAGCCATCTCCCACCGGGGAGCTGCGGGAAGGCTGTCACGCCACAGAGAGCTGCTTTTGTCCCAGCTACTGGTCCTGGAGCTGAGTGAAAAGGGGACAGGAGAGGCTCTTCCCTCAGCCCACCACCCGCAGGATCCTGCTCTTGCTCTGTGCCAATGTAAATATTTACTCCCCACCATTTATTTTCTACTACAGCAAAACATTTCAGTGGCAGCACTTGGAAAAAACTCTATTCCTGCTCTCCAGTTAGGCAGAGCTCTGTGTGTGTGTGTTCTGACACACCCAGGGGCATCCTTCTCCCCACGTGGGTTCAAACCGCTGCCGGGCCCGGCAGGGCCACATCTCCTGGGCCGGGTGGATGGGTGACCAGCGTGAGCCGACGGCTTCGGAGCGGTGCCGGAGACATCCTGACGAGCCGGGGGGCAGGGCTGGTCCAGCTCTGAACAGCCATGGCACCTGGGTGAGGTTAAGGCACCCCAAAACCCTGGGGGGGGTGTGATATGGGATGCTCCCTGGCCTCCAAGGGGGATGCCTGAGTGTTTTCTGTTCTTCACCCTGAGGTCCCACCTCTCCTCCGCTCCAGCCACCACCATTCATGATTTCAGAGCTTTATACAGCAAAACTGCAGCCACCCCCTCCACAGGAGCAAGACCGACCAGGGCTGCTCCCAGTTGGAGACTGCTGAGCAGCGCTGCGACCCCATGGTCCGTGGCACCAGCCAGCACCTGCCACAGCGTGCTGTAAGTGCTACGGGCTTATAAATCTGGCACAAATGCTGCCAAGGAGCCACAGAAAGAACCCAGGGCTGCAGAGCCTGGAGGAAAAGGTCTCCTGCCCCGGGGGGGAGGAACAGACACCCGGTCCCAGGTGATGGTGGCACCAACCACTGCCACAGCCGTAGGACTACGACACTCCTGCGACGTCCTGGGACCCAGGAGCCTCAAAAAACCACCAGAGGAGCTAAAAATAAAGCAGCTTACCTAAAGCTGGGTGGCAAACGGGGACCCAGAGCCTGGTGTCCCCCCAACCACAGCACCCACAGCTGCCCGAGCGCCCTGCCAGCCCCCGCACCTCCGCTGGGCAGCGGGGTGGGAGGAGAGTTATCAAAAATAAAAGGAGGTGTCTGCAGCGGGGTGTGCTCAGGGGTCAGAGCTTTGTGCCCACTGTCTGTCCGGGGTGGCAGCACCACACCAGGCAATGTCCCCACCGAAGGCATGGAGGGACGAGAGGGGGAACACGCGGAATAACTCGGGCACGGCCCCGCTGCCCGCCTGAGTGGTTTTGATCATGGACTACACATTCAACGTGTGGGAGCCCACGGGGCATCCCAGAGGGAGAAGAGGCACCCAGGGCAGGAGGGGGACACGGGGAGGAAGATGCTATTGATTTAAACCAACAAATAAATAATGAACAGGGCTCGTTTGGAAAGACGAACGCTCCGTTAGGGAACGCCAGGCTGTGATTGAAAGACCAAGAGTTGTACACACAGAAGAGGGGGGGGGAAAACAATGATTGGTGGAAAAAGCAAATTAAATCTCATCTGGCAGAGAACTTTGGGGTGAAACTCCAGGAAACAGCATTTCCTCTTCCATCTGCGCTGCTGCCACGCAAAGCTCAGCGACGGCTGGGACCAGTCAGCAGCGTCGGCCACGTCCCCCCCGCTGACGGTACAAGGGTTTCCCTCTCCCTCACTGCCTGTATTTCTGGGGGGGTGGGAAGGAGCACCAGGGCACCCCCCATCCCCCAGAGCGTTTTGCTCTAGGATTTTAGCAGGTGAATTTGCCCAGAGCTCCCTCTCTGCTGGGGTCTGATGCACGCAGCGGTGCTGCCATCCCGGCCAGCGCGGTGCCGGTGGCGTGGCGGGGAGGGGGGGGATGCTGGCTCTGCCCTCATGGGGGGCTCCAGCAGTGCAGACCCGGGGGGGGGGACAGCTGGGGACCAGCGGTGCCGGGGTTTGGGGTTTTGGTGGCGGAGAGGAAATGCTGCTGTGGCGGGGAGGGCGGGCAGGCGGGGAGGGAACGGGCCACTTACGGGAGAGAGTGACTTATCGAGACTTTCCGTACTGGAGGAGAGCTCCTGGGAAAGGGAGGAGAGGGGGGTTGGTGGCGGTGTGGGGTGGTGTTTGTTTGAAAGGAGAGAGAGGAAGAGGGAGAAGGGGAGAAAAAGCAATAGTTTAGCTCCAGGTTCACAACCAGCACTTCCCACCTCATTGTATTTCCCCCCCACCCCATCCCGATTTTACTCTTGGAGAGGGAGTGGCACGGGATGCTCCCAGAGCAACGCCACAGCAGTTCCACAGACCTCAGCTGGAGCCTCTCTGGCCCAGGCCACGCAGCCCCCCAGCTCTGGCCCCCAGATCCTTTGCACCCTTTCAAACACTCCTCTGTCCCAGAACTGTCATCACAGTTTCAGCTCCGACTCTTGGCCGCAGCGCCGGGAGGTGCCGGGGCAGCGGGATGCTCCCAGGGATCCCTGCCACCCTCACCCCGACACCAGCCTCCAGGCACCAACAAAACCATTTCAGTGCTGGATCCTGCACTTCAGCCACAGCAATGCCACGGAGCGCTCCAGGCTTGGGCAGGAGTGGCTGGAAAGTGCCCAGCAGAAAAGGACCTGGGGGTGCTGGTCGATAGCAGCTGAACACGAGCCAGCAGTGTGCCCAGGTGGGCAAGAAGGCCAACAGCATCCTGGGCTGTGTCAGCCATGGTGTGGCCAGCAGGACTGGGAGGTGATTGTCCCCTGTACTCAGCACTGGTGAGGCCACATATCACATACTGTGTTAAGTGTTGGGCCCCTCACTCCCAGAAGGACACTGAGGGGCTGGAGTGTGTCCAGAGAAGGGAATGGAGCTGGGGAAGGGTCTGGAGCACAGTGTGATGGGGAGCGGCTGAGGGAACTGGGGGGTTCAGTCTGGAGAGGAGGAGGCCGAGGGGAGACCTCATTGCTCTCTGCAACTCCTTGAAAGGAAGGGGGGGTCAGTCTCTTCTCCCAGGTAAAAGTAACAGGACGAGGGGTGATGGCCTCAAGTTGCGCCAGGGCAGGGTTAGATTAGATATGGGGAACAATTCCTTCCCCCAAAGGGTTCCCCAGCCCTGGCCCAGGCAGCCCAGGGCAGGGGGGAGTCCCCATCCCTGGAGGGATTTCAGAGCCATGGAGATGTGGTGCTGAGGGACATGGGGCAGTGGGGACCTGGCAGTGCTGGGTTAATGCTTGGACTGGAGGAGCTCAGAGGTCTCTTCCAACCAAGGCTGCTCTGTGATCCTGTGAAAAGTGCTCGTCCTGCGCCGCCAGCCCTGCGTGAACAGCGAGGCGCTGCGGGGGAGAGCTGCCCTGCCCAGCGCTCCCTGCCCGGCAGCCAGCCTACATTCTGAACTGATTATTCAATTAGCAGTTTTCTAATTAAAATTTTTTTACTGGGCTAGTGGAACCTGTTCAGCCAAACCTTTCTGTTCTCCCCACCATCAGCCCAGCTCCGGGCGAGCACTGGGCTCGGGCTCGCAGCTGAAGCCGTTCCCATGGAAAAATAGCTGGGTTCAATCCAGTTAGTAAAATACAATAAAATAAAAAAGCTGGTTTTCCCTCCCCGCTGTGCACGCTGAACTTTGATCTCAGCTCTTGAAGGGATCCGAGATGAACCAACCCTCTCCAGGCAGTCACTGTGATTTCTTCGTCCCACCTCCGAGGCTTTGGGAGCTCAAGCGCGGGTGGGAGGCAGCGGGGGCACGGGGGGTGTCCTCCTGCTCCAGCAGGGGCTCCGCTCTGAAGTTTGACCCATCTGCCCTGATATCAAACTCCAGGTCCCAGATGTCTCAGCACCACCAGCGCTGCACCCTGCCACGCTGGCAGGGCCACTGGGGTCAAACGTGGAGCACGGCTCACAGGGAGGTGGAGGCTCACTGCCATGGGGACAGCTCTGAGCCCACTGCCACCCCCAGCCCTAACCCAGAGTGGGGGGGCTTCACCTCTGCAAAGTGTTTTCCCAAATTAACAGCCCTGTTAATGAGGAAGGCGATGGGGAGCAGCAGCGCATCCCGGGCATCTTCATCCCCGAAAATGCCAAGGCAGCCAAGCCCCAGCCTGGGGGGGGACACAGACCCCGGGGGGTCCTCATCCATCCCTGGGCATCCCAACCACCCAACCACAGCATCTCAGACCATCTCCTGCTACGCACCGCTGCCCAGCCACCCAGCACCAGGTCACAGCAAGTCCCTCCCCTCAGGTCTCACGTTGCTCAGGTGGAAAATTCACTGCCAAGCAGCCCCAGCACGTGTAATCCAGCCTTTGTAACTGGATCGGAGCCCAGGACACGCTGGGACCCCACCAAACCCCCCACTGCACCCATCCACCACGAACCGGAGTCGTTTCCTTCGCCTGCCTCAGGATTAACTGCAAAGCACCACACGCAAAATCAATCTCCCCATTAGAACGGTGTCACGGAATGACTCAAGGGTGCACAGCCCGTGAGGATGGAAAGCCTGGAAATAAACCCTCTCCTGCCCCTTATCCCAGTGGTTACCCAGTATGAAGTGATAACTGCACCACAAAGACCTCAGTGGGAAGAGTTATTCTCTCAAAACTGCGGCCACGGGTGCCTGTGGGGGACAGGGGTGTCCCCTGACTTCGCTGACAGCCCCCACCCCCTCTCTGGAACCAGCACAGACTTTAAGAAGCGTTAATACCCGCTTTGGGTCTGACTCAGCTAATCCGGGGCCGGGAGGTTCCGGTGGCCCCCAGAGACTGGCAGCAAAGGACAGAGGCACCTTAGGGAGCCTGGAAACAGGGGGGCCCCAGTGCCACGCTGCGGGGACGATGTGGAGCAGAGACCCCAGATGCCTCACACAGGTGCAGATCACAGCAGTGAATTCCAGAATCTGCTGGAACTCACGCCGGACCTGCCCAGCCCCACACCACCCCGGAGGCTCCGGGGAACGCTGCGGCAGGGACGATATCACAGGTCCAGGAGCCACTGGGGACACCGGGAGGCAGAGAAGCTCCTGTGGCACCTGGAGTGTGGCCATGGCTGTGCGCCGCTTGCTCGGCCTCTGGACCAAAACACTCTTCAAACCTCGCCAAGAGAAACCGTGCTGCGCTCATCCATCATTGATGCAACGCTTCGGGTTCCACTCCCGAGCAGGAGAGGCCTCGGCGCGTTGTTCTCCACCCAGCAGATGACATGAAAGATTCATGTCCCCACTGGCACGCGCCGCGACCCCGGCTCGCAGCTGGGGCTCTGCCCGAGAACCATGGGACAGGCTGGGCTGAACTGACTGCAGCTTCACGCCTCCAAACCCCTGCAAACCTGCAGGAAACCCCCCCGAGCCGCAGACGGGCAGGAGACACGTGGCCCCTTCCAACGCTCTCCAAGGCAGCAGGGGGAACCTCGGGGACAGCCAAGGAGCGCTGGGCTGTCACAACAGCGGTCACGCGCTCGCGGCGTCCAGACGGAGCTGCGGGGAGGTCGGCTCTCGAGGGCTCGTCCACACGAGGCAGGGGATGACCCAGAAAGGAGCCTGGCTCATCTGCCCGGCTGCCGAAGCCCTGCCAGGACCGGACCGCGCTGTCTGATGAGCTGTACCCAAGCCACGTCCCCCGGGGAGCGCCACTCCCAGGGCAGGGGAAGCCTCTTCTCCCATTTCCTCAGCGTTGCTCAGAAAATCCACTTTTAGCACCAGAGCAGCTCCTCTGTCCTCTCCCACTCAGCATCTGCACCTCAGCCCCTCTTCTCCCCGCTCCAGGCCGATGCTCACACTAAAACCCATCAGCCCCTTGAAAACAAAGCAGCAGATTAAATCCCCCCTCCCAGCTCTTTTCCCTCCGCTGTGTCCCCCCACCCTCAGCGCCACCACTCCTCCCTCTGCTCCCCAGGTCTGTCTCAGCAGATGAACAACGTTCGCAGCACACAGCGACCCAGCAGCTCAGCACCACGGCTGCTCTGCGCCGTCACCTCTCCACACTCAGTAACCACCACGAAGCCCCCGGCGGCTGCCCGGGCCTGGCAGACACACCCTGTATGTGCCCACTTCTACTACACCACGGCCGTCTGCGTGGGCATCGCACGGCCGCAGCGCCCAGCCCCGGGAGCCGCCGTGTGCCCCCGCCCGGCACGGCCGCTCGCGCAGGGAACGCTGCCTCCGGGGCTGCGGAAAGATGACGGAGCCCAGAGCGGAGCTCGGCACCACGGACAAACGCCAGGGATGCAGCTCTCGGGGTGTAAGCAGTGGAGGCACAGCCGAGCCGAGGGCTTTACCCGCCCTCCCCTTGCTCCCACCTCCTGGGGCCTTTTCACATAAACCTCAGCGTTGCTAAATCCGAACAAGTCAGGACAAGGAGGGGACCGGATTTCCAACAGGCTGCAGGTTGTAAAACAGAGCTGTGGGCTGAGCTGCCCAAACCACGTGGGAACTCTGAGCGCAGGCAGCGATGCGCTCCCCCCGACCTGCTGCCTTACCTTGAAGCCATCTATAGTTCTCCCTTCCCCTCACACCATGAAAATTCCCCCTCCGGACCCCCCGAGCGTGACCCACCAGTGTGTGGCAGTTTGCTTAGAGACACAGGAATCAAAACTTCAATCATTTGCAGCATTTAGGACAAAAAATCCCTCGGCGGTGAAGGAGGAAGTGTGAGGTGAGACCCTGGGCACAGCCCTTCCCAAGCCCTGGGGAGTCCCAACATTACCTCGTCCTCGCTCTCCACTTTGGGGTTGCTGGCTGTGCGCTTTAGATTGCTGCTCAGGCTGATGGTGACGGTGGCGTCCGACTTGGACCTCTGGTGAGTCCTTTTGGAAGGAGACAGCCCCATGTCGGGCGCTGGGCTGAGAGACGGCAGCTCCCTCTTCTTGTGAGCCGGCTTCAACTCGTCCGAGAGGATGAGTTTCCGCAGCTTGGTCCCGCGGGAGTGTCGCTGAGTGGAGATGTGCATGTCGGAGGAGTAGGCGCCCAGCAGCAGGGCACACTGCAGGGAGAAGTTGATGCTCTGCCGGCAGCGGTGCACGATGTAGGGTTTGATGGCATCTCCCACGTCCTCGTCCATGTGGATGTACATGTTCAGCAGCTGCGGCAGGTAGAAGTCCACCTCTTCGTTCCTAAAGCAGAACAACCTATTCCCAATGTAAGCCTGCACGCCAGGCTCCTTGGAATTGTACAGGTATGAGATGGCCATGGAGATGTCAAAGAGTTTGGACTCAAAGAGCCGGAGAAGCCAGGACTGCTTGGCAGAGTTATTCTTCTGCCGCTTCCGGGCGGTTTTCACCGTGTTGGCCACGCTCTCGTCCTCCTCCTGGATCCTGGAGGCCGTGCCAGACGGATCGTCCAAGCACTTGATCTCACAGCCCTCCCCGATGTCTCCGTTGGCCAAATCCCCCACGCTTCGCGGGGCGTGCTCGGCCTCGCCGCCGTCCGACGCTTTGGTTAAGCTGTCGGAGGAGACGCCGTGCATCAACTTCACCTTCTCCAGGACCTCTTCGCAGGCTTTCTTCGCCACCTCGGGGTCGATGACCGCCAGCTCCCCAACCCCTTCCGTGATGACGCTGAGAGACGTCCCGCCGTTCCCTTGGGACGCCGAGGCGGGCGCCTGCTCCAAGCCTGTCCCTCGGGCTGGGTCTCCCACGGAGTCTCCCATAGCAGCGGCAGGGCTGCGCTCTTCAAAGCTGGAAAGAGAAGGCGACAAAAAGGAGTCAGGGGTGTGATCTGCAGAGGAGCTCCAGCCTGAAGGTGGGGGAACGGGAATGCACACCAGGGTGTGCCTCAAGGGGAACCGAGAGCTGAGGTGGGGTTTGGTGCAAACCTTCCCAGCAAACCTCTGTCCAGAGGGGGAAGGAGCCCCAAGCCAACGCAGGCCGGCCCAGCGCGGGGCCCAGCTGCCCACCTTGGCTTTGAAAGGCCTTCTGGGTGCCTCTTGCGAAAGAGCTGTAAGCATCTAACAGCCATTCCACACAACCTCCCTGTTACCATGACGATAAAAAAACTGAGCAAGCCAAAAGGAGGAAGAGAGGAGGAACAAAAACCCCACCAGGTTGGTTTACGCTCTCCCGCCCAGGCACTCTGACGCCGGGGACCGGAGGGCACAGGCTGGGCGGGCCCGGAGGCTCCGCTTCGTGCTGGAGACGGTGAAGTTCATCCCCTGTGCTCGGCTGTTCCTCACTCAACCTCCCCTCAGGACGGAGGGTGACAGTGGTACGCGGCCACACCACAGCAGAGCCGGAGGAAGAACCGACTTTGTCACAAAGTCCCTGTCTGCAAAGCCCAGGTTACAGATCCCCACCAACAGTCAGCACTTCATTATGTCTCAAAACTGAGAGAAATGAGAGATTTAACACGCTTCCTGGTTTCCCATCCCGATAAAAAGAGCAGTGGTGCATCTCTGTGGATAACCACGATCAAAAAGGCCGATGCCAAGCGACGTCACCCTCTCAAAACAAAACCAGGCTCCTGACTCAACCTCCCATCGTCGCTGCGGCTCTGCTGCGTCCCTCACTGCCCACACTGTGCCCGGCCAGCAGGAGGGCACGGTGCCTCCCCCGACGTCACACACCATGCACGGATCACCGGTTCCCTCCCGTGTTTCACCTCCAGACCGGTGGAAAATATTCCTGCCTTTGGCCCGAAGCAGAGCAGTCGGAGCTGCCGCGAGCAGCAGCGCTCAGCCCGTCCGCCGGCACACGGCGCTCCCCTCCCCGGCGGTACAAATCCACCCCGCGTGCCTCAAATACTTGTGGTCATTAGATCCCAAAGACCCTGCCAGCCAAAGGAAGTTGTTTTTCCTCCTCGGTGAGCCTGGCCTCATCCCACGAAAGCCCAGACCATCTCATTTTTAAATTAACACCACGCTGGCAGAGGAAATCGTTCGGTGTCACTCAGCAAGGTGGGAACGAAGAGGCACGGAGTGGGGCCGGGTGCGAGGAAGAGCCTTTGCGCGACCTTCCATCATTCCCACTGAGCATGGAGGACCCCGTTAAACCCTGCCCATCAGCCCAGGGCACGCAGGAGAAGCCCGGTGCGGCAGGACAGCACGGGCTGCACCACCTCCACCTCCGTGGGAACGGCCGGACCCGACCCGCCCTACTCACGCGAGGTGCCCGGCGGCTCCGAGGCGCAGCCGCCACCAGCAGAGCCGCTCCCAGCACCGGCCCACGCTCCCGGGGCCCCGCGCGCCAGCTCCGCGCCGGAGCAGCCACGGCTCCAACTGCTGAGTGGGTTAAACTTGGATTAAGGAGCTGCGCAAGATAAATCCGCCCACGGGCCCGCGGGGTTACCTCTGCGCCGCCCGCCCGGCGCTCAAATCCCTGCCTCACTTTATCATGTTATTATCGTGCTCCTCAGCCCCCTCTCGACACAGAGCCGCTGCCTGCGGTGACATCCCGCCAAGGACACGTCTGCACTCCTAGAACCCCCCCAAAACCCCAGTGGGGGAACTCCCCCCTCGCCTCCTGCACCTCCCCCTGATTCCCATCACCCTTCGTTGGGCACATCACGACGTACCATTCCCTCCCGAGCCGCAGCGTCGCTCCCCTGCCCCAAACCACGGCTCCCAGCGGGGACAAAACCCCGCCGGCCACGCGCGATGGAGCGAGCCAGGCTGGAGAAGGGGCTGGAGATCCACGCCGTTCCTCCTCACCCACAGCCGGAACGGGCCAAGTTTCTCCCCGGTGGAACGGCCGCCAAGCCAGTGACTAAATCCAAACTGGAGGGAAGCCCCTGTTAGCACAGGAACTCCCCACGAAGGCGCCGCGTGTCGGTGCGGCGATCCGAGAGCGCAGCTCCTTCGGGAAGGGACAAAAGCAGAGGCCAATCCACGGGAAGAGAGCTGTGGCTTTACAGGGGAAAAACAGAACAGCCTCTCGCTCCTGCCTGACTTGAATGAGAAATATTAACCCTGGCAACCAACCAGGAGGACGGGACGAAGCCTCCCCAAGACATCTGGTCTCTATTAGGCTGTGTTGCTTTTTTGTTTTGCTCAGCACTGACGGCCTTCACCATCTTGCTGTGCCTTCAGGATGGCCACAGGAGTGGGGATGGGGGCAGAAAACATCGCAGCAGCGCCGCAGTGCCCCTCACTATGCTAAGGGGAGGATTCCTGCCCCTTGGAGCATCCCTGCCCCTCGGAGAGCCCCTCCAGACCCGCTGCAAACACAGTGACTCAGTGCAACTTATCAGGGGCCAGCTTCAAGGCGGGGGAAAGGGAGGGACGAAGGGACCGCTGCTGACTCTGGGAGTCTCACCCCGAGACGCTGAGGAGCGCCCCAGCCCTTCCGCACAGGCGGTTTTGCTGCCACAGGCGTCGCGTTGGTGAGGAAACCCTTCACAAACCCACTCCGTGCACAGCACAGCTCATCCGACAGGTTATCACACAAACACGTCCAGCCTTCCGTCCTCTTCCGCCCCTAATGAGCATTAATGAGGATCCCTGAGCAAGCGAGGACAAACCCTTCCCTCCCTGCGACCTGTTTCCGAGCACGCCAAACCCCGAAGCGAGTCGTGCTGGCACAGCCACCATGGGAAGTTTCCTCCTCCCGCTGATCACAAGGTACTCTGTGCCTGAGTCTTCCCACACTTGTTTATGGATGTAAATTCACTGTTTCCAGTCGCTGCTGTTCCCCACAGTCATGTCTGAGCTGTTCTTTAAAGCGTGACTTGAAAGGAGCTGTCGAGATGCGACAGAAAATGGGAGGGGGAAAGGCAGGAGCCCACGTTGCTGGCTCGGACTCTGAGCAGCTTCTGCCACCGATCCAAGCATGGACCCTGAACCACACGATGACAAATCAGCTGGGATTGAAGGAGCACACAACCCCCAGCCCAATTTCCAAGCAAGAAGGCAGAGGTTCTCCTCCCCACCGAGCAGCGGCTGCAGGTTGAGCCGGGCCCGGGGCTGACTCCCAGGAGCGGAGCCCTCCGCATCCACACGAGTCGAGGGCGGCCTCTGGCACGGCCACCACCTCACACCGAGAGTGCTGAAGTCTCCAAGGGGAGCTGAGAACCTCAGAGGGGCTGAAAAGCCTCTGCTCTTCCCGCCAGTGCTGGGGGAACGAGCTGGGAATCACCATTGCCACCCAGATCGGCACCCGGTCACCTCCCCACGCTCAAAGCGTCATTGCGGGTTAACGAGGAGCAGGGCACAGCGAAGAGAGTGATTAAATATTGTCATTGTTCATCACGCCTGAAGTCACTACCGACTCGAAGCAGAAGTTTCGGGGGGGAAAAGCACGGAGGGATCACCCACCCATTGCACAGCACCGAGGAACCGCAGCGCAGCGGGCACCGACCGGGCACTGCGCAACGTCCCTGCTCGTTAAGGAGATATCGTAGGTGATTAAAAAGCAGGAGGGGCAGCGGGTGCTCCGGGCGGGGGGGAAGCCGGGTCAGAGACGTCGCTCTAACAGCACGGAGAAAATCAGCTGGAAACGTCTCTGCACGGGTCCCGGTGACACCTGTCCCACCGGTGACACCCACCCCACCGGTGACATCCATCCCACCGGTGACACCCGTCCCACTGGTGACACTGCCAGCACGGCTGCGTCCCCGAGGGGGACTGCGCTCCCGGGCAGCACGGGGGCGGTTGGGGTCCCCAGCGGGGCTGGGGCCGGCGCTGGCAGAGGTGACGGCCGGTGCCCCCCGGAGGGACGGGGACACGCAGCCCTACCTGGTGCAATCCCATCCCGCACGGCCGCGGCTCCGGTCCGGGGTGGCGACGCGCGGGGCAGCGCAGGCGGCTCATCCTGGCCAGCGGCTCCGGGGAGGATCGGCTGCTGCTGGGGGAGGCACAGAAAGAAGGGGAAACGGTGATTTTCCTGCGCGGCGAGGCGGTGCTGGCCCGCAAAGGCCCGGGGAGGCCCCGCACCGCCCCCGCACGGCCCCGCGGCCCGGCCCGGGAGGAGGCGGCGGCTCCTGGGGAAGAGGCGCGGGACGAGGCCGGCGACTGAGCTCCCCGACCGGCCGAGAGACCCCCAGCGCCCTCCCCGGGCTGACGGGGCGGCCGCGGCCCGCGCCGGGCCGGGGGGAGAGGGCGAGGGCCCGGGGAGGCCGCGGGGACCGGGAGAGCCGCGGTGGGACCCGGTGCCTCCCCCCGCGGGGTTCCCGGTGCCGATGCGTGGCGCGGCGCTCACCTGTGCGGGGCCGGAGCGGGTCGGGCCGGGCGGCGGAGCGGAGCGGCAGGGGAGGCGCAGGCCCCGGCGGACCGGGCTGCCCGCGGCGCCGGCGGACGGGGCTGAGGGGCCGGGAGGGCCTGGCCGCCCCCGAGCGCCCCCTGGCGGCCCGGCGGCACCCGCGCGGCGGGGCGGGCCGTGAGCAGAGGGGCGGGGCCCCGGGGCGGGCCGTGAGCAGAGGAGGCGTGGCCTATGCGCGGGCCGTGAGCAGAAGGGGCGGGGCGTGTGCAGAGGGGGCGTGGCGCCGGGGTGGGGGCGTGGTCGTAGGTTCCGCGGCCGCGAGGTTGGCGAAAATCGGCGTTTTTCCGCTAAAAATCGCCTTTGCCGTCATCATCGCTCGCGGGGCGGTGCTGGCCGGGAGCGGGGATCGCTGTGCAGGATCCAGTGCGGCCCCGGCGGGGAAACTGAGGCACGGCACGGCACCCCCCCGTGTCCCCCTCCCCATCCCCCCGGCTGCGTGACACCGCCCGCAGCTTTACCCCCCTGGCCGGGAGGGGTCACGGCCCTGGTGTCACCCCAGGCCCCACACCCCACCACGCGGGGTGGCCAAACCCCCTGCTGCCCCCGACCCCCCCATACCACAGACAGGACAGATGGACGGACGGAGTTCGTGGTTTTTAATGGTGGGCGCAGGGCGGGGGGCACCCAGCAGGTCCCGGGGGCACCCCCTAAGTGCCAGGGTGGGTGCAGAGCTCTGCCCGCCCCGGTGAGCCCCCCCGGGACACGGGGGCGCAGGGGGACACCTCTAAGTGCTGGGAGGTGGTGGCAGCAGGACCTGTCCCTGCCTGCGTCTGTCCATGGGGCTGCGTGGGGGGGTCCCCCCCGTCCTGGGGGGCACAGGAGTCCCCGGTGTCACCCAGGGGGGACTCGGCCTGGCCTGGGCTCTGCTGTGCTGCCTCCTCCTTCTCCAGTGCTGGCTCGTGGCTGTCGGTGGCCTTGGCGCTGGTCCGGCCATCCTGGATGACGCTGACCTGGGCGGGCAGGGAGCCCCTGGCCGGGCTGTCCCCGAGGGGGACAGTGGCACCGCCACCGGGAGAGCCACCGGGAGAGCCACCGCTATCGTCACCCGCAGCCGCCCCACGGCCTGGCTCCGCCGTCTCCCCTGTGCCCCCTTCCTCCGGCTTCTTCCGCGGCCGCCCGCGTCTCCGCTTCTGCGGGGCGGCATCCCCGGCCAGCTCCGGGGGACGCTTGGTGGCCTTGGGACGCTGCAAGTCCTGGGGGCCGGGACCCTCGCCGCCTCCTCCTGCGCTGCGGGGCTTGGCGGGGCCCTCGGCGGCGGGGACGCCCACGCCGGGCAGCAGCACGTTGAGGATGGGGACGGCGGCTTGCTGGCCCCGCAGCCCCGCCGGCCCGCTGGCCCCCGGCGCCAGCCCCAGCGGCAGGGAGGGGGGTGCCGTGCCCACCGGCAGCGGCAGGGCCACCTTGACGGTGCCCCCCAGGGGGGCGGCCGTGAGTTTGGGTGCGAGGACGGGAGGGGAGGAGCGGATGGTGGCGGCGCTGGGTGCTGGGGGTCGCTCCCCCGGCGGGATGCGGGGCAGGAGCAGCGGCAGGCGGGCGACCAAGGCGTTCACCTGGGGGCTGCTGGCTGCCCTGGGGGGCTCCGAGGGCTTCTTCTTCTCGGGACGGGGTGGGTTGGGGGGCTTGGGGCCGCTCTCCTTTGTCTGTGGGCAGAAAGGTGCTGGCGGGGGGACCTCATGGTGGAGGCGGGCTGCCCCCCACCCCCCACTGAGTGGGGGTCTCAGCCCCTCACCCGGCTCCGGCGGGGTCTCACCTGCCCCTGGCTGCGGTCACTGCTCTCGGGGGCGTCCAGCCCGTTCTTCTTCACCGCCACCAGGGTCCGACTCTCCCGGTGGATCTTCTCCGCGCTCTCTGTGGGTGCACGGGAGGTGATGAAGGGGTGACACCCCCCCGGCCCCTGGGGGGGGACACACTGCACCCCACTCACCAGACACCACCATGGCCATGACGAGGTCGGCGTGGGCCGAGCGGGAGCTGATGATGTGCTGCTGGATGAGGAACTGCGCCACCTCCACGATGTTGTTGAAGGAGCGTTTGAGGATCTTCTCGGCCCAGTGGCAGGTCAGGGCGCAGGCCGCCTCCATCACCTCGCTGCTGTAGGACTGCACGAGCTCCGTCAGCTCCGACTGCTGCGGGGGGGACGAGCTGTGAGCCTCCACGGCACAGCGTGGGACGCTCCGGATGCAAACAGCACCACGTCACGAGCCCACACGGGCACACAGGTCCTCACCACCCTTGGGGGGGCTCAGGGGGCAGAGCAGAACCCGCACCCAGAGAGGGTATCCCTCCACCCCCTGCCTTCATTAGCTCTAACGAGCGAGGAGGTTTATTACCCCGCCAAGGGGAGGGTGACACTGAAGCCACGGGGGCAGCAGAGGACTTACGGTCTCGGTCACTTTGAGG
Source organism: Podargus strigoides (assembly GCA_028020825.1). Lineage (NCBI taxonomy): Eukaryota > Metazoa > Chordata > Aves > Caprimulgiformes > Podargidae > Podargus > Podargus strigoides. Next base: position 342,161 of record CM051654.1, read on the forward strand.
TCCAGGCTGGGCAGGGGTGGCAGGCTCACCACCGTCTTCCTCCGGATCCCGCTGTAGCAGTACGTGCGGGGCGGTTAAGGCCAATTCAGCTCACAAGGGGTCTGTCCTGGGGGGTGTGAGGGCAGCCAGCCCCCCTGCCTGCTATGAGCTCCCCCCAGGGGCGACTCCAAACCATCAGACAACGGAGCTGAAACACCAGGAACCGAGGAATGGGACAGAGAGGGAGCAGCAGCCGCTGTCGCCGCCGGCCCGAGCGGCCCTGCCACGCGGAAGGATATTTCGACTGTCCTCGGCCTCCCAGCCGCCGGGCTTTGATGTTGGGGAAGATCTCCCGGATGATCTTGCCGAAGTTGGCGGCGCTCAGAGGGCGGCAGCAGAGGTTATCGCAGTATCGCCTGGCGGGGGAGCCGCGGGTTGAAGCCCTCTCGCTGCCTCCCCCGGGTTTTCTCCCCGCTCAGGATGGGCAGAGCTGGTCCAAACCCAGCCCGGGCTCTCGCTGCCCTGACAAACCCAGCCCCGGGAGAGGCTCCCCACGCCAGGCCAGCCCCTGCGCTCACTTGTAGGCGTCGTAGACGTCCTGCTTGGGCAGGCAGGTGTCCGTGTGCTCCTCCAGGTGGTTCCGGATCCAGTTGCAGGCGTGCATGTACTCGGCCGTGCTCAGCGAGCTCAGGTCCAGGCTGCCGCTGCTCCCAGGGGAGCCCAAGACAAACAGTTCATTAGCGGGGAAGCAGCACGAGGACGGGAGAAGGCAGAGGGTGGCAATTCCCCCCACCCCAGCTCCCTCCAGCACCCACCTCTTCTCCCCCAGGCTTGGCCCTGACGGCAGCTGGAGGTAGAGGTAGAGTTTGTCGCTGTCGGAGAACTTCTGGACATCTTGCTGCGGCCAGCGGGTCCCGAGGGAGCGGGAGGAGAGCGCAGAGACAGAGAAAGGTTAAAGAAGAGGTGGTGTGGGCAGCGCCCCTGTGACCCCCTTAACGGCAGCGAGTGACGGGGCACTGAAACGGGAGCAGCTCCGCCAGCACCAGGAGAGCCCGCGCGCGAGGGAACCGCGTCAATGCGTCCCCCGAGGGGCCTGGGGAGGGCTGTCCCACACAGAGCGGGGTGACGGGGCTCCTCGGGGCTGATCCCGCAGCCAGATCCCGGCCCGGGGGAAAGGGGACCAGGCAAAACCCGGGGCTCAGTTCATGGGAGAGGGGGAGAGCCCATGGGAGGGGCAGAGCCACGCCACTGCCGCACCCCAGCGCCGCGTCCCGCGGGGCACTCACCAGGATGGAGTCGACTTTGATCTGCACGGATTTGCTGTGTGGGACAGAGACAGAAGGCGTAAGCGCAGAGCAGGACACCGCAGCACCCGCTGCTGGGGGTCCCCAGCCCCTTCCAGGCCCTGTGCATGCACCCCGGTGTGAGCAGCAGCACCCAGAGCCTGCACCCACGGGTCAGCGCAGCCCCTGCTCCCCGCGCTCCCCTCGGCACCCACATCCCCGCTCCGGAGCTGCCAGCTCTCCCAGACCCTGGGGAGGGCAGAGCAGGCGCTAAACCACGTCCCGTGGGATTGGAGTGGAGCTGCCCATGCTTCCACACAGCCCTGGGTCGATTCTGCACCCACACTGGGCAGCGCTCTGCACAGCACCCGGCACGGGACGGAGCAGCGCAGCCCGAGGCCGTGCCAGCGGGCACTGTCACACTCGTCCCTGCGGCTGCAAATCCACCCCCCCTCGTTCCATTAACCTACAGATGAAGTGGAAGAGGTGCCCGGGGAAAAGCGGGCGCTGCCCTTACGAGATGCTGCTCCTCAGCTCCTGCAGTAGCGTGCTCGACTCCGTCGCGCTGCCCCGCGAGCTGCTGGGTGACAAACCGCCCTTGCCGGCAGCGCGGGCGCTCAGCTCCGGGTCAGCCATGACACGGGGCTCCTGCGGGGCGGCGAGACCCAACACGCACCTGAATAAAGGGGAAGGAAAAACCTTCCGAGTTGTGAAGCGCCAAGCGGGCACCCGCAGGGCTCGGGCGGGGAGGCCATGGGGCAGAGCAGGGCGGGCATGGGGCTCAGCGGGGTGGCCATGGGGCTCAGCGGGGTGGCTGTGTGGCAGAAGGGGTGGCCGTGGGGCTCAGCGGGGTGGCTGTGTGGCAGAAGGGGTGGCCGTGGGGCTCAGCGGGGTGGCTGTGTGGCAGAAGGGGTGGCCATGGGGCTTGGCAGGGTGGCCGTGGGGCTCAGCACAGCCCAAGACCCACCGCCCTCAGCCCCCATCCATCCCAGTCTGGACACACGACCCACCATGGGACACGAACAGTGACCCAATGGACAGTGACCAGCTCTGGGTGCCCCGTCCCCAGCAGGGGACAGGGGTGCTGGGGGGCACTGGAGCGCGGCCCTGGCCCAGGAGGGGACGTGAAGGACAGGTCCTCACGGGCCGGTGTGCCCCCGGCTGGGGATGCTGAGGGTGACCTTGATGGTCCAGTGGGTCCTGGATGCGAGCCCCGGGGGCGTGGGGACATGGGACACAGGAGAGCAGAGGTCCCCAAGGGCAGGGACACCAGAGGGCAGAGGTCCCCAAGGCCACCGGAGGACGGGGGTGCCGAGGGCTCAGTGACAGCGCAACGTCCCGGTGGCGGCTGCCGGGGAGGGGACGGGGACAGCCGCGTCCCGGGCCGGGGAGCCCCGGGCCAGGCCCGACAGCACCGGGGTCACAGCGGGCCGGACCGCCCCCCCCCGCCGCGCACCCACCTGTGGGCGGCTACAGCCGGGGCGCGGCCCGCCTCATGCCGCTCCGGTCCGCTCCGGTCCGCTCCGGTCCCCGCCACGTGCCCCGGGGCAGCGCGCAACAGGAACCGAAAGTGCTGCGCCTCACCGGGACGCGCCCGCGGGCCGCGGCGGACGCTTTTTTCTGATTGGCTGTGGCGCCGCCGGTCTGCCCGGATACTGCCCTATCCTTTAATACGATTGGCTGCTCTGGCTTTCCTACCCGGATACAAGCGGAGCGGCCGCGCGTGAGCTGAAGTCTGCCTAGTAACGGGCTTCTGATTGGTGCGACCGGAGGAGGAAGCATGAATGTAAACGAACCTATGCGTGTGCGATGTGGGTGTGCAACGCGTGTGCAGCGTGTGTGTAGTACTCGTGTAGTACGTGTGCTGTACTCGTGCGCGCAGTATGTGTGCAATGCATGTGCAACGTGTGCACGTACAATGTGTATGCACGGAGTGTGCGTGTGCAGTGCGCGTGCAATGTATGTGTATGCACAGTGTGTGTGTGCAATGTGTGTGCAACGTGTGCACGTACAATGTGTATGCACAGTGTGCGTGTGCAATGTGTGTGCAACGTGTGCACGTACAATGTGTATGCACGGAGTGTGCGTGTGCAGTGCGCGTGCAATGTATGTGTATGCACAGAGTGTGTGTGCAATGTGTGTGCAACGTGTGCACGTACAACGTGTATGCACAGTGTGTGTGTGCAGTGCGCGTGCAATGTATGCGTATGCACAGTGTGCGTGTGCAATGTGTGTGCAACGTGTGCACGTACAACGTGTATGCACAGTGTGCGTGTGCAGTGCGCGTGCAATGTATGCGTATGCACAGTGTGCGTGTGCAATGTGTGTGCAACGTGTGCACGTACAATGTGTATGCACAGTGTGCGTGTGCAGTGCGCGTGCAATGTATGTGCATGCATGTAGTGCGTGGGCACACCATGTGCACAGTGCGTGTGCATGCCAAGTGTGTGTGTGCACTGCGAGTGTCCGTGCGGTACATGCACAGCGCGTGTGTAAGCGTGCTTGGCGTGTGTGTGCGTGCGATGTGTGTGTGCCTGCAGTACACGTGTGCACTGTGTGCGTGCGCTGGGCATTCTGCGTGTGTGTGCGTGTGCGTGCAGCCCGTGTCCGTGCGTGCAGCGTCCCTCCTTGGGTCACACGTGTGGTTTGCTGCTCCTGCCAGGGGCTTAGGAAGGAGCGGGGCGGGGAGCAGAGGTGGTGCCGCGCAGGCCGACAGCCTCTGGGATTTATTTGAGCACCCGCGGGGCCCCGGGGGGGTGAAGCCCTCCAGCCCTCGGGTGCTCTGGGGTGCAGCGAGGCTCTGGGGGCGGCGGCGGGCGGCTACACCCAGATATCGGAGGTGCAGTCCCCGCCGGGGTAGCGCATCTCGTGCGCCATGCAGGGCCCCGCAGGCTCCTTCCCAAAATCCACCAGGAAGCCCTCGGTGACCGCCAGGCCGCCCTGCTCCGTGTCCACGTCCAGCCGCAGCATGACGGAGCCGTCCCTGCGGAGGGGCGAGAGCGGGGAAGGCTGGGGGGGGCTGGGAGCTGCCCCTGCCTCCAAGGAGCTGCCCCAATCCGCGGGCGAGCTCCTGCAATCCTGCTCCTTCCTCAGAGGTTCCTTACTGGATGAGGTCGGGGTAGAACTGCCTGTCCCAGGCGCTGTAGAGGGACGTGGTGACGTACAGCCTCTTCCCGTCCAGGCTGAGCTGGATCATTTGGGGTCCCCCTGCTACCCTCTTTCCCTGGAGCGTGCAGAGGAGCAGACGTGCTGATGGAGGGTGCGGGGCTGGGGGACACCTCTGCCTTCCCCAGCCGGGCGGTGCGGGATGCCATGTGCACCCGGTGGGACCCCAGCCCTGCCACCACTGCCCAGCAAGCTCCACGTCCCCCCTCCGGCATCGCTCAGCGCAGAGGTGGGACCCAGGAGACGGTGGGGACGATGCTGTAGGTTTCTGAGGGGACGGCCGAGCTCACCTGGATGACAAACGGGTCTGGCTGGCTTTGCAGCTCCTCGTCCCTGCACACGGTCACGGGTCCTCCCTTGGCGATGCTGCCACCCACAAAGACCTGCAAGAGAACAAAGCTCTGGGTGTCCGAGACAGTGAGGAGGGTCTGATCTCAGCTGTCCCCAAGAGATGGAGGAAAAGCATTGGGATGCATCCCAGAGCCAGCTGTCGCCTCACCTGCCCCACCAGCCTGGGCTTGCGGGTGTCGGAGATGTCGTACTGGCGGACGTCTCCGTGCAGCCAGTTGCTGAAGTACAGGAACCTGTCGTCCAGCGAGATGAGGATGTCGGTGATGAAGCCTTGGGGAGGGTAGGACAGAGCTGCACAAACAGGCAGAGCCCGGGGCAGCTGGGAGCCCCTGGGTACCCATCTCCGTGGGGATGCACTGACCTGGCATGTCCGGGAGCAGCCAGCCCTCCACCTTCTTGCTGGGGACTTGGATCACCTTCTCGGCCGCCCAGTCTCCTCGCTGCAGGGGATGCAGGACAGAGGGGGGCTCAGGACAGGGCCCGATGCTGGAGCAAGTGCGACATGCACGTGTCCACCACCTCTTGTCCCTGGCAGCTTTGCCAGCTGTGGGAAGCTGCACCTCTGGCTCTGCAGAGCTGTGGGGCAGACGGGCTCTGGGACCCGAGGAAGGGCTTTGGGGGCCATATGTCTAATTTGCCAGCTAGATTGGTGGATTTGGTGAAAGATGTTCTCTCTCCTCACCCAGTTCATCATTACGCACAACAGACAACAAGAACATTGCTTGGGCTGTTGTAAATTCACAACAAAGGTATAAATAAATCTCCTTTACTTTAAATCAGTTCAGCCTCAACTGCTGCCAGTCAGAACAAGTCCTCCAGTGAGATTGCCCCAGCCAGCTCCTGTCCTGGGCGCAGAGAGACACAGCACAGGGAGGCGGGCGCCCACGGGGACTGGAGTCGGGCAAGGAGGATGGCGGGGGATGTGGGAAGTGGGGTGCAGCACCCCTTTCCCGCTAGCCCTGGGGGAGGACGTACCTCGGTCTTGTAGAAGCGGTGGATGGCGCTGCTGATGGTGCAGCCCACGAAGCCCTCAGCGGCGTCGGGGTTGTGGAGGAAGCGGATCTCCAGCGGGGCCGCGTCCTCGCCCACGTCAATGGCCTGGATGTAGGTGTGGGTGGTCCAGTCCCAGACGTTGAGGCGGCGTCCGTAGCGCCCTGGGAGGGAGGGTTGGAGGGGATGCTGTGAGGTGCAGGGTCTTAGGGAGATGTGTTATGAGTTTGGGTGAGTCCTCAGCCCCTTCAGCTCCCTGCAGGGACACTCCTGTGCTTTGGACCTTTGCCACAGGAAGGTGCCCAGCACCCAGTGGGGATCATCTCACGAGGACGGGGCTGGGAAGGGCCCTATAACCTTGAGGTGGGGCTTCATCCTTCATCCCTACAGCCAAAATCCAGCCCCACGTTCAGCTCAGCAGCAGCTTTTACAGACTGTCGCGGGCCGAGCTGCTGGTGCTTCCATCTGAAGTGTGTTCACAGTAAATGGGCTGGGCTTGTCTTTTTAAAATCCCTGTGATCTCTAAGAATTGGTGTGAAATTTGTTTTGTAGGCAAACTGTCTTGGACAGTTTTATCTATGTCCTGCTCAGCATCTCTCTTCTGCAGTACTTAAACAACGGTTTTCTCACCTTTCTTCAGATCATTTGGGTCAAACCCATATCCCAGGCATTTGGGGATTCCCCATTCAGTGCTGATCAGGACGTTATGGCGTGGCTGGTACCAGAAGTCATAACCCATTGGGGGGATCTTGTCCCCTTTCTCCCAGGTCCCCTTGATCTCGAAGGTCTCTCCATCCAGCAGAATAAAACCACCTGATACAAAAATAAAACCACATCGGGAGGGAGGAAATCATCCAGATTAACAGTTTATGTGTTATAGAACAAGCAGCCACAGACAGATCAACCCATGCAGACCAGGCTGCTGAATGGGCTGGGAGACCTGGATGAAGCTGGGATGTGGGGACCACTCCTCCTGTCCCAGCACCCTCCCTCCGGGGGACTGGGGGACTGGGGTACCTTTGCCGTTGCCAGCCGGGTCTCCCAGCGTGCTTATCATGATTTCACCGCAGCCCAGGCAGTGGGAGGTGTGGGGGTAGCCCAGGTCACACTTCCAGAAGACGTCCTCGGGGTTGACAACCTGCCAGGAGGTCACAGGCACCGTCACGCCCTCCGTGCCGGGCTGTCCCAGCCGAGAAGGGTGTTTGCTGCTGCACTGAACGCGGGTTCACAAGCCCAGCGTTGCCCGGTGCGGCTGGGCAGCTCGTGCCTGACCTCAAGATGGGACTTGCCGTGCAGCCAGAGGGGCTGAGAGCGCACGAGCTGGGGCAGAGCGTGCACGGTCCTGCGTGCCTGGGCGTGCTGGCACACGGGGTGGCTGCTGTGCTCCCCCCGAGGAGCTGGCTGAGGCCACCGAGGCACTGGCACACCCAGGTGTGGGGCGAACTGCAGGCAGGTGCCCATGGCTCCTTCAGAGCCACGCTGCAGGCGAGACACGGCTGTAAACCTGGCAGGCAGCGCTGTGCCTGGCACCCGGCACGCCCCAGTCCCCTCCGGCACCGAGGGAGATGGAGAACTCAATATGTGCACATCAGCAGGAGAGCAACCACCTTCCACAGCCTTCATCAGGGTCCTGCTGAGCTCTTAGATGGACCCCAAAGCCTCATTGCCACGCTGTTCCCGCAGCCAGAAGCCACCATGCCAGACCCTTACGCTTTAAGGTGCATTGACACCCCCTCCGAGGTACCTTGAAAAGCCTGGGAGCCCGCGGGTCGGTTCCCACATCCACCACGTAGATGCGGGAGGAGATGAGGCTGGGGAGGATCAAGCGGTTCCGCTTCTTGGTGACGTCCCCGAAGCAGCTGCTGCAGGTGTTCCACCCCGAGTGGTGCAGCTCGTCCCCCAGGTTGGGCATGGGCAGGCGGTGGATCACCTGCAAAGCCCCAGCCCTGCTCACAGGGGTCGTTCCTCTGCCAAGGGCAGGGTCACGGGCAGAGCGGGGACCTCGGTGCATTGCAGACCCCCCCACGGGGTCTGGATGGGTCAGGCCAGTCTCACCTGGCCGAGGGGAGCGATGCTGCACAGGGGTGTGCGCTGAGCATGGGGTGTGAGGCGTGTTTATCATCATTTCCCTAAGCACAGAGGCTTGGGGAGAGCCTCAGCTGTCAGTACAGAGCCAGCAGCTCTGGGGAGTGCGAGGGACGCGCACCCAGCCCCTCCCAGGGTGGTTCAGCACCGAGAGACAGCGTTGGGTACCTGGCAGTAGTACGGAGATTCGGGGTCGACATCCACAGTGGCCAGAAAGTCGGGTTTCTTCCTCCCGGTGTTCCTGTAGATGCAGGGCACGTAGATGATCTCCTCCCGGGGACCTGACAAGACAGAAACGTTGTGTGAGCACCAGCAGAAACCACCCGTGACAGGATAAAAGGTGCAGGGGTCTCTGGCCAGGCTGGATCTCCCTCCTGGTGGCTGCTGTGGTCCCTCTAAGTGTGGGGCGGGTGATCTCCATCTCTGCTCAGAGGGGGCTGCCCTGCAGGGCTTTGGGCTTACTCAGGTCCCCTGCCCTGGGAAGGGATCTCTGGACCTCAGAGTCCCTAAGGAACTTTGGGATCACCCCGTGCCTGCGAGGACATGCCAGCCCTTCCCCGATCCTATCAGGCATGCAAATCAATCCACATCGTGCCTCATTCCCATCACATCAGAAGCCTTAAAAACACCAGAGAAGTGTCTCCTGACTGCAGCCAAAGGCAGGAAGCCCCCCAAGCTCCCACAGCCCCACCAAGCAGGGAAAATCTGCCGTGAGGAGGGGGTGCGAGAGCTCCCTGCCTGCAGGGCATCCCGCTGGGGACAGGAGAAGGGCTCTGCCCCAGGGGTGTCCTCGCAGCGGCAGGTCTGCCACGCTCCTGCTCCCCGAACAGGAGCTGCTGCCCCAGTGCAGGCACTGCTCCCAGTAGTGTGTGACTGCTGGGGGACCTGGGCACTGCCCAGCCCACAGCGAGGGCTGTCAGACCCCAGGGAGTCTCCTCATCGCCGCTGAGGTGGTTGCATCTGGATGAAGTACTGCCAAAGCGAGGGCTAGTGGGGAAGAACTGGTTTAGGAAGTGCTGAGGAAGAGAGAGCAGTGGGAAACAGACACAGAGAGGTGATTTGGGGCCTCTGGATCCCATCCAAATCAGATAATAGCTGGCTCTGCACCACGGTGCCTTTATAAACCTTTATAAACCACACAGTGGTGCCTGTGTCAGTCCTGGGGTGAAGAGCAGCCGCCAAACACCGAGGGAGCGGATCCCATCCCATCCCATCCCATCCCATCCCTTCCCATCCCATCCCTTCCCATCCCATCCCTGCAGAGGCACCAAAATTCAGGGTATGGGACACAGCCACAGAGCTCATCCACATCCTGAGGGGTCCAAAGGGGCTTCTCAGGAGCCCGACCTGCCAGGAGTCCGCGTGGAAGAGCTCTTTGGGTGCCAGAGTTACTCAGCACCACAGAAGCAGCCAGGAACTCGTCAGAGCAGCAGTGTCAATGGGATTTGTGCTATTTGCTGTTAATTTAAATCACTGTCCAGCCCTGCCAGCACACGGGGATGTTTCAGAGACTCATCCCTTCATTGTTCTCTTGGGTCAAAGACATTTCAGGGGTAGGGCTCAGACCATGAGAAGCTCTGGAGCTCTCTGAGGTTCTGAGGATGTGTTTGCTAAGCCCTAGAGAAGAGGATTAAGGGAGGGACAGCCGGCGATGATGCACTCATCTGTCTCTCACATCAGAGCAGCGGTGTTTCGGCAACGCAGCAAGAAGGATTCTCAGGCAAAGCGTCCAGACACGTCGGAAGAAGCCTGTGAGGCTGGTTGGGATCCCAGCCATCAGGAGCAGCGTGCAATGAAAAACCAGGATGGTCCGCTCTTCCTCCCAGGTTTCACTCCCGGAGGGGTGTCCTGGGGCTACAGCAATACAACTGCCTCTGAGAAACGTAAACAGCCCATTTGGTTTTGCACAGGGAAGCCAGGGGTGACTTTGCTGCAGGCTATGACCCATCCCAAGCCACCACGAAACCTGAAAAGGTTTGTTCTGGGACCAAGCTGTCATTATGCAATTGATGTTTGGCCTCAGGACAGTCCAAGAAGAGACACCATCGCTTCCCTAACGCTTGCTGGGAGCCTCCTTGGGGAATGGAGGTAATTGATAACGCCCTCTTGAAAGCATTGTTTTAATCTTCACCTAAATCACAGGGCTCTTCCCTGCACACCTCTGTTTCAGACTTGCCTTTCATCGCATCCAGGGGCGAGGCGAAGCCAGGACCACATGCTCCACACTCCTCTGCATTGAGAAGGACAGAAACAAACAGAAATTAGACAACAGGGAGTCCTTTTCATCCCCTTTTGAGGAAGGAGCCACTCGCCGGAGTGGCTGCGCACACTCCCACTCCATGGCCACGTCCCAGCTGAACCAGGATGCCCACGTGCACCCAAAGCACCCCAGGAAGGTTTGGGGCTATGGGCAGCCAAAAAGGCCGGTGAGCTCTTCCTAGTGCAGAAGGGTGCCAGGATCAGCGCTGCATTTCTCCCCTCAGCCTCCCGTCCATCCCTGTGGCGGAGGGGAAGGGCTGCTCCCACGTGTAGGGGCAGTGCTGGGCTTGCATGGCCTGGAGGAGGCACCCAGAGCTCCTGTGATTCTCCTGCGAGGAGGAGGAGGAAGAGAAGAAGGAGGAGGAGGAGGGGAGGCAGCCAGGAGCAAAGGCAGTGTGGCCAGGCTGCTGCACCGGAGGAGCCTCCGCGGGCACTGGGGCAGAGGGTTCTCCCCTCGCTGCAGGGTGAGGAGGGAGATGAGCTGAGCCCTGGGCTGGGAAAATTGTCCTAATGCAGTGGAACGAGAGCTTGTTAGGAAACAACCATCACACCAAAGGACCCCTTTTCCCCATTTGCCACAGCCGGCCCCAGGAGAGGGAGGAAAACCCCCAGCTAAATTCTACGACTCGGCTTTGCTGCGCCAGCTTCTTACTCTTACTCGTGTTCTCTCTCGTGCCGCAGCTCCTACCCGAAGTGCTGAGAACCCTCCCCTCCAGCTTGCTTCTCCCTTCCCCTTGGATTACTTCTGCAGAAACAGCCCCATCAGAGCCAGAGCTTGCGCTGAGGACTCCCTGCCACAGCGTATCGGACTAGAGCAAGCACAGCCTGCACAAGTTGCAATGAATAAACGGGAAAACAGAAAGCTTTTAATCATCAGTCTACCTAAAGGTTTCCTGGCACTGTGAGTGGCTTGAGAAAAGAAACCCTTTTCCTGGCTGGTGAAAACACCTCTGTCATCCCCATGTTTCTTTTCACTTTATGTTTTCTGGATGTCACAGTAACGAAACCATGAGACCCAGCTCCAAACGAGTTTAGGAGGACTCTGGAGCAGAGCCCATGGCCAGGAGGCAGCAAGCCACCAACAGTCCCAAGCCTTCTCCTCTTGAGAACAAGTGCAGTCCATGGAGAGATCTCTTACCTGTGCCAGAGGCTGGGCTGGGTGTCACCTGCTGCTGGGCAGGGAAAGGACATGATCCTGCCTGCATTCTGCCTGCCAGGAGCAAGTCGAGAGAGAGAGAAGATGCAGCTCTGCAGGGGTTCAAATATATAGGGAGCAGGATGGGGAGAAGGAGGGGTTGGAAGGACACCAAGGGGAGGATCCACACACCTCAGGGTGTGGGAGGTACCGGAGCAGCCTTCAGCGTCTTACAGTGCTGGAAAGGTGCAGGGGAGCTATTCCAGTGCTCCCAGAACCTCCTCCCCTCCCAGCGGGGCAGGGGCCGTGGCTGCAGCTGCACGGCTCGGGGCACCCATTGCTGCACCCTGGACACAGCAGGGCTTGAGCCATGGAGAGGGAGCAGGCGGCTCCCCCCCGCCATTCCCTGATGAGAGCCAGGCAAGCACTGTGTTCCCAGCCACAGGAATCGTTTTACAAGGTTGCAGATGTTAATCACGAGTGAAAATGAAAAGTGAGGGCCGCGTTTCTTTTAATTACGGGATGAGTGTTTGCTGTGGGATGTTAATGCGCTGTCACGGTTTCCCCCATGACACATCTGACCTCGTGCCTGCTCGTGCTGCGCGGCCGGGCGGCAGCAGGCGAGTCCCGGCCCGGCTGTGCCGTGGACGGACCCCACAGGCACAGCTCCGCTGCCTCTCCTCCCCACATGCAGACCCTGGGACCAGCTCAGGCAGACAATCGCTGCCCCAGGGGCTCGCAGCCCATCGCATCGGCCCGCAACCCCAGCAGCCGCGGTCCGGCCCTGCCACGCTCCCTGCCGGGCCTCCGCGCTTCGTTTGGTGCTCAGCTCCCTGCCGGGCCTCCGCGCCTCGTTTGGTGCTCAGCTCCCTGCCGGGCCTCCGCGCCTCGTTTGGTGCTCAGCTCCCTGCCGGGCCTCCGCGCCTCGTTTGGTGCTCAGCTCCCTGCCGGGCCTCCTCGCTTCGTTTGGTGCTCAGCACAGGCAAAGGCCTTGCCGGGGGTGACAGAGTTTGTTTGTCCCGACAGAAATACGCCCACATCCCCCCGAGCGGGGCAGAGCACGGCCCGGCGCTGGCCGGAGGAGCTGGGTCACCTCTGCTGTGGTGCCTGTTGCTCTGCACGGCCCGGCCGGAGCTCAAAGCCCACGCTGACCCTCGCCGTGCCGGGCGACCGCCGGGAAGGCAGAGAGGGCGCCCAGTCCCGGTGTGAGGGCCAGCAGCCTCTGGTCAGCCCCATCAGCACGGCCGTGGGGGACGGCAGTTCTCCCCGCCGTTAGTGTGGGTGGGGCCTGGCCCCATCGCCAGGAGGGAGCTCAGTGCAGGGTGGCTCCAGCTCTGCTCCCTCCAGCCATCTGCGCCAGGGGCAGGCACGGGGATGTCTGCTGGAGGAGGCACCTCCAGAGAGGCACGTGCTTTGTAGGGCTGGAAGGCAGGTGAGATAAGGCTCATTCCAAAGCCACCGCAGCAGCAGGGACGTCCCCTGAGGAGGCCCGCAGACAAGGCTGCTCCAGAGGATCACGACGGGGCGTCACACTCAAGCAGCACCCCAGGGATGCCTCTCACCTCCTGAAAGTCAAGACCTCGTCCACTGACATCCTCTCCACCCAGTGAGACGAGGCTCCCCCAGGGGTCAATTTCTCCCAGACCACTTCATTGAAGTGAGGTGTCTTCTCCAGACACCTCATTGAAGCTCTGGACATGTTCTCCAGAAGGGAGACACTATGGGTGCAAAGAGCTGGAGCAATGTTTGGCCATGGGAAGTGCGAAGGAAGAAACTGAAGAGCTTTCTTCCAAAGTAGATATGTAAAAGGCTGAAATTCATAAGGATCCATGCAGATTTTTGCAACCTTTGGGATTCGGGAAGACTAACAAATATTCCTGACCAACCACTGGCTTCGTTGAAGGAATTTCTGAAACCCCAACCTAATCATTAACCACTGCAGAAAAAACATAGAAAGGCTTCAATGAAATAAGAGACGTGAAGATCAAGCTGATGCAAAGAACAGTTTTATTTGCAGAACAGAAGAGCAAACCAGTGTCAGAAACAGGCACCTCTTTCCAAAAGAAAGCACCCCGTGCTCCATCAGCAGTGACACACCCCCCCAGGCATGGGCAAGGCCGCCCAGAGGGCTCTCACAGTCACTCAGAGGAGCTGGGCACTTCCCCTCCTGCCCAAAGGCACCGTGAGCGATGCCCCGGGCTCTGTCCGTGAGCCGTGCCCAGGGACCGCTGTGCGCTGCAGACAACACGGAGACCCTGCCCTGTGTCCTTGTTCACTGGTCTGCCCGAGCCAAAGCCTGGCAGTAAGGCTGAGCTTGTGCAGCTCAGGTGAGCAGAAATCTAGACTCCAGCACTGAAGGGGACCCCAGCACCCAATTACCCCGCGCTCTATCGGAACGGCTGCGCTGCAGAGGAGAGAGGAGAAGGGAGCCGTTCGCACGGCGCCTAGGGCAGGATCTCGGAGGTGCAGTCTCCAGATGGGAAGTGGATTTCATGGGCAAGGCAAGGCCCATTGGGTTCCCTTCCAAAATCCACCAGGAAGTTCTTGTTGAGGGTCAGGCCTCCCTTCTCAGTGTCCACGTCAATCAACAGCATGACAGAGCCCTCCCTGCGAGGGGACAAGTGCAGCCATTACAGACCAGCCCAAAAAGGTGCCCAGGCAGCCCCCTCGATGCGGCGCCGTTCCCGTTCCGGGCAGAGCACCCACCCAAAGGCAGCCCCTTTCCTCCCAGAGGTTTCTTACCTGACCATGCATGGGTACACCTGCTTGTCCCATGAGCTATACATGGAGTTGGTGACATACATCCTCTTGCCATCCAGGCTGAGCTGCATTTTAGCAGGGCCTCCGTACACTCTCCTGCACTGAGGGCACAACAGAGAGCAGCGATGGGACCGGCTTCTCCCTTCCAGCAGCCGAGCACGGGCAGGGGCAGGGGAGCAGAGCAGAGCAGAGCGGCTGCCTCCCCTCCCAACACGCAGAACTGGCAGAGCAGAGCCAAGGCCAAAGGACCCCAGAGCACAAGGAGGACACAGAACTCACCTTGATCACCAAGGGCTCCGGCTGGCACTTCAGCTCTTCGTCTCTACACACGGTCACGGGTCCACATCTGAGGAGACTGCCTCCAACAAACACCTGTAAGGCAGGCAGTGGGAGACGTGTTGCTTTGACATCCAGCCACCACGAGATCCTGCCAAGGAACCCAACAGTGCGAGCCCTTCTGCTCCTGCCCTACCTGCCCCACCAGCCTGGGCCGGCAGTTTTTGGAGAGCTCATACTGGCGGATGTCTCCGTGCAGCCAGTTGCAGAGATACAGGAACCTGTTGTCCATGGAGATGACGAGGTCACACGTGAAGGCTAGAGCACAGAACACAGAGTTTCAGAGAAGGCAGCGTGGGCAGAAGATGTGCCCTGCATCCAGCCCCAGCTCACATCTCCCCCTGCCGTTCCGTATGTCGTGCCTCCAGCACAGGAGACCTGTCCACGGGCACAGGCTCCAGCTGGGCCAGCAGCGTCGTCTTGGGGGGTGTGCAGCCCTGCAGCCCCTCGGACAAGCCCTCCCCCGTGGTCACACAGCAAGGCTTTGAGGTCAGCAGTGGCCTTTGCCAAGCAGCACCACACAGTGCTCTGGGAGGAAGAAGGAAAGATCACCTCAGAGCACACGAACCTGGCATCGTGGGCAAAATCCAATCCACCACTTCCTTGGGGGGGATCCGAATCACCTCTTCGACTGTCCAGTCGTCTGCCTGCACATGACACACAGGCACCACACCGTGAGCGTTCCAGCCTGCCTGAGGAAGGCTGCCACTGCACCCAGCCACCACGAGCAGACAATTAAGGAGAGCATCGTCTGATACCAGCAGCCAGGCTGGGCTTCACCACTCAAATTAATCCCCCAGATGTTCATCCCAGCTGCTCATGATGGGCTCCCCTTACACTTGGTGGCAGAAGAGACTCCTGTCGTTCCAGCACATACCTCCAAAGCAGGGTCTGGAGGCTATGGCCCTCTCCACGCACCTCCTTCTTTCTCTGCTGCCCCAAAGTCCTTCTGCAGGATTCTCCCTCCCCTGTAGCTCACCACGGCCGGGTCTCCCCGGCTGCCTGCAGGACACTTGCCTCGCACTTGAAGAAGTGGTAGGTGACGCCACTCAGGGCGCAGCAGACGTATCCCTCGGCAGCATCGTGGCCGTGGAGGAATCTAACACACATGGGCAAAGAGTCCTCCCCCAGGTCGAAGCACTGGCTGATGGTGCGGCAGCACAAGTTCCAGAAGTTCAGGTAGCGCCCAAAGACTCCTGAGGAGAAGGAAAACCAAGTCAGAAGAGAGGGGGCTTCCCAGGGAGACTCATCCCTGCCCAAAACACTCACAGCCAGGCACGGTCACGGCTGTCCCCTCTCTCTGACCGCGTCCACACCCTCACACCACCTGAGTGAGTTCTGGCTCAGCACTTACATTCGTGTTCCCTCACCTTTCTTGAACTCATTGGCACAAAATCCACGTCCTGCAATTTTTGGGACTATTCCGGCCGAGCTGACCAGAACATTGTGGCGTGGCTGGTACCAGAAGTCACATCCATCTGGGGGAGGCTCACAGTTCTCCCAGTTCCCCTTCAGGTCAAAGGTCTCTCCATCCAGCACAATGAACCCACCTGGGATTCACAAGAGGATGCATGACAAATCACATACTGCACTTCCAAACCTGGCAGTTCATTGGTGGAGTTACTACAGGGCAAGGTACCTTTCCCATTGCCCGCTGCATCTCCTTTGTTGGCAATCAGAATGTCACCATTGGGCAGGGGACGAGGCACACTGAGGTGTCCCTTGTTGCACGTCCAGAAGACATCGACTGGCTCAATGGTCTAAAAAATGTGACACACTCATACCTCAGCCTCCAACTGCTCAGCTCATTTCACGCTCCCTGGTAGAGCCTTCGGCCATCAGAGACTTCGAAACATCTCTGATGCCTGCAGGAGCTTTCTTCCCAAGAGCTCACACTTTCAAGGGCTGCTCCTCCTTGGAGAGGAGCACAGGAGGCTCTGAGCTCCCCTCTACACAGACAACGAGAGTGCAGCAGCACCTTACTCACAACAGCTTCTCTGTCTGTGAAGACAACAGGCACAGAGAAAGGAACTCAGTGGTGCTCAGAGCCTTCCTTGGTCTGAACAGGGGAGAGCTGAGAGGGAAACATGTCCCAGCTCTCTAAAATCAGGGTGGAAGAGAAGATGAAGAGAGATCCCTCCTACCCTGGGTGTGATTCCAGAAGCACCAGGTCCCAACCCCGTCCCTGACCCTTGTCTTTGACCCAGCCCAGCCGTACCTTACACAGTCTGGGAGCCCGGCAGTGTGAACCCACATCCACCACGTAAATGCGGGAAGAAATCAAACAGGGAAGAATCAGCTTGTTCCTCTTCGCTGTGACAGTGCCAACGCAGGAGCAGCCGGCGGCGAATCCCGAGGAATGCAGCTCGTCCTTGCGGTTGGGCATGGGCAGGCGGTGGATCACCTGGGCAGGCGAGGCAGAGCTGGGGGTCACTTGGGGGGGCAGGGAGAAATGGGGACCCTAATGCTGGCAGATTCTTGGTAGCCTCCATCTGCCTGTAGCTGGCACTGCCTCGAGGGACCCGGGGAGGTGACGCTGCTCCTTGCTCTGGCCACTGCTCTGTGTTTGGGTACTGGGTGCAGCTGAGGAATGTGGAGATTCTTTCAAGCATTCCTCACCCCCTGCTGCTGAAATTCAGACAATCGTGTATGTAAAGAAATTATGATTATGAACTTGACCAAACTATTGCATTGCTCTGGAAACTCCTCCCACGACTGGAGTTCAAAATGTGTTAAAAACTTTACGAAGCCTATGTTGGCTTTAAAGTGTATTTTCTTCTGATCTCTTGCAGTAACAGTCTAACCACGTCATCTATAGAGCCTTGATGTAGATAATCTGTCTCTGCAGCTGTCAGAGGGAGGTAAATGCTGATTTCCCACTTAGGATGAGAGCAGGCATGTACACAACGGGACATCTCTGAGACTGCAGCGCCACAGAAACTCGCTGAACTCTGCAGATGTGCTGGGCACCCGAAACCTGGGTCACTGCAGACCGTTTTCCACGCTGAGCAGCTGCTGGCAGGGCGATTCGGAGCATGTGCTCAAAAGCTCACCAGCAGCACTAAGAAGCTCGGGAAGTGAGTTGGGAAGTGAGTCAGAGCCGACTTGTCCCCAGGACACAGAGGCAGAGGTGATGCAACCAGAGCCAGGCAGACAGGGGACAGTGGGAAGAGAGCAGGAAGGAGAGATTCCTAGCAGATAACAGCCCTACCTTGCACGTAACACCAGTGGAGCAGCAAGAAGAAGACCTGCCATGACAACAGTGACACGGGGCTCCCTTGCAGAGAGGCCTTGGCAGGACATGAACAGGCAGGGGGCAAGAGTCAAGCCAGGGTGGGTGGAACGGAAAGATGCAGGAAGACAAGAACATGCAAGGCACAAAGAGGCAGCCAGAGTGGCTGTCGAGCAAGCTGATTCCCCAGCAAAACAGAGTAAATGCCCTGAATCTGGGGGCAGTGTGAGGCAGAGAGCCAGCAGCTCGTCCCCATCCCAGTGATGCCAGTCGAGACACAGGTACCTGGCCATAACATGCAGATCTGGGGTTGAGGTCGATGGTGGCCAGGAAGTCAGGCTGGTCGATGCCAGTGCACCTGTAGGTACAGGTCACGTAGGCAACCTCCTCTCTAGGAACTGGGGACACAGAAAGCTTGTGTGAAAACATGCCAGGAACCAGCCAGGAAGGAAAAGCAAAGCTTCAAAAGACTCCCAGCGAGGACTGAACTTATTTTTTCTGGATGCTGTGACCTCCCTCCAGTTTCCTCCCACTGGGAGCAGGGACTCGACACCCACAGTTAATTAACGGTGGTCTCTGCTAACCCGGAGCTCTTTCCCAAACACCCCCACTCCAAAACATGCTCAAGAGGACTTGCCTTTCACAGCCTCGGGGCAGGTAGGGTAGTCATAACAGGGAACTCTGCATCTGTCTGATTTGAGAAGAAATGAATAAAATGAGGAATGTTCATGGCCTTACACCAAACTTCAGTCCCACCTCTCTCCTCCTGCAGCGCTGCAGAGGAACAAACCTACCAGTCCCCAGTGGGACTCGGTTCCAGAGGTGTCTGCAGCCTCCAGGCACGGGCTGGAGCCACAGCCAGGACGCAGCTACGAGGCTTGGAGCTGCTGTGGGCTGCAGGGAGGCTGCACAGTATCTCTTACCCATGCTGAAGGCTTTCTGGTTCACTCTCCTCAGGAGCAGAGGTGCTGGAGCTGGAGGTGCAGCTTGCTGTCTGCCTCGCTGGAGTGAGCTGTGTTGTGCCGAGGATGCTCTCAGGGGGCCTTATGTACCAGGCAAAGGGGTGGGGGCACAAATCAAACTGCCAAGGGAGGAGCCATCTCTCCTCAAGTTTGGGAGGTGTCAGACCAGCCCTGTGGCTTGTTTCCACCTTCCACCAATCTGGAGGAAAAATCTGCTGGTCCATGCAGGTCTTTTCCTTAAACACAACCGCCCGTATCTGATCCTGGGGCTCATGATTTCCAGTGGGACTCCTTTGGCTAATTAAAGCCATCCCCCACACTCAGGTTCCTGCCATATAAATGTGCTGTGGCTGCAAATCACACAGGAGGGACGAGAAGCCCAGCTAGATAATCGTCCCCACCAGCAGAAATTACAAGGTTTGGACATACAGAGGCCACCAAAGGCACCTCTGAAATCTGGCATGTCTGTGTCTGAGCTGAAGATGTCATGGGCTCCCTGGTGTCAGCTCAGCCAGCCAGGTCCAGAGGTGCCTCTCCAGGAAGAGCCTGGAGGAACTGTGACATCTCCCACACGGCCAGAAAAGACATCGGGCTAGAAACGAGTGCCTGAGGCAATACAGTCTGTGCTAGTGCAGCACTGACAAGGTCAGGACAAGCCTGCTGCCTCTCAGGTCTGTGTCTCCACGTGGGATGTCAGCCCACCTGGGGGACAGAGGAACCCTTGGGGCAGTTCAGCACAGCCTGAGCAGTCACCACGTACTCCCTTCGCCCCACTGAGGCAAACAATGCCATGGAAAATTAGTGACAGAGATGTCTCCATGTCCACCTGCTGGGCCAAACTACAGCTCTGAAGGACAGGACACAGCCAATCTGCTGGAGGGCTGAGGCCAGGGGCATCTTTTCACCTTTCCATCACCCCACTGCACAGCTCCCAGCCAAGGCCCCAGGGCAGGCCCCAACACCGCAAAGTGCCTGGCACCAGTGTGGAAATTGGACTAAATTGCCACAAAACACAGCTGAGACCTCAGTTAAAGGGACTGAGGTGTTAGGGAGCAGCATTTTGGAGAAAGGTTCCCCTCCTGAGATCACCAGGAGCCACCTAAAGCAGGAAGGAAACACGAAGTGCCGTGGAATGCGAATGAGGATCCTATCTGATGGAAGAACCCCTCATTACACGGGACAAGTAATTACTCCATGCAGGAATGCCAAAGCATCTGAGAGTGCCCTTAAAGAAGCCCTGGGGAGATCCCTATCAGAAGAGACTGCCCGTCTCACCAAGGCTGTCATTAGTGGCACCCTGGGCTCAGAACAGTGACGGGCGGACGCGGGAGCAGGCGGCGCCTGGCACCAGCAGCCAGCTTTAAGCAATTTCTCTAGCAATTAGTGCAGGACGCAGAGGCAGGCGTGCCCAGCTGGCCTTTGTTTCAGGCAGTGGAAAAGGAAAAGATGGCTTTTCCATGCAGACTCATTCTCAATCCTTCCACAAAGAGTGGAAATCTCAGTTTCCAGGCTGGCAGGATGCAGGGCCCCAGCGCGTGCTCCAGGCAGTGCAGACCAGAGGACGCCGCACACTGAAGGATGCTCAGGCCTGATGGAGGATGCAGCCATGGCATGAGCTGAGCTGAGGCTGCAGGGATGTGGGGGAACTGAGGGGCTGGCTGGCATCTCCCTGATGTAACAGAAGGAACCCCCAGTCCAGGAGCAGCTCCACAGCCCAAGCCAGCTGTCCTCCTCAGAGCAACTCACAACGGCCCTTCCCTCGTCTTCCTTTGACAGCACGGAGCTCACCATTGCAGGAGCTCACCATGCCAGGAGCTCACCATTGCAGGAGCTCACCATTGCAGGAGCTCACCATGCCAGGAGCTCACCATTGCAGGAGCTCACCATGCCAGGAGCTCACCATTGCAGCTCACCATTGCAGGAGCTCACCATTGCAGCTCACCATGCCAGGAGCTCACCATTGCAGGAGCTCACCATGCCAGGAGCTCACCATTGCAGCTCACCATGCCAGGAGCTCACCATTGCAGGAGCTCACCATGCCAGGAGCTCACCATTGCAGGAGCTCACCATGCCAGGAGCTCACCATGCCAGGAGCTCACCATGCCAGGAGCTCACCATTCCAGCAGCTCACCGTTTCAGGAGCTCAGCTCTGCCCTCTGTGCACGCTGCTGCTGTCACGATGCATGTGTCCCACTGCACCTTCTTCCTGCACCTGCACACCTGCTCATTAAAAACTTCATTAGTCTGCCACCCAGAGTTTGCTGCTCATCCTCTTTGGCTTTCCTTGGTGACGTCTTTGGCATCCCTCACAAAACCAAGCTGTGGGGTGTAGAGTTTCCTAATTAACACTGGTTGCAGGAAGGGCAAGAGCAGGCTCAGCAAGCGCAGGCTAGCAGAGAAAAAGCCACCCGAGAGCCACATCCTGAGGCTGTGACTGCGGGCAGTGTAAGGAGCAGTGACTCCAGGCTGGCAGGGACAGGGACAGGGACCAGGAGTCACCTTTTGGCAGCGCAGTTTTCTGCCGGATCGGTTCCTTCGACCCACGCCTCCCGCAGCCCCACGCGCGCTCCGTGGGACACAGGAGGAGTGGCAGCACCAGGCAGCTGGGGAGGACGGGCCAGCAGGACCTGCTTCTCCTCCTCCTCCACGCCTCTGCCTAAAGACAGGCATTAGCACCTTTCCTCAAAAGTCCCTGCAGCGCTGCAAACCAGACCCAGCCTTGTGACCAATGGAACACACCAGGCAATACAAATCTTACCCCCTTCAGCACCTGGATGTTAAGAAAAAAGGAAATATTTTAATTCAAGCAAGCCCCACACTTTGCTTTTCCTTCTCTAAGCACTTTTTTGCATTCAGCATTTGGCTTTTGCAACGAGTAGAAGTGATCCACACTTCCCTGGTTGTACACACTTGTATTCAGGGGCATTTCCAACTGGGATTCCAGGATGGGGCTCAGACTGGAGAGCTGGCAGTAGCTGGAAAGTGTGATCTCAGTCACCCAGCAATACTGAGATGGAGTGAGAAGAGCCCTGAGGGTCACCCTCACTAGCAAGTGTGTGATCTGTGGAAAATCACGACCTAAAATTGCTGGTAGAGTGAGAGAAACTCCGGGGTGTACTTCTGTGCTGCGTGACACGGGCTGCAGCCTGCCCTCACCTGGCCGAGGGGGAGCTCATCCACCTTCTCCAACTTAAAACGCTCGGTTGTATAGGAAATAGGTGTGAAAAATACACAGGGTGCAGTATACTGGCTAGTGGCAAACCATTTCCTGCCGAATCAGTGGCTTTCCTGGACAACACGAGATCATTTCAACACCAAGCACTCGCTGTACCCACTCACCATGGTTTACACGGGCAGCAGTGTATACCCCACTCCTGCAACCAGTCCCTTCACAAGGAAAACACAAGGTCCTTGCAGCAGGATGGTTTGAACATCACCCATTTCTAACAAGGAGATGCTGAAAATGGGCTTTTACATCAGACACAGGCAGCTACAACGCCGTCCTCCCCAGCTGCCTGGTGCTGCCACTCCTCCTGTGCCCCATGTCGGTGTCAAAAAGCTTTCTGCTTCACGAGGCCTGAGCAGAAGAGCTCGTCGCAGGTTTCAAAGAGCCCAAGAGGCAGCAGTGGAGCTGCAGACACAGAACTGAACTCTCAAAGCTGGTTTCGAATACATCAGGCACGACAGCAAGCAGCTACAAACAGAATGAAGCCTGGGTTACAAAGATCTGTCAGCCAGGGGAGGGGTTTGCTGTGGAAGCACAGGAGAAGCTGGGAAAAGACTCAGCCAAAAGGCTCCAACGGGAAGTCTCACCGAGGCTGCTGGTGTGATTCCAGCACTACAACTGGGAATGCTGGGAATGCTGGAGGCTGGCAATGGCACAGGTGGGAAAGCAACAGCTCCAGAGGCAGAAAAGGGAATCAGACCCAAGAAACAGCTTAAGGAAGAGGCATCAGGAACTGGCAGCAGAAGAAAGGGTGGACTTGTGGGTGCTTGTCTGTTCAAGAAGTTGCAAGACACCTGAAAGGCACCTGCTGCTGGCATCCCCAGGCTTTGGGGCAGCACACGGAGTGGTGCTTTACAGCCTGCTCCAGCCTTGGAAAAGGGAAGAGAATCTTTGCTTGTAGTAACAGGAACAAAGGTGGCTTCAGCAAGAATAAACTCATCCCCAAAGGATTTTTAGACAAATGACATTGTTACTTTGGGAAATGACCTCACATTTTATGTATGTTCTCTGTAATATATATATAAAAAAAGTGCATCTCCCCCTGACTTGAAGAGCAATTTTATTGTTGATTTTTATAACACCAGTGCACAAATGTTAAAATATAACCCAGCTCTGGAAACACGTGGCTTCAGATTAGATACGCGTGATTTTAATGCTGTGTCTGCTGTAAAGCACTGATTACTTTATGAGCAAATGAAGCTTTGCAGGGATAGGACACTCTTGCTCTGGGGCAAGCTCATGGGCTGTATCCCTCTTCAGGAGTTATTTAGGAACAGCTTCTTCACCAACAAACAGTGGCAAGGCAAAGTGGCACCAAAGAAGGCAAATGGTCCTTAAAAGACTGGTGACCTTGGCCTTGAATCCTACAGTCAGCAGGGATTACACAGGACCTTATGAGGGGGAAGGGGCAGAGAAAATGAGATGTGCATCATGTCTCAGAGAGATTCACTCGGCTGCCTCAGAATGAGAGGAAAGTGGAGCTTCTGTGGCTCACCCTAATGGAAGTCTAAATCCAGAGAGCGGCCAAAGTTCTCCAGCTGAACTGGCTCACTGGTATAAAATGGAGTGGAGGGTAGGGGGAGGAGAGAGAAAAAAAAGACAGAAAATAACAGGAATAAAAAAGAAAATGGCTCCAGACAGCAATTACATCCAGATATCGGAGGTGCTGTCTCCGCCAGGGTAACGAATCTCATGAGCTAGGACAGGCCCATCAGGTTCCTTCCCAAAATCCACTAGGAAGTTTTTATTCACTTTCAATCCACCTCTGTCAGTATCCACATCAATCTGCAGCATAACAGAGCCTTCCCTGGAAAAAGGGACAAGAAAACAAGATATTGGGAAAAGGATTCAGATTGTTGCTCTTCTCTTCCATGTCTGGGCAGGATTTGACTCCGTTTAATGTAAAACGGAAAGAAGCCCAGATGTGAACTGGGGCTTAGGAGGTCTCAGAAGTGAGGTACATCGCCTCAGTGAATGCTGCAGCCTCGAAGTGGCAAAGAACGAGTGACAATGGGTGTTGTTCCTCTGGAGGAACCGGCAGGCTGCACTGTGCCCTCCTGTGGCCGTCGGGAACATCATCACCTCGCTTTAACTACAGATCTCACCCCCCCAAAGGCACTTCGGGAGCTCTGCGGATTCCAGGAGGCTACGTCACATTCACCGCTTTCTTCCCACCCTCATCTCCTTCCAAAGAGATCACGCCTTGAACAAACAGGGGGTGCAGACCCCAGCTTTTGTGTGCCTGTCGGGCAGGGATGGGTTCTGGCTAGAGGGGAAAACGCCTGGGCTGGGGGGCTGCGTGTCGAACGTCACCGGCTTCGGGCTCCCCTGCCTCTGTGTACCATGGTGAATTCATACCACTGCTTAAGAAAGAAATCTTGAACACGGGCTTGTACAGTCACCCTCGTTTACCAAAGTTTTCTTACTTGACAAGATCTGGGTAGAACTGCTTGTCCCATCCGCTGTAGAGAGAGCTGGTGACGTACAACCTCTTCCCATCCAAACTCAGCTGAATCATCTGGGGTCCTCCTCGCACCCTCTTCCCCTGGAAGTACCACAGAGAACAAGGTGCTCAAGAGGAGGCTGAACAACAGAAATGCACATCTTTAGCACTTCAGCCATCAGTTGCTGTAAGATCACCAGCAGCCGTGACGGCAGCGTAATGAATGCACACTGCATTAGCTTTGAATTAGCTGGCTAACAACAGCAGGGAAGATGTAATTACACAGGCTGAACAGCTTGTCCAATTCCACCGGGGACCCAGAGCACTGCCCGGGATTCCCCAGCTCCAGCCCGTGCTGAAATGTGTTACCTGCCCAGGCTGGGAGCCCAGACACAACCGAGCTCAGAGGCTGTGTGCCTGCCTGAGGCATCGGGACATCTCACACTGGAGCACAATTAGCAGAGCACTGATGATGTGCGCGTTAAGAAGCCTTACCTGGATCACAAAGGGCTCTGGCTGACACTGCAGCTCCTTGTCTTCCACCACGGTCACAGGCCCACCTTTTGTGATGCTGCCTCCCAGAAACACCTGTGAGCAAGGGAAGGTGTGAGGTGTCTGCTACTGCAGGAACACAGAAGCAATACAGTGACAAAGCTCAAGCAAAAGTAAATGGGCATTTTCTCCTTTTAAAAAAGAAGGAAATAAGAGGACTGCCCAGCTCTGGTACACGAAGCTCTTCTGCTGCCACCTCACCTGCCCCACCAGCCTGGGCTTGCGGGTGTCGGAGATGTCGTACTGGCGGATGTCTCCGTGCAGCCAGTTGCTGAAGTACAGGAACCTGTCGTCCAGCGAGATGAGGATGTCGGTGATGAGACCTTCAAGAAAATATGGTAAGATACGGGTTGAACAAACACAGCCATCCTTGGAAACCCAGGGACTGCTCAAAGGGCTCGAGGACCATTCCTGAATGCTGTGAGCTCACACTGAAAGACCCAAACTCCAAGTATTTTTCCAGAGAAAGTGACCTCAAGCACTGAGCAGTGTGGGAGCAGAGGTGTGACAGTCTCCTACGTGGTGGCCCAGAAGCAAGGCTGATTTGGTTACACAAGGAACCCGAACAGAAATGGAGTATTTTACAAGGCTTCCCTTTGTCATTTAAGGATAAGATTTTGCAGAACACCACTCTGTGCGAGGGAACTGAAGAGGAGAACCCCCTGTTTCTTTCCCAAACAGGCTCACACTAACCAGGCATGTCAGGGAGAAGCCATCCTTGCACCTTCTTGCTGGGTACTTCAATCACCTTCTCTGCTGCCCAGGCTCCTTTCTGCAGAAGGCGCAGGAGAGAACACAGCATGATTATTGACGCTGGCCAAGGGGGCCCCGCTACACATGAGAGGGAGGAGAAGCAAACAGGGCTATTTATTCAACAGGTCCTGTACAGAGGTGACAAGCACACTGCAAATTAGTGCTACCAAGGGGTGAGGGTGGTAACTGTACAGTGAGAACGTTAATGATTATACTACGCAACATCTCCAACAGATTGCTGGAACAGCAGCAGGGGCAAAGACTGCTCACCTCCTACAGCCTGGTGGCCAACCTGTCCCCAGCTCGCCCTCTGAAATGGCAATAGCTCCTCTCCCCTGCCCATGACTCCATCCATCATCTCCCCTCCCTGCTCCACCTCCAGGCCTTCGCTTTGCTGCCAGACTGAGCAGCGCAGCACACACTGACACTGGTGACAAGTCTCACGTCGGGGTCTGCTGACCAGTTTGCAGGCCAGGCAGAAAGCAAGGTGCTGAGCTAACACTGCAGCTGTTTCCTCAGTGCAAGTGCTCGTTAGCTTGTCTCGTGATCACCACTGCTGTCTGGCACAATGTTACAGCTGGTTACAATTAGACTGGAATTAGGAACTATATTTTTTTTTAAGCCTAATTCTACCATTTCCTAAGTGATTTTGGAAACAGTGAGGGTTGAGCTTCTGTGTTTGCCACGGCTTTCGGGACTTACCTCCGTCTTGTAGAAGCGATGCACTGCCCCACTCAGAGCACACCCCACGAACCCTTCGGCAGCCGCCGGATTGTGGAGGAATCGGATTTCCAGAGGTATGGAGCCCTGCCCCAGGTCAATGGCCTGGATGTAGGTGTGAGTGCTCCAGTCCCACACGTTAATGCGGCGCCCATAATGCCCTAACGGATCGTGCCAGGCAAAAAATAAGCACAGCAGATATTATTTTAACAAAGAGTCATTTTTACTTTTGAGAGTTTAAAGAGATGCTCCCTCACCTCTCTCTATATCAGCTGGGTTAAACCCATTGGCCAAGACTTTTGGGACTCCCCATTCCGTGCTCATCAGGACATTGTGTCGCGGCTGATACCAGAAGTCATAACCCAGAGGAGGAACCTTTTCCCCATTCTCCCAGTTCCCTTTCACTTCAAAGGTCTCTCCATCCAGCAGAATAAAGCCACCTGATATAAAAACAGAAGAAGACATTCACACAGATTCACAGCTTTCAATAAATAATACATCAATATTTAAACGTCTATTTTCTAAACATGCTGTAAAATGCAGCCCTATGCTTAAGGAAAATGTTGTGATTTCGTTGGTATCACTTCTGTGGGCTAAAGCAAATGAAAGCTGGATTTTTAAAGAACTTTATCACATTGCAATGACTTTTTTAAGCTCCAGTTTCCTCTGTTTCTACTCGAGTCATTCCAATAAATCAGTTAGCTCTCTCAGAGTACATTTCAATTAAGGGATATCTCAGAGGAGGTCCTGGAGGAGTCACCTCTGGTTTTGTCTCCTTGCCACCAGTGTCCTACAATTACATGCATAGTATCCATTTGCTCAAGGACACGTTTGCCCATGACCCAGAGAGAAAAACCCTGTGAAAAGGAGCAGGGTTCACCACTTACCACCTGAACTGTATTTCTCCTAATAACTAGTATTGCTCTTTAGATGCCAAGTGTTTTAGATCTGAATCGGTAACAAAACTGAGATGTGAGAATCCTTCAAAAGTTTCGAACAGGAAATGCAATCTAGAATAGCTTGAAAGACTTAATTTTAATTAGACAATGAGACAAAGAAGATTTAGCTTGGCAACAGAATCTTTGATGCCCAAGCCACAAACACTGAGCTGACACAAATACTTTTCTAGAGCAATGAAGGGGATTAATACCTTTTCCATTGCCAGAAGGGTCTCCCAAACAGCTGATTAAGATGTCACCACTGCCCAGACAGTGAGAGGTGTGAGGATTAGCCGCGCTGGCCTTCCAGAACAACTCCACTGGCTCAACAATCTACAATGAGTGCGCACATCGTCAGTCTGCTTCACCGAGATCACTGCAGGACACCAGCTCCACCACTAAGAGTGTGAGTTTCAGAGCGAGGAAGGAGTGGGGATGGTGTGTGGGGGATTATTTCTTTTGCTGTTCTGTTTTTGAGTACCTGCCTGATCTTGTAGTCAAAGACAATGATACAGTGTGCAACTACTTCGGCTGAAATTCACCTCGCAGAGGCAGGTTGAATTCTGGAACTTCCTAATTTTTCAGTGTTTGACACCACATTTACTCGTATTTCTTCAGTGCAAGACTTTTGTGTGGAGTTTATTAATAAACTGTAGGAATTTCAAAACTCCCACAAGTTCCTCATGTTTGACCAAAGTTTCCATACCTGTTCTGGCCCTCCTATGCTAATTTGAAGTTGGAATCCATAAAATCACTGTCTCTTGGTCAAAATATCAGAAATAACAACCCAGCTCAAAGTCATGTAAATATACCTTATGGATCCTCGGAGCTCGTGAGTCCGTTCCCACATCCACCACGTAAATCCGGGAAGAGATCAGGCTCGGCAGAATCAGACGATTTCTTCTCTTTGTGGCATCCCCAAAGCAGCTGCTGCAGGCATTCCACCCTGAGTGATGGAGCTCATCCTTGAGATTCGGCATGGGCAGGCGATGGATCACCTGCAGAGGCAGGGACAGAGTTAAGATTCAGGCTGGGATGGTTTTTCCCTTAGGCAAAGAAATGGGTCTTTATGTCAAAGCATAAACTAATAAAGAGTAGAAGGAAACTGCTATTTTGATTTTGGAAGTAGCTTCAGCCTGGGGCGTACAGAGCTGAAGCTGTAAAGTGGGAGAAGAATATTGGACACCACGATTGTGCAGCCTTTGTTAGATGTTGTATGCTATTAAATTAATCAGAACCTTTAAAAGACTCTCTCTAATTAAGGAGACACGGAACAATGATACAGAAAACAACAGTAAAAACCACCACCTGTCCATCTGCTCCAAGTCTGGGACTTTACATGATTTACCTGGTTACAGCCGGGGCTGGCTGTGGCAAACTGACATCTTAACCTGCACTTCTCACTCTGGTTTTCACTTTTCCACCGTATAACTAAGAAAGATTACAGCTAAGTTCTGTCAGAGTTTGGGGGGATTTGTTCCCTCCACTCCTCCCCAATAAAACCCTAAGCAGTAGTGTAAAAAAAAGAACGAATTATGTGGACTCAAACACTCCCACCCCTAGGAAACGGAGCGCGGGAGGCACTGTGCAGACAGGTACCTGGCAATAGTGAGGAGACTTGGGGTCCACGTCCACCGTGGCCAGGTAGTCAGGCTTCTCTATCCCTGTGTTTCTGTAGATACAAGGCAGGTACACGATCTCCTCCCGAGGACCTTTCAAGGCAAAAGTTACGTTTAATGCAACAAAAGAAGCCATTTTTACAAAAAGCTGTGGTTAACATCAGTCTCTCCATCTGTAAACTGGGATTCTTCCTAGGAAGCTGGACCTTAAATATCATCTCTGATATTTAAAGTCTCCTCGGCCCTGCCAATGACAGAGCTGCTCTGGAAGGCATTGTCCAAGTCTTCCCCGAATTTGAAAACAATTCCTTTCCTGACAGCCTGAATTGAAGAGGAGTTGAGTACTTGCCTTTCATGGCATCCAGAGGAGTCGCGTATCCCGGCCCACACGCTCCGCATTTTGCTGATTGGAGAAAAAAAAAGAAGTTGTTTTAATTTCCAAGTGATTCCAAAGCCTATCTCTGAGACTCCAGCCAGCGCTGAGGTTACTCCAGCTTCTGAAAATACACACAACATGACACTCCATGCTCCAAAATAATGGGAAATTTGGGCCTTCCCTTCCAGGAGTTCAGCCTCACAATTTTAAAGCACATTCATATGTGACAAGGGTCTGGGATTTAAGAAAATTGTGTTAAATGTTTTACAGAGAGCTGCTGAATCACTGCCAGAGGAGTAAGGAGACAGATTGCCCAGTTTGAACAACTCATTTTATTATTACTGGAAAGCCTCCAGTCTTTCTCTGCATATAAATGCTGAAGAAGTGGTTATTTTTAAGGATTTACAGCCCGGGTAAGAGGTGATACTGCAGGTTACCAGAAAGGACAAGGGGAAAGGGAGTTATGAACCATTCCACCTTCCCCCTGTCAAACCCCCAGCTCTCACGCCACTCCTGGAGGGGCCAGAAACCCTCCTCGAACCAGCACTCCTCACTCCCAGCTGCAGCACGAGTCAGACAGCTGAGTGGGGGAGCTGAAGGTGCAGGAAGCCAGAAAGGGAATCTGTGTCCTCCAGAGGAGGGAACCCCACGGAAGCAGAAGGACCAGGTCTGGTGGAAGGCTGGGCTCTGCGTTAGGAGGAACACCTCGTTTTGTCGCGGCAGGAGACAGAGAAGGAATTCTCTTCGGCCCCGAGGGTGAAACCCATCGGGGTGTCTCCAGGCACAGACCCTCAGACTGTTGGTGGAGGATGCAGCTTCTCCAGCTGGAAGCGACGTGCTCCCTTCCAAAAGGACAGGACTCCTACACTGGGATTTTCCAGAATTCAGAGCACGATCCTCAGCAAGCAGCAAGCACTGCTCATCACTGACGTGTCACACTCCATAACTTCTCAAGTTTCTCAGCTCCCTCTGCAGCAGTTTGGATCTCAATCAACATCTAAGTGAAAATGGTATTAAACCAGCCTCGTACACAGCGGTTTCTACTCTGACACAGACACAGAACACACTCTGCATGGCACCAGCAAATTGCTGGCTAAATTGTTGCCCTGCAACATTGCTTTAAGGGGCAGTTACAACCTGGTGCAAGTCCGCAGGTGTAACTGGTGCACACCAATCTCTACTTCACTCCCGAGCTGCGGAGCTGCTGACCCCGCTCCACAGCACAGGACCCTCTGCTCCACTCCACCCCGCTGCTGAGAGCACCCCCACACAGCCCTGCTGTGCAGCGGGGCGCACCACGGTGGCTTTCCAACAACACGAAGTGAAACAGGTGGTGACAGAAGCACAGAGCGTGGTTGCCTCCCTCCGTACCTCAAGTGTCTGGAATAAAAACCAGCAAACCAGCTCATTATGTGCTATTCTCTGATATTTAAAAACAGAAGTTGACAGCAACAGGGTTTTTTTTCAGAGCACCACAGAGCGAAGATCTCCAGTCCCGAGGTAGCGACAGCCCATTTCATCACTTTCTTTCACAGCAAAATGCTTCCAGCCCAACTGAGTGCACGTGGAGGCTCCCAGCTCCACGAACCGGATCTCCTCAAACGCAGCCACTTAGCACTTCAGGTTTAATTTCACATTCTTCGTGAAATATTTTTATCTGGAAGCACAAAATACGAAGTTTGCTTTGTTCCACTTACACCTAAGCCATAATTTAAACTTTATTCCAATTTTCTTAATCACCTAAATTAGCAGGAACTCAGCACGCGTTAGAGCACAGCTTAATTAGCATTGCAAATGCAGTTTTCTGCAGATTACTTTGAGAAAAAAAAGATTTATTTGTGCCAAACTGTTTTCCAGAGAAAACATAGTGCCAGATGATGAGCGTTTGCTCTTCCTTCTTCTCACGCACGTTTTTGTCTCCCTTCCCTCTGATCTCCTTCAAACACTCTTTTATTCCCAGCCACTGTCTCGGAGCGCCTGGAGACACCCGTGGAGGATGCAAGCCTCGCCGCGTTACGCGGTGCCAAGCTCGTTTGTGAACACACAGTCAGGTTTTTGTCACGGAACTGAGATTTGTACCATCTTGTAGCAACATGTTAACAATAATATTTACATCGCTGTGTTAATACTCCGTGGTTAAACACGTTAATGTTACTTACTACGTTCCAGATCCCCCGTTAGTCTGGCAGCTGACCGAGTGTTTCAAACACCAGGCAGTGAAACACTCGATCACACACACGTGGTTCCAGCTCCATGATCCATGGGCCACTGTGGCAAAGTCCAGCTGATCCCAAAGGACAACAAACACCACAAAACTTTATAAAAGCAAGATTTATGAGATTGTCTTATGAAAAACCTCTGAAAGCAGCTATATTTTTAAAAAAAGACTAAAGGCCAATCCATTTATATGTACCTAAGCAGTGTGTTAGGAGTCGTGAAGTGACGTGCAAAGCCTCTGCGGAAGCTGCAGCACGAGCAAACGACACCGAGATTAACCCGGAGCCACTCGCAGCCTGGGCAGTGAGGTCTGCAGACTGACTACAGGGGGTAACAGCACTGTAAAAAACACCCCACCTGATAAAGTGCAGTTTCAAGGTAAATTCAGTAACCATTAACTGCAGAAAGAGGCATTCTGTGGCCCTTTGTGTTTAACAGCCTGAAATAAAGGAGTGGGAAAGACTTTGTCTTTTTATTTGCACTGTTTTAGGGCAGCAGAGCTCTTCAGCCCACTTCAGGGCGAAGGTGCCTGAGCCTCTTTATAGAGGGAGTTTGGGAGAGGTGTGGCTATAGATTAGGGACCTGTGTTGAGAGCTTAAAGTTAGGTGGGATAAGCCTGGGCCAAACTGGGCTTTTTGCAGAGCCTGAGTGCCGGGGAAGCGCTCTGGAGCTAAGGTGTGTGCACAGGTCAGACACTGGCGTGTTAAAAGGTGAAGGGAGGTAAACCTGCTCTGTGGTACAACGGTGCTAACCTGCTGAAACAAGCACACAGGGGGAAATAAACCCAAGACACAGGCCTTAGGGAACAGCAGAGCCAAAAGCAGCACACTCTTTCTGGAACCCGAGTCTTTTCCCAAGCCCCAAATTACGCAAGCAGCCTTTCAGGATCTGTTACGTTCTCGAAGAGCAGTCCAAGGCTCGATCCCCCGCGCTGCCAAGAGCACGCTGTGCCAGACCCTGCGAGCAGCCAACCACCACCACGCTGCTCTAAGGTGCAGCGTTTAACTCGCTCTTCACAGGGCACCACGCCTCTGTTGTCACGGGTTACAAACGGAAACCTACAGTTTGTTAGAAAGCCACCTACCCCCAGCCTAATCACACTGTTAGTACTCACACAGCACAAGATAAACATTCCCCCTAGGCAGATAAACCAACCCAGACACTTCTGCTGAGTCAGAACCATTGGTTTGACCTCCATAAGGGCTTTTTTTCACTAAGATCTAACCCTGTTCTGTGGAATTCCAGTGGAACACGTCCCCCTTGCAAATTACACGCAAATGCAAAAAAGCTCCCACCTATTTCAGTCCCCTCCCTCCATTTCCTGGCTGCGTATCCAAAAAATGAAAGTCCATCAAAATTATATGGTCTATCACAAAAATATAAGCCAGAAGTTAAATTCTGGTCCTCAGTCTCCCGGCAATCCTCCTACACGTCCCTCACACCCACAGCGAACCCGAGCAGAGGCTCCAAACGCTCCTCTCAGTTCCCAGACGCCGCGGTGCTCCCAGAGACGTTGAATGGCAGCGCTGACAGCACGCGCTGAGAGCATTAAAGCTGCTTATTTACAGCCACGGGGGTTTGCAAAGCTTAAAGAAGTAAACCTGTTAACACTTGGAGGAAACCCTGAGCTTCAGCCCTGCTCCAATCCTTCCCAGTCCGCCCCACCAAGGAACCCACGGGCGCGTTCCGAGCTCCCCAGTGCAGAACTGGGGCTCAGAGCAGCCTCCCCAGCGGGATCTCTTACCCATGGTGGATCGGGCGCTCGGGGCTCACAAGAGGACGTGTCGCTGCCTGGAGGGTTGCGAAGCAACAGCTGCCTGCAGAGGGTTATAAATAGGAGAGTGAAGGGGCAGGACCAGGGGAGAGCCCGCCACGGGGAGGATCCAGCGCAGCCGGGAGTGGAGCACGGGGACGCAAACTTGGCTTCTGCTTTCGGAAGCTTTCGCTGCTCTGCTTGAGCCCCCGTCCCCTGCTGCACCTGCACCTCCCACCCACCCCCTTCCCACTCCAGATGTGCCCATCCAGGTGTTCTGCAGAGGGAGCTGCACGCTCCCCAACGGCAAAGGGGGGAGCAGTTGCGCTTCAAAACTCTCAATTTCGGGCAATGTGTCAAGTTCTCCGTGCCAGACCGGATCCCAGCTCTCAGTTGTCTCTGCTTTGGCAGGCTGTGATGTTTTTAATGTTTTATGGCCCCCCGGTCCCTTAAAGAAGGCAGCTACAAAAAGACAACTTGCCTGCTGAAAACTTCACGGAATTACATCTTAAAGAAGATCCTTTCAGGACTGAGAGCTGCCCTGGAGAACTGGGTAATCTGGGTTTCATCTCTGTTCCTGCTGAACCGTCCCTTTCTGCAGCTCCTCCACAGCTCTCACCCCTGTGACACCCCGGGTCGCAGCTCAGGCTTCTGCCACGCCTTCAGCACGTGCGGGCCTGCTTTGGTACCCTGCATCTAGGAATGGATCTCATTAAAGTGTCATCACCGACGTCTGCCAACATACTTTATCAAAGCAGAATACTTTTTATCAACACCTCTGCATGCCTCGTCTTGAGGGATGGTTGTAATTTATCAGTGTGTTCACAGCAGCACAAAAGGAACGCGCAGGCAGGGCCAAACACACTTGTTTCTGGCTCGTACCTTTTCCTGGCACCCAAACTCCAAATTATGCTTGAGATAAATTCTGATCTGGTTCAAAACAAACCCACTAGATGGTTTACAATGATGCCAATTCTTTCAATTCCAATTAGGATGGAAAAATAAACCGTGAGTTCCCTAGCTGAACTAACGCCCCGTATGTTGTGTGCGCACAGTGTGGGGGATATTGGGTCCTTCATTGAGTCTTTGTATAAAAGCACTATAAAAAGAGCGAGTTGTAATGATTAACCATTAAAAACTGGATCGGGAAGTTCATCTAAAATGACATGAGAGAGCTACAGCCCGAGTTAGAAATGAGTTCTTCCCTGCCCTGGCCAGGTTTCCAACCACCCACCTCAGCCCTCCTGCCTGCCTCCCTGCTGCCCGCTGTCTGAACTCAGTCACATGTGCACAGAATTAAAAAGTTCTGTGGTTTGTTTGTCTAATTTCTCCTGCAATCATACAAAGTGCCAAGCCTCTTCAGGAGCAGGGGCAGGACCTTCACATTGCACTCATAGTTTCGTTCTGGTCATATCACTAACACAAACATCTCTCCTCCCTCTCTAAACATCTCAGTCCACTGTGTCAATTGAAATGAATCGTTACAAAACAGGCAAAAGCTTGCAAACCTCGGGCAAAGCCATCCTAGAGAACGCTGCTCGAGGAGAGACTGTTGCACTGAGATGAGCAATGTCCCTTCTTCCTTCTCTGGGCTGTGCAGAAGGTATTAAAGCCAAGGAAAAAAGAAAAGAAATCCAAACAAACACAACACAAACCCCCCAAAAACCACCCAGCAAAACAGAGCAATCGTTGCTGAGCCTCACGTTTACGGAGAGCGCACGGCTCTAAGCTGAAGCAAGTACAAAACCCCACACATTTATTATTTGTAGTGATTTCATCACATTTAAAAAAATCATGTAATGCTGGGGAGCCCGATCTTTTCCTTGGAGGCTGGCAACACTGACACGACAACAACCAGATGCTGAGAGACTGGGAGGGGAAATCTCAGCTGGGACATGACAAGACAAACAAACCCCATGATTAAGGAGACAGACAGTTTTATAGCCACGACAGCTTCCTGCAGAGAAACATCTTGATCCTGGGCCAAATCCCAGAGTCCTGCAGGCTCCAGGCCTCTAACTCTGCTTTTATTGAGACTTCCCTTGAGTAGGTTTCTTCTGCTGTGGTAGGTTATTTGCCTAAGTAATTAGCTCCTGTTTGGTGGATAATATTGTCATTCTTTCAGGACCAGTAGTGGTAGCTGTCAGCAAAACATTGCTGTGTCTTAGCAGCTTCTTAGGGAAAGGAACCTCACTCCTTATTTGTACCTTTGTTGTTCAATTAGGCTCTCCACAGAACAAGAGACCTGTATTAGCTAACGAGCTTGACCATAATGAGCGCTGGTATCCGCCCTCTAAAACCAAATGTTTAGGTTTGATCTTGTTCAGTATTCACCCTTGTTACACAAAAATGCATTCAAAGAAGAGCTTGTCAACAACAACAGTGGAATGGGGAAGAAATTTCCTCCACATCCAGTTATCACAGAGAAATTTGGGAGAGAAGGAATAACATTTATAGCTACAAACTAATGAAAATCCATGCTCTCTGTCACACCTTGTAAATGTAAATGAGTTACAACATATTTGAGAATTAAATTGAGCATGGAACCAATTAATAAGCATCCTCAGGCATCACAGTGACCCATTTGTGCAAAGCATTGAGGAAAAACATTTAACGGAGGATTCCTCAAATCCACTCTTTTGAGGTGAAACAACACATTTGATCTCTGCTTCATGAGGAGGCTGGGAAAAGTGTTTTAGGAAGAGCTAAAGACATT
Organism: Podargus strigoides; assembly: GCA_028020825.1. NCBI lineage: Eukaryota > Metazoa > Chordata > Aves > Caprimulgiformes > Podargidae > Podargus > Podargus strigoides. Next base: position 378,011 of record CM051654.1, read on the forward strand.
TATTTCAGTGTTTGTTCACAACTTTATACGTAAGTTAACATCTAGAACAAGTGGATGTTGTAAACATTGTGATCTGAAGAATATCAGTTACTTTAAATTTACTACGACAATATAAACTGAACCTAAATATTAATGCAATGTGGTAAATGAAATGGAGAGACAGTTCAGTGATCAAATGGACACAGGGAAATGTCCTGTGCTTAAAGCCACAGATGGATGTAATAAAGAAACTGAAAAATAACCAGGGACGCCGCCACTCCACTGCAGTGAGGCTGGGGATCTGGGAGGGCATCTCAGACCCTGGGCAAACAGCCCGGCGTGGCGAGCGTCCAGACACCGCTATCCACAGGAGCAACACCCAACATCCCAACTCACTCTCTACAGAACACACGGTTTATCAAACGAGTTTTCCCATGTCAAACCTTTTCCTAAAGCCCACGTTACACGAGGAAAATGCTTCGGGGTTCGCTGGGCTGAGACGTGCAGCCAGACCTGCTTGACCATCGTGCTCCGTTCGAATCCAGGCTCTGCAAAACACACTGCATAAAGACAAAACCACTCTGGTCAATTTTCAGGGTTTCTCTTTGTTTCTAACTTGGCTTTAAGTTCAGTTTAAGAAACACTGCATTGACAAGGAAGGAAGAAATCAGGTTTGGGATTAGCAGATGGTAATTTTTTCAGCAGTAAACACAATCATTGGTCGTCAGTCACTAAGAGAAAACTCCAGTGGTAAATCCCAATCGACATCTGACTTCCACTTACAAACTGAATTTTGCCATCACTACCAATGCTGGTGTGGCTGGTGGTTTTCCCTTTCATTTAAGGAAAAAAATCACTTTTAGCTTCTGCACCCAGATTATATTTTTGAAAAAGCAAGCAAAAATTACTATTACTACATGAAATAATTAAATAATGCTTCATCTAAGGCAGAGGCTGTGAAGTGCAATCAGGAAGACAAACTCATAAGTAGTGATAAGGATGTTTGTTATTATCATGGTATAACCACAGAAGAGACACGGCCCTTTGTACTGCGTACGGGTATGATTTATAGGTGACAGACAGACAGTGAGATGAAAACACTTCCCTCCAGCAGGAGGAGAAGGAGCCTGGTGCATTGTGTAAACCAGGAAGAGTGGTAACTCATGAAGACCATCAGAAGAAAATTAATGTGCTTGTTTAATGAACTGCAGAATAATCAATCGCATTCCAGCAACACATGGGTGTCACAGCAAGGGGGTCTGCTTGGCAAGCAGGCTACTTACCAAGTTTGTAAGAGTATTTTAAGATACATAAATAAAGTAAAGCTTCAAAGTATGCTAAATGTTAAGTGTTATCACATATATACTTATATTTTTATTACATGTGTTAGCTATTAATAAACCCCATGCATTATCTGTTTTAACCACCAGCATTCAGGCTGTGCTGCAGGCAGCTCAACGCGGCATGGCCCATCACTGCGACATTATTCACAATAAGAAGCTCATTCTTAAAGATCTAATCACAGTCAGAAGTTCATTATTAAAGACCCAAACCATCTGAATCAATGCTAGGGAGAAAGGCAGTCACAGCCGATACGTCGGTGCAGGAAAGAGGTGGCACCGATCCAGCAACGCACTTCAGCCAATGCACAACTGGAAGCGTTTATAGAGTTGATTTGATTGTATCTGGATCATTTACACATGTAAAGTTAGATACAGGCTTAAGTATCCACTCGAGCACAGCCCTCCCACCCAGGTGGACAGCTCCTGCCGCTGGTCCCTCCTGCCATGTCCACCGGACTTCCAGGAACCCTGCACAGCAGCTGTGGGGAAGCTGATGGCAGTTTAACCCTCAGCCTCCTTAGAGCCATCCCCAAGGGATGAAACCTCTGCCAATTTCTGATGTAATTACGAGTCTCACAGGAGGGACATAAAGTGTAGAGATAAGGAGTAGTTTCATCAAAAAGGCCGCTTAATATTTTGGACCTTGGAAGTCTCTGTCATCACTGAACACATCTTCTGATTGTTTGGAGACACAGCCCTCGAAACACGTCTGAATGCCACTGGCTACTGAACCGGTTCCTCTCCACGGATGGGGGGTTTCAGTCCCATAACCACACCAGCTCTCCCCGGGGACACGGAAGGCTCCCAGGCAGAGGTGGCCAGCGTGACTCCTGGCAGCACTGCTGCCCACCAAAGCCATCCTGCGGTTAAGACATCGAGACCTAATTACAGCATCAATAACCTAATTATCCCTACACCTGTAGATGGAATCCTCACCACGCTGCCAGCCTGCGGCTGAGACTCGATGGACGCTGCCGAAGGCGGCGAATCCCAAGGCCAGGGGCCAGGCCAGAGGCAGTGCCCGCTCCGGGGGGTTTCGGCTGGAGAACGCCTGTGCTAAGGCCCAAGCACCTCTCAGCTCGGTAACGGCGTGCAGGGCCGGACTGCCGCCCAGCAGCCCCGCGGGAAGCGGCAGGCGGGCCGAGCCTGCTGGGGGACAGCGCTGGCAGGAGGGGAGCGCCCCCTCACAGCCCCCTCAGCAGATGGCGCCGCGGGCCCTGAGGCAGCGCTAGGCCTCGAGCAGCGCCTGGGCAGGCCCAGCCCTGGGCCGCCCCTCCCGCAGGCTCCCCCGGGGCTGGGGCCGGCGGCGCGGGCTCGCGGCCCCGCTGAGGGCCGGGGGGTCCGGCGGGGGGCGCCCCCCAAGCCCGCACCATTTGTGCTCAGACAAACTTCGCCAGGGCCAGGCTGAGGAGCGGCGCCGGCCTCTCGGTGACGTCACCGCGCCGCGCACCAATCCAGGCGCCGCGCTGGGGTCCAGAAGGAAATGACGCCACCGTATCCCTCCGCCGGCCCGGTCCCTTTTTGTGTGTGTGTGTATGTGTGTGTGTGCGCGGGCGCCTCGCGCGTGTATCAGCCCGCCGGGCGCTCTTTTTTCTCCCGCTCCCTTGCCGGGGGGGCGGTGGTGGCGGGGCGGGGGGTGCAGACACACGCACAGCGCGGAGCCGCCCCCCGCCAGAACGTACCGAGGGGGCGCAGAGCAGAGAACCCCTCCTCCTCCTCCTCCTCCTCCCGCGCGGGGTCCCGGGGGCTGATGCCACCTGCCCGCCCCTGCCGGTGGTCGCCTCGCCCGGAGAGCGGCGGAGCGCGGGGGGGGCGCGCCCGCGGGGCCCTGTGAGAGCGAGGGGCCGCGGCTGAGGGCGGCGGCGGGAGAGCGCGGCGGCGGCCAGGAGGAAGGTGAGCGGTGCGAGCCCGTTATGCGGGGGGCGGCGGGGAGCGGTGTGCGAGCGGTGGGGGGGCGGCGGGTGACCGTTGGAACCGGTTCGAACCGCCCGGGTCTGGGGGAGAAGGGGAGGGGGGGCCGCCGGGCCGGAGCGCGCCGTACACAAAGCGGCGGCGGGAGGAGGAGGGAGGGCCGGGGCCGCCGAGGCGGGGGACGGGGAGGAGCCGCGGCGGTGGCTCCCGCTGGGCGGCGGAATGCCGCGGGCCGGGCGCGGGGAGAGGCGGAGGGATCCGCGCACACCCCCTCCGCCGGGGATGGGGGGGGCGGCGGTGAAGCGGCCCCGGCGGCTCCCTCCGCCCGCCCCCCGATCCGCACCGGGGACACGGCACGAACCAGCCCGGTGCCCGGTGGGGCCGCCATCCCCGGGGAGGGGGCGGCCGCCTCCCCCCGACCTGCCCCCCCCCCTCCTCCCCGTTCCCGTGGCTGGTGCTGGGTGGGCGGCCATGTTGGGCACGGGGATTATTTTTCCTCTCAGCCGCCACAATACACCGAGGGTGGGTTTGGCTGCTCTGGAGAAATGCCCTTTTTTCCCCCTTTTCGGAGGAAGTGAAGGGCGGGAGGGGGTCTCTGCACACCCCTCGGCCCTGTGTGCGCTGCTCAGAGCGGTTCCCCCCCGTTGCCGTGTGGGGTGAGGGGAGCCAGCCCACACCCCAGCTCCATGGCTGCCCTCGGGCACGGGGGCTGCTGGCCGGGGCTGTCACCCTCTGGGGACAACAGGGGCCTCCCCAGTGCCGTGCCGGGCTCCGTGCCCTCGGCCCTGCTGGGGGGCTCTTCCCAGGCACGTCTGAGTCGCTGTGGAGGGGAGCTCTGCTCCTCCTGGTTTCCCCAGCTCGCAGACCCTCTCCCTGTGCTGTCCCCTCCCCTTACGGTGGCCACAAATTGGGGTCACTCGCCACCCTCGCCCCGCTGACCAGTGTCCCCCCCCACACCCGCTCGCCAGCCCCGCTGCCAGGTCTGGAGTCGGCGCAGCGTGTTCTCTGCAGGAGGTTTGGGCTCACCGGGAGGCTCGTGCAGAATGTGCCGTGGCCGATACCGAAACGAGACGTTTGGCCCCGGGAGGACGTTTGTGTGGTCCTGCTGCCTGGGGCACCGCGGCTCCCGGGGCCGGGACGCAGCGCGTGCGGAGATGATGGAGATGCAGATCCTGCTGCCCGACACCCTCGCGGAAAACCCGCCGCACGCGACAACACACACAGCTTTATTTTTATTAACTTGGCAGCAGCGGCAGCTGTCGCCACGGCGAACCAAACGGGGCAGGAGCGAGGGATGGGAAGTGGGGGTAGAGGCTGGGGGATCTGTTGCTGCTCTCGGGAAATGCTTTGCAAGGCTGCACAATTACGTGTCTCCCCTGCTCTGGTTCTCTGTGTGTGCTCTCAGGTTGCTGCAGTTCATTTTGATCCCTGAACGTGAAGCCAAGCTCACGGCGTGCACACCTCGTTTTCAGTCGTGTAATTACTCGTGTGCAGGGCTGCCTGCCCAGGGAACCTGCTCTCCATCACCGCTTCGGGCGCGGGGCTCTGCGAAGGGTGCTTACAGTTCTCTGGTGGGTGGATACGGTTGTGGTGTTGGTGTGTGCCATCCCCACCGCTGCTTAGATACTGCCAGAGAACCTCCAGCTGCCTTCGTGCGAGCAGATCCACATCTCCGTTGAGATGAGGGCTCCACGCCGTCCCCTCACCAAGGAGCCCGCTGCAGAGCCATAGCTACGGACACAGCCCTGGCCTCGGGAAGGTTCAGGGTAGTCCTGTGCTCGCAGAGGCAAATAATGCGAAAGTGGTTTGTTCCCATCACTCTGCAGTTCAAAATTTAAGGCAGATAACAATCGTTATAATTGAGTGTGTAATAATACATTTTAATTAGTAGGCATCACGCACTTCAAAGCCTTTAATAAAACATATAGGACTTTAAATGCTAGCATTCCTGAGAAATGTAATATGCCTTTTGAAATCATTTCAGTACCTGGCGAAGTCAAGTCAACCACATCAGTCAGCGGAAAGTAACCTTACCTTGGCCTGGAGGATGTAACCCCTGAGCCCTGGCGCTCGCTGCGCAGCGCCCGTCGCCTCCCCGCTCTGGAGGTGTTGCTGGTGATGAGCAGCCGTGTCACAGTGACAAAACCCCGTCCCAGGCGCGTTGCCATCGCTGGGGTTCTGTCAGGTCTAGGCTGGGCCAGTTGGTCGTTGGGAGCCACTGAAGAGCGTGGTTTTCTCAGGGCAGGAATCACAGCACATCTTGACAGCAGCAAGCTTTTATGGTAGGATTTGTTTGTGTTTAGTGTAACCTCGTGGGGTTTTGGGGTTCTTAAGAAGTGAAGGGATGTGCCTGTCTGTGAAGCACTCGTTAATGAAAGTGAGTGAGAAGGTAAAGAACAGGACAGCAGCTCTGTTGAGGCAGGGGAAGACATAATGGAGAGAAGAAGTGGCCATTCAGAAGGAGAAGTTGGACAAGATGAGTTGATTTATGCATTGATTTCTGTCCTAAAGCATTGGATCATCTCCTCAAGTTTATGTGTGGGGCTCCTATAGACCCTTGATCTTATATTTTAGATCTCTTGTCTGGGCTGACGGGAGGGCAGGAGGTGGTTGGGGGCAAGGACTGGGCTGTTGGTAGCATTATAACCATGCTCAATTAAATCTTAGTGGCAAATATAGACTGGCATAGAAACTGGCAAAGCTTTGGCAAGAAATGAAGAAAGTTTCTATACTTGGTGCTAAAAACGCCATATTCTGGGCTGTGCTTTGTGGCCGCGGGGCAGAGCCGCCGCAGTCCCCCGTTGCGGTGGGTCGCCCTGGGGGTGTTTCCCCCTCCCCTGGTCCCACAGTGTCTGCTCTCCAGGCGTGTTCCAGAGATGCCCCGTGCAGGTGCATTGCAGGGACTGACTGTGCTGGGGCTCCTTGGTGCCACCTCTGTCCCCCGGGGGGGGGGTAGCAGTGGTGAGTGAGGTGGAGGCTCTGCGCGGGAACCCGCAGGAGTCACCTCTGTGCTGAACTGTGTGACCCCTGGACTTCGGGGAGATGTGAGGCCTGTCTTTAAGGTTCATAAACTATTTCCTCATCGTTTCCTCAACTTCCATTCAGTCCTTCATCACCGACCGCCCACTGTGAGCGTGGGTTCCCCAGGGGACTCAGCTGGGACTTTATAAAAAAGACGAAATAACTAGCACGTTGGTGATGTGTGCTGGTGCTCGGGCTGATTCTGGCTGGGTGTCCACCTGGCTTTTTACCTTGTGAATTCCCGTGCAGGTGCCTGTTCTCTTTTGAAAATGGGAGCTGAGCTTTAAATTACATTTGGTGAAGGTTTGGTGGTATCTCTCGGGATACCTGCTCTTTGCTGCCTGTTTTGTGATGGTCAGAGCGTCGATGTGTTTGTGCCTGGAGCTCATTCCCCCCCAGGAGGTGATGCCAGCAGCTCAGGGGAGGTGGGAGCAGAGGTTCCCGGGTCCTTCACGGAAGTTTTGATGGGCTGGATCTGCACAGGGCTGATCCGTGGTGTCCCAGCGTGCAGCCCGTGGCTGTGCTCGCACCAACGTAGGTGGCATCATGTTGAGGGAGGACGTTGTGAAATCCAGGGTGAGGGTCCATGTCCCTCGGGGGTGGCAGTCCCCATCCCTCCTCTGTCCCCTCTCCAAACAAAACTCAGCGTTCTGCTTTACCAAGTCACCTGTGTCACGGAGCACGTCTTTATTGCTGCCCTGCCGGTGCGCCCTTCAGACTGATTGTGTTGCAGATGATTTCACCCAGTCGGCAGAAATTGGGCCACCAGCGGTGCCCCGACAAGCACTGATTTATTTATACTTTTTTTTTGAATTAAAAGCCCTAGCCAGTGGAGCTCACGTAGCCAGAGTAGCTCAGCCCGTCACGGGAACTCGGAGGAAGGCTGCGAACGAGTCGCTGATTCGGAGGTGTGACGAAGAGCGGTGTGTGTCCGATAACGCCACGTCCTTTGTTCCCCCCCGGTTTAGGTGGGGAAGCTGCACCCAGGGTTTGGTTGGGTTTTTGAGGTGGGTTCGAAGATGGGAAGTGCCAGAGCAGTGTTTTGTCCTTTCACCTCTCCAGTCATTTTCTCTTGAGGAATTAATGCCGTCTGTAGGGATTAGATCTGGTATCTTTCCAGCTCTGTGGAAGTGCTTCGCTGATAAATAAATGCAACTGGATCTTGGATGTGAAATTCCAGTTGAAATCACAATTCTATTGTATGGCATTTTGCAGTGAGGCACAGGAGAGAGAAGGCTTTCTCCTTTTCTCACGACAGGGCGATCTGTCTGGTTGTATGCAGATAGAACATCTTTATTGTCGGCGTTCCCCTGGCAGGGAGGGACGGGAGCAGGCGGGCAGTGGCCAGCCTTTTTGCACAGGAGTTTAATGGCTGTTGGCTCTTCCCTGTGTGGCAGCAACGAGCAGGAGCCACAGAAAAGAAAAGCTCTGTGTCTTGCAGTGGTGCCAGTGATTTGTGTAAGGTGTATGAGATGGATTGGCTCTTCCCCCAAAGGTGGTCTCCCATTTTCCAGCTAAGGGGAGAGAAAATACCTTTCAGTCTGAGCGCCTTCATTTCTTACAGCGTGTCTAGAACACTTTGTAATCTTTTTTTTATTATTTTTTTTTCTACATTTTTTTGGCATCCATATTTCCAAGCCGGCATCTGCCAACTCTGCGCTGAAAAGCTAAATGCAGAGCATTTATCATTGGGATTAATCATTTTATTGAGCAAAGGCTTCTTACACACAAAAATATTCAAGATCAAAGCTTTGAAAAACAAAGCTGTTACATTAGAGAAGAGAGGAGACATTTTCTCCGGCGCGTCGACGCGAGCGGATGAAATCCGGTGCGCATAATGCAAGTTGGTGTCAGAAGAAGCTTGTAACTACAGTCTCTTTAGCATTTTGTCTTTGCATCTTTTGAATAATTATGAGGTGCTGAATAATATATATATTTTTTTACAGTGCGTGCAGAGCTTCTCTGTAGTTCTAACCTTCCTGGGCAGGCATGTGTGCACGCTTTAATTAATAGAGCAGGTTATTTACCCGGGCTATTTATAGCTGCCCGTCGGTGTCGCGTTGGGGCGCCGCGCGGACTCTGCCGGGGAGTAACGCGATTCCAGGCGAACCCTTCCCGCTGGAAACCTCGCCAGCCAAGAGCTTTGTCCTAGGAGCTTCGCAGAGGGGGCTTTTCTAGATGTTTCTGCAAAGGATGAATATTGAAAATCATAAACGCGTGGCTGTCGATGGCTCACGGTCTCAGTGGAGATCCCCTGAGAATTTGGCTTGGTTTTGCTAAGGTCTTGTCATTAAAAAGTTCACGTTAACAGGCAGGGAAAGTAATATTTAAGGCTCTTTGATTGTTGCTTTCCCCCACGAAGCAGCAGATCCCCAGCAGAAACCTGTGCTGCTGAGCTTCCTTTCGTGGAATCTGTTTTCTTACTGTTTGTCATTCAGAAGTGATTTTTATCTTTTTCATTATTTTTTTTTAGCAAAACAGGAGGAAGTTTGCATTTGTGTTCAGTGAAGGGAACATCCCTGAGCTGGGCAATCCCGAGTTTTATTCCAAGCCACTCTGCAGTGGAATCTTTGGCACCCCGTGTAATTTCCTGCCTTGGAGCTCAGGTTAATAAAATAGTGCACACTGCAGGTTTGGTGTAAATGCTCGTGGTGTCTTTGAAGGGTGCTGTGGAGGACGGGAGCTTTTCCATGCTGAATGTGATACACTTGGTTAATTGTGTGTTAGGATTGTTACAATACTCCTTGATGATGTTTTTCAATATCCAGTCTCTGTGTGTTAGTAGCAATCCTGGAATATTCAAGACCACGAAGAGAACAAACCCCACAATTCTTCCTTCTTTCAGTCACAGTCACTCATTTATTTAAAGGTACTGAGATTTGGGGCAGTGACTTCTGATTTCAGAGCTCTTAGGTTGGCTTTCTTATGCAATTTTAAGTCAAGACTAAGGCTTTTCAGCACCATGGATTTATCTGCAGAGGAAACACAGCCTGTCAAAGTAGGATGTGGGGTTGGTTCTATAACCAGAGACATAAGAACCTGAAAATGTGCAACTCCATTTATTTTAATTTGGAATACTGGACAATAAAACCATGGTTCCCATCTCTGGCATCAGAATTTTTCTTACAATGAGACTTTTGCTGCCTGACAAAGCACAGTTTTCCAATAAAGGTCTCTCTTCTCTTCCCGTTGCAGGATGGCGGACACAGACCTTTTCATGGAATGTGAGGAGGAGGAGCTGGAACCGTGGCAGAAGATCAGTGATGTGATTGAAGATTCTGTTGTTGAGGATTATAATTCAGTTGATAAGACTGCTACAGGTAATTCACTGCTGTAGTCTAGAACTGTTCCTGTTACCACTGTTAATATTCCAAGGGCAGTGATGGGTTACATCCTGCCCCGTGAGTGGTCTTAGATGATGGCTAGAAACCTTGTTAATGAGTGGTGTAACAAAGTTCAGTCTCTCTAGTTGTGAATGGAGCTTTAGTGCTGGGCAGAGCTGACGTGGTGGTGCTGCAGGGGGCCGGGTGTCCTGGAATAGTTCAGGAGGCAGGAAACAGCTTTTCCCTGTGCAGGAGAGGTAAGACTTTCACAGGGCATGGGAAGGGTGACCTGTTTAAAAAGTGAGGGAGGTTTGGTGGAGTTACTCATGTTCTGCAGCCAAAGTAGGAGTTTCTTAGAAGTAGAAAATTGGTAATTTATGTAGAAGATGCTGCTTTTTCTCTTACAAAATGTCTGTATCATTCAATGCTGACTGACTTTTGATCCTTCTAGCAGTTCTGAAATGAGTGAGGCAGCTATTCCACAGGTGGATTGTGTTTCCTGTGACTTAGGTAGTCAAACTAGGGAGAGTAAAGCTAGTTTATTACTTCTTTAACCCATGATTTGGTATAATCAGTTACAGTTGGTGCTTTGGGGAGTTCTGTCTGCCTGTTTTCTGCCAATGGAAGGATGGAGAACTGGTGTTCAGCGTTTGCATTAATGGTCAGAGGATGTTGTTATCCACCTGTTGTCTCAGAATGTGAGAAATTCAGACTCCTAAACAGCAGTATGTGGCAGACAGGGGGCTTCATGTTTTTCAGATCATCCAGTTTGTAACAGAACCCTACCTAACTAAAGATACAGCAGTGGTACTTCCTGGTGGATTTCTGTTGGTACCCACACAAGGGGTTGGGCCATTGTGCATGTACCTGTCTTATGCAAATTAAACTTTGAGCACTTCACAATTTGGGGGTAAATGAAACATAACTATAACAAGAAAAACTTTAGAGTCTGGTGCATGGCAAAAAGAATCCTTACCCCAGTTATGTGTGTGGGTGAAGCAGTCTGGCACGTGTGATCAGTCAGGCTTTTGTTCAGGCACTTTCCTTGGTCAAGATCATCAGCTTAATATCTGGACCAGAGATGGGGCTCTGGATAGGCCAGGGATCACTCGATGGTGGTCTGGCACTCCCTGGGCTGCAGGGGAGGATTGCTGTGTGCTGCTGCTGTGGCCTGGCTGCAAATGCAGTTCTGTTCCTGGGGGGGACAGCTCAGAGGCACACAGAACAGTTCTACTAATGGCATAGTTCTTTGCAGGCCTTGGAGAAACCTTGCCCTGAAAAGCTGGTGTTGTTTCTAGACATTAATCACTCCAGTCTATACGAGGGGAATGGAATCAGCCATAGCTACCCCTGGTCATCATCTTTTATATACTTATGCTTTTATCCTGGCTGGCAAACAGGATTAGTGGTAGCTTTAGGGAACTAATGCCTTCGGATTTTACTCCAGTGGTTCAAAACTGAAGTCTGGTAGGGATGTTACTCGGTGTCACTCCTGTCACTTCCCATAGTCCTTTCTCTTCTGTGGTGTGTCACCTGATCGTACCTGACTGCTGTGCTGCTGTGGAAGTGACGTGAGCAGCGAGGGCAGCTCACTGGCTGCCTGTTCCTGCAGGAATGGCCCTGGCTGGAGTGTCCTGGGCACCTCCTGCTGCTGCAGGAACTGCCTGGATTTGCCCTCTTCTGCCACGGAATTGTGTGTTGGGATCTCCCCCTGCCCCACGGCGAAAGGCTGCTTGTTAGGGAGGGTTTGTAGAATTTCCGTGGTACTTTATGGTCAGAGAACTGGTCTGAGACTGCTGAAAAAATCTGAAAGCCTCAGAGGTTGGTGTGCTTTGGGAGAGAGGAGGGAGGGAACCGACCTTTACAGCTGCAAGACACGGTTCCTTTCCAAACAGGCAGAATTTGTGCCCTGGCAGCTTGGTCAGCTCCGTTAGCGTTGGCGAAAGGAAGTATTCAGCATCCAAGTGTTTCACATGGGGGTTAGGGCTGTGTGGTGCAGGGTCAGATTGATGATGTGGGTGATAGTTGTGTGTTCTGATCTGCTGGAGTGGAAATAAGCTCTGTCTGGGTGTGAGGTGCACGCTGTTGGTAGTGCTGCGTGTTCCTGAGCACTGTCGCTTTCTCCTTCATTGAGTGGGAGACTCTTAAATGTTTTGGGATAGACTGTTGGGTGAAAAAGTACAGAAACATGCTTGATACTCCCTGTCTCTGGAGCACTTCAGTTCTTATGGTGGAGTAAATTCTCCTCTTGCTTGCATTGGTGCAGCAGAGGATGGCTCAGCCCGTGAACTTCAGGACCAATGTGAATAAAATCCTTCAGCCTGCGGCGTGGCCTTTTCTTTCCCGAGTATTGTGTCCCTGGGTCACCACCAGCTTGTGTGACACGACTTGGACTTGCAGGGGAATCCTTTTGGGCTTGATGCCAGCGAGGATTTTGAGTGGCAAAGTGCCACAGGGACATCTGTCACCTCCTCAGTCTCTGCTGGCCCAGTGACTGAGGGTCACATCCCAGTGTAAGTTGTGACTGTGTGGCACGCTGACGAAATGAGCCGTGTCTGGAGTCATCCCAGCTTCCAGCAATCTGTTTTTTTATGCTCATGGCTGTCGTCTTGCGTTTTGTTTTACATTAATTAAAAAGAATTACAAGCTAGGGCTGCAAAAGACCCATTAAATCTGTCCATTCTCCCAGCGTCAGGCACTGCTGGGTTTTGGTTTGGTTTTTTTCCCTCTACGATGTAATTCACTTATGAGGCAGCCTGGAGACATGAAATTTATCCTCTTCCTAAGTAACAGCATCCACGTTGGTAAATACTGAACTTGCAAGGCCATACTTTAACAAACACGTGCTGGGGTTTCTCCTGAGGTGTGCTGGGGTTTCTCCTGAGGTGTGCTGGGGTTTCTCCTGAGGTGTGTTGTGCTGCTTGATGCCAAGGTGCACAACCCACCAGTTCACTGAATGGAGCAAAAGTTTGGACTGGAGAAACGACCCTGTGTCCAAAACTCAAGAATCAGGCTTTCCAAACTAGTATCTTTTAGCTTATCGTTTTCCATCTTTGTGCTAGATCCAGGTTTTTCCCTGCAGATGAGTTTTAACATGTCTCACATTACTGGGACATAAAAGGACGTGCGGCATGTCAGCCTGGCAAACTCCCTTTTAATAATTCCACCACCACATAACCTGTGAGAATGTAAGTTATGTTTTTTTTTTTTCACTGCAAGAACCACAAAGTGCTTTTCATCCTGAAGATACAGGAACTGTAGAAGAAAATACTGTGCTTATCCTGAATGGGTACCAAACGTGTAACTGGATTTAAATAGTTTAAATAACTGGCCGTATTGGTGTGACAGGACGCTTGCAGTGCACACTTACTCTGCATCCTCCCCTAAACAGGCTATCACATTTAGTGTCATTTTTCTCTCTTGCAGTGGTTGCCAGAAATTCCATGTTTGTTCCCATCAAGCTCAGCCTGTCATTGAGGGAGTGGGGTGAGGGCAGGAGTTGCTCTCAGCTTCCCTCCCTGTGCTTCCCGTGTCTCGGAGCAGTGCTCGACCTGCCATACTTTCTGGAAATGGATTCAGAGAGCACAGGAGCCACCTAAGAATTCTCCTAAGAATGATGGCAGGCTCCTCAGATACCTACAAGTGTCTGTCCCAGGCCCCAGGAATCTCTTGTTTCTCGGGGAGTGCCCCGGTTAGCTGACTCCACTTGATGCCTGAATCACCTTCCATTAAAGCCTTAACGACTGTTCCAACTGTGCTCCTTTTCCCCCCTCCGCTCTCAGTGCTGGCTGCCGTGAGGGCCAGTCATTGGAGAGCACAGTCATCAAGGAACTGGGTCATCCCAGGTTTGTTAGCCCACCCTTGGTAAGCCCACGAGGACCTTTGATGCCTTGGTGTCGTACTCAGAGTCTGAGTCACATCTAACAAGTGGCCTGTCCTTCAGAGAAGAGTCTCTGCTGTGCTTAGCTGAGAGAGAGGATAAGCTCACAGGGGAAGGGAGAAGGGTGTCATCTCATCTGTTCTTTCCCAGCAGCTGATTTCTGCCATGGTCTCCTCATTCTCCCTGGGTGAAGTAGCCAATCTATACACACCTGATCTGGCTGGTGAGTTCAGAGTGCTCCAGGACCTGTTAAACCTTACAAACCTCCTGGAAACAATCCAAGAGAAGTACTGCATGCTCTTGGTCACGCTGCTGTTGAAGGCTTCTTATCCTCACTTAGGAAAGTCTGCCAAAGCCTGAAGAGAAATTAAAAACTGGACATGCAACTGTGTCCATCCTGGGTACTCTGAAAAGAACCTGCGGCTCCTGGTAAGGACTTAGAGTGTCTGTATCTGCTGCTGCTCTTGTTTTGCCTAGTAATGCTAGTGCTCCAGGAGAGAGCAGCATGGCAGGGACCTGCCAAGGCCACATTGAGAGAAGGGAGTCAAAATGATGGGACTGGTTTGACCAGAAGGGCTTTGTCAGCTGGTCTCTGCTTCGGACCGAAACCGCAGGTCATCTTTGGTTGATAACTAGTAGTCGTCTTCCCAGATTGTTTGTAAACACCACAGGAGTGCCAGAAGGAGTTGGAAACCTGATTATCACACTTGGGGCTGCGCAGTGGCCTCCCTGCTACCCACAAGGTCGTCACAGCTTCAGGATTTCTCATGGAATTTCGAGTGGCAGTGACTCTTGCTGGCAGTCACAGGCTGTCAGCATTTGGCAAGGTCTCCTTTCCTGGAAGGATTTGGGGATGACTCTGGGCTCCTTGTCAGCCAAGTAAGATCCTCGAGACACTGAGGAGGAGAAAATGAGCTGCTGATACTCTGGATTTGGGCCTTCATCAGATACTAGGTGGTGAGACTTCCCCGTCTCTCGGGTGCCAGCAGACGTTGGCAGTAGATGGGAGCCTGTGCTGATCTCTGCTTTGGTGTGACATTAGCCCCCAAGGTGCCAGAAGTGATTGGGCAATTTTCCTGGGTTTGAATTGCCTCATTCTGTGCAAACATTACAAGTCTGCTCGGGTTGGCAAGTGGGAGCTTGTGGAACTGAGAGCACACGTGGGACAACTGGGATCTTGAGTGAAGGACACAGCCAGCTTGTGTGGGCTGGGGCAGACTGAGGTGCCCAGGAGCTGATCAGTGGGGATTTCCCTGGGGGTGGTCAGAGATCATGGATAGCCCTTGGGCAACTGTGCAGAGGGGAAAAAAAGGCACCAGAAGAAGCGAAGTTCACTCTTCAGTGACTGAACAGTTCTACTTGTTGCAACCCAGCACAAAAAAATCACTGAAGCAGATCTCGTGGCAGAGAATTCGGTCCGTGCAGTCAGCAGTTCACGGAGCAGTGGGACACCGTGGTCATCTGCGGGGAGTGGGACGTGTGAGGGACCCGGAGTGGTGGCCGTGGGCTGGTGTAGGTGGAGCAGTCAGAACTTCAGGAGGGAGTGTGCTATCAAGGGCAGGACTGCACGGCAGAGCTGGGGCAGCTCTGTCCAGGAGCAGCGAGTCCATAGGAGTGGAAATCCACCAGGGAAATCCCTCTGGGCGCGATGGCCGGTGCCACCCGTGTCAGAGCTCCCACACCTTGGCACAACTGCGAGGAGCTGAGTTCCTGTTGGTGTAAAACCGTGAGGATGTTCTGGGCTGAGTGGTTTCCTTCCCTGCGCGGCCGGCGGGGAGCACCCGCACCCACCGCGGGGCGCAGCTGGCGTGGGGCGCCCTGACCCCGTGCCTTGTGCTCACACCAGCACCTCTCGGAGCAGAGGACTTGGGTGGAGCGCGTCGTGTGTTGTGCAGTGGCAAGGGGCTGAGATTAGTGGGTAGTCTCTTCCTCAGCGTGGCTTTGTGCAAGCAGGACGTTTCACTCGGGAGGAGCAGCACTTGGGGCCGTTGTAAGATATCATGGCACAGGCTGGGCATCACAACTTCAGTGTGGTCCAGGTGTTCTCAGTCTCTGCCTGTTGTTAAAGGTGAGGATGGTCTGTCACTCGGTGAAGGTTCAGACCTGTAGTACTCACAGCCTCTTGTAAACACGAATATTCAGACACTCTCTAGAAGGTGTGACGGTGTCTCTCTCTCCCAGCTGGCAATCCTCTGGTCCAGCAGAGCGGGCAGCCGCTGATCCTGGCCCAGAACCCGACCTCGGGGCTGGGCACCATGGTGACTCAGCCAGTGCTGCGACCTGTGCAGATCATGCAGAATGCCAATCACGTCACGAACTCGCCGGTGACCAGCCAGCCCATCTTCATAACGACCCAGGTGAGTGCCCGCCCGGCCGCCACGGCGGATCTGGGGCACTCCTCCCGTGGAGGGTTCTTCTCTGTTAAGAAATAATCAGATGTCTCTTCCAGTTTTCCTCATGCACATTAGTGGACGTTACACTTGAGCTGAAATCTCAGGGGGTTTGGGGTTTTTTTAGTTTACGTAGATGTAGAAATAGCTTTGTTTGGAAATAGCTTCTGTTCCTAGGCATTTTGCTGTTGAATCTCACTTCAGAAAATTGGCCACGTTCCACCCCTCAGCAGGTCCTCCCGAGCCAGCGCAGCTCGGATGGGACCTCACGCTGGTGCTCCTTGTAGTCGTACCAGTAGGGCCTGGCTCCCCGCTGCAGGTGGCTCTGTCCCCGCTGCAGGTGGCTCTGTCCCCGCTGCAGGTGGCTCTGTCCCCGCCGCAGGTGGCTGTGTCCCCACTGCAGGTGGCTCTGTCCCCCCTGCGTGAGTCGGACCTCGCCGAGTACTTAACTGCTTTGTTTTATTTCTCTGGCAAATGAGCAGGTAATTTTTTAAATGGCTGCTTTAAGCGCTTGCCTGGGGAAGCGCTCCTACAAAATGCGTGCCCCTGCTCACCAGAGCTGCCTCTTGGGTCTTTGGGAAGGCGAGGCTGAGTGGAGGCTGAATGTCAGAGTGGGTAGAGCATAAGGAGGTGGCTGTGCCGTTGGGGAAGGTGCTGGCTGAGAACAGTGTGGCCTCCTGGTTCTACTGATCTCTAGATGATGGTTTGGGGTTTTTTTAAGTTTGTTTATTTGGGTTTTGGGGGTAGAAAGGTGGAAAGTGCTTCAGATGTGCTCAGTGTGGTGATGGTGCTGTTTGGCTGCAGGGATTTCCCGTGAGGAATGTGAGGCCTGTACAAAACACGATGAACCAAGTTGGAATTGTTCTGAATGTACAGCAAGGTCAGACTGTTCGACCCATCACCCTCGTCCCAGGTAAGGACTGAAACAAGCCAAAGCCA
This sequence comes from Podargus strigoides, assembly GCA_028020825.1. Lineage (NCBI taxonomy): Eukaryota > Metazoa > Chordata > Aves > Caprimulgiformes > Podargidae > Podargus > Podargus strigoides. Next base: position 394,797 of record CM051654.1, read on the forward strand.
CTGGTCCTTTTTAGAGTACCAAGCGTTACTAAAGTCTGTTTGAAGTCTGTATTTCCCCTGCATCTGCAATAGCTCTAAAGGGGATTTTCTAGTTAGGTAGTAGGGAGATTTGTCTGTGTGTGTGGCTCCAGTTCTGCTCGTTGTTCTGCCTCTCTGAGCTCCATATAGTCTGTCCTCTTCAAAAGCCTCCTCAGCTAACTTAATTCCCAGATCCCAGCCCATGTCTGCCCCTCTTCTTTCCTTCCAAAATCTCCCCATGCCATACTAGTGCTCCCCAGCCCCCTGGAAACCAAGTCTCACCCCGAGGATGATTTCTGCTACCTGATACCATTGTGTACCATCAGAAAGACGAAGAACCTGTGTGTCACCAGACACCTGCCTTGTAACAAAGCAACTGTGCTAGTGTGGAATCACCTTTCACCCTCCCCAGCACGAATCTCCAAAGCTTCATATCAAAAACTAACCTGCAAATGTGGGATCACCCCTGTCCTGCCATGAGCAGCCTCCCATGAGTGTCTCTTGGGGCTGGTGACTTGGACTGTGAGCCCTGTGAAAGTCAGTGGGGTTTATGCTCGTAAGCTGCTTGGGCATTTTGGAAAATTCCCCCTAAAAATTGTCATAAATCCAGTCTTTGCTCTGTCTGCGTCCGTGCTTAGTTTCAGTCTGCTTGGGAAGTGAAATTAAAGTGCTGAACTTTCAAGCTTTCCACTGAAATGAGCAGGAGTTTTGGGGGCTCAGCAGCGTTAGAAACGGGTCGCACTCGTGTACTGCTGTGCAAGGAATGGAGTTCCATTACTTGATCTGCCCTTTCTGTCCGTTTGTGTTTGAAGCCCCAGGTACCCAGTTCGTTAAACCAACAGTTGGCGTTCCTCAGGTGTTCTCTCAAATGGCCCAGGTGAGACCAGGTACAACCATGCCGGTCCGGCCCACCACCAACACTTTCACTACGGTCATTCCGGCCACGCTTACCATCAGGAGCACTGTGCCACAGTCCCAGGCACAACAGCAAAGTAAGTCCTCTCCCAGCACCTCCACAACTCCTACTGCAACGCAGCCAACACCACTGGGACAGTTAACTGTGCAGCAGCCAGGGCAGTCCACTCAAGCTACTAACCCCAAATTAGGTAAGACTTGCCGTGGAAAAGCAAGGGGACTCGAGTGTGTGACACTGTCTGTGATTTGATCTCCACACGTACAGCGTGGCAGCCAAAAGACAGAGGCTGAGTCAGAACACCTGGGTTCTGTTTTCCCTCTGTCGCTGACTCACGCGTCAGTTCTCACCAGCCTGGAAAATGAGGATAATCCAGCCACTGGGTCCACGTTGGTTTGAGAACCAGTTAAATTCTGTTTGTAGAGCGTTCTGAGACACCCATTAGAAGTCCCCCAAAGTGAAGAACACTCTTTGTGTATAACACACAAGTGTATTATAAATACACTGGGGTTTTGACAGGTGAAGTTAAGTACATGATGACCACAAGCAGACACTCACCCTGTTGCTCTTTTATTCTTTAATGTGCCCTGAATTCATGAGTGAAATGGTTGCTCGAGCATATTGACAGTTTAAAAAGGGAAGAAATACTTCACACAGCAAGTAGTCAGGTTAGTTTTAGCTTTAAATGGCCACAGTCACATCCAGCTGCATTTAGGAGAGAAATACAGATAACTTCTGTGACCAGCAGTATCCTGTGCAGTTCCTGGTGGGACGTGGCTCCTGTCTTGGGGTGTAATCTGGAAGGTGAGGGAAATCTGCTCTCCCAGTCCTGCCAGCCTTCGTGTCACTGGGCAAGATAATGGATGGCTTGGTCACCTCTGGGGAGGACTGGAGATGGAGGAGCAGGAGACCAGACATCCTAGGTGGGGTGGGATTCACACGGTGGGCCAGAGCTTCCTGATCCCTCATTAGTGGTGTTCTGTAATCCGTTCCCTTGGCAGTGAGTATTGCAAGCTTTGTGACTGTAAAGAGACCTGGAGTGACTGGGGAGAACAGCAGTGAGGTTGCTAAGCTAGTGAATACCCTGAACACCGTTCCTTCGTTAGGACAGAGCCCTGGCCCGCTGGTGGTGTCCAACAGCAGCCCTGTGCACGGCTCCCAGAGATCCAGCGTGTCGGAGTCGTCGTCCTCGTCGTCCTCCTTAAAAGGTACGGTCTGGGGCAGCTCTTCCAGCTTCAGTGATTCTGCTGAAAACCCAGGAACTGATTTTTCTGCAGTAAAAAAAGGCACTAACCTGTGACTGCTGAGATTTCCTGATAGGGATAAACGCCTTGCTTTTAATTTCTTTCTCTTTCCTGTCTGTATATCATTTTTATCCAGTGATTATACAATCTTGTTAAGGTGTGTGCTTCTTCCAGCTGAGTTAGTTTCAAGAGCTGCACTTTTAACTGCTAAAGTATTTCAGTTTGCCAAAAAACCTGCCTAGACTGAAGTGTCGGGGTTCTACTTTTGTGTGTTTTTCCTGTTGCAGTCAGTTCATCTCCTATTCCCACGTTTGATCTGCAAGATGGTGGCAGGAAGGTGTGTCCCAGGTGTGATGCTCAGTTCCGGGTCACCGAAGCTTTAAGAGGACACATGTGTGTAAGTAATGGTTGGAGGAGGATGAGCAGTTAATGGGTAATCCCTTGTGGCCGCAGAGGGCAGAGAAGAGTTCTCCCTAGATCAGGGCCTCCTGTAGAAAGGAAGAACATGACTAGGAGAAAGTGAGAGGTGAAGGAGAGACTTCCCACAGCATCCCTCTCTGCGGGTAGGCAGGACCTCTGCTCTGTCCTGCTGCTGCCAGGAGGTGCAGCTATTTTTCTAATCTGACTTAGCAGGAGACAATCAAAACAGAAAATTGGATATTGACTCTGCATTACTCTTTCCTCAAGAGCTCCCTAGAGTTCCTCTGTCTTTCCTTAGTGCTGGTTAGTCTTTGTTGAATAGTACACAGAGTTCTTCCAAGATACAGTTTAATATGTCGGGCTTTTTGTCGTGTTGGTTTCTTTTTCTGCTTTTAGTACTGCTGTCCTGAAATGGTTGAATTCCTCAAGAAAAGAAAATCTCTAGAATCTGAACCAAATATTCAATCTGCAAAGCCTCCATCTCCAGAAAAAACTACAGCTGTTGCTTCACCACCTTCTTCTACTCCCATCCCTGCGCTCTCCCCGCCTGCTAAAGCTCCAGAGCCGAGCGAAAACGTCGTTGACTCATCCCAAAGCAAACTCATTATGTTGGTAGATGATTTCTACTATGGCAGAGATGGGGGCAAAGTGAACCAGCTACTGAACTTCCCCAAGGTTCCCACTTCCTTCAGGTGTCCACACTGCAGCAAGAGGCTAAAGAACAACATACGGTAAGAGGAGTGTGGTGGGCAGCGTTGGAATAACCTGCAGCAGTAAAAATGAGCTGTAAGCTCAGCCCCTTGGGCCCTGCAGCTTTCCCCTGTTGTAGCCTAAGAGCAGAGCTGAAGCACAGAAAGAAAAGGGTTGCCCATCGTCACGCAGCTCAGACAGGGAAAACGGTGTGAGGTTACGTGGTTGGAACGGTCGTGTTTATGTTCAGCAGAGAAGCCTCACTTGCTCAAAGCGCTCAAAAACGAGTGGTGCAGCCCCTGTCCTGCAAAATCTGCTCTCTCGCTTCCCCGAGGAGTGGGAGCTTGCTGGATAGGAGACTGCTTGCTTTCCATGGGAAGAGCAAGAAGGAAACCTCTCAATGCCATTTCAAACCCTTCTGGCGTAGCCTTCATAATGCTTTGAGCTCTCCAGGCACCCAGCGGCCGGGTTTCCGTTCACACGCTCTCCCTTCGCCTCCCAAAGGTTTATGAATCACATGAAGCACCACGTTGAACTGGATCAGCAGAACGGAGAGGTCGATGTCCACACCATCTGTCAGCATTGCTACAGGCAGTTCTCCACTCCCTTCCAGCTACAGTGTCACTTAGAGAACGTCCACAGTCCCTACGAGTCAACCAGTAAGCTGATGTTGCTGCTGTTCAGGTTCAGGAGTGTTTCTGTCTCGTATTAACCCCAGATCTCTGGAAAGGAGTCTCTGTTCCACCTTGCCCCTTGGTGTGCTTGTGTTGGAGGCCAGCAGAAAAATCCATTGAAATCCCAGTTCTGCAGACTTACTGTCAAGAGCATTTTAAAATCAAGTTCAATAATAATGTCATGGTGGAATTGAATTTTTACCAGTAGGATGACCTCTGGTTTAAAATCATCTGAAATTCCCTCGTTAGGGCATTCCTACTTGTCCCCAGGATTTTGTTTAAGAGTTTGTGCTGCCTTTTTGAAACCTCTCAGAGTGTATTCTGTTGTCTGCCCAATTCAGATAGTTGAGAGCTCGTTTTTTTGGAGGGTTTACTGTCCCTGGCAGTGTGTGTTCCAGCAGGGTTCTGTCCCCCAGCTGGTACCTGCTTTTCCTTTCTTCCCCAGCAAAGTGCAAGATCTGCGAGTGGGCGTTTGAGAGCGAGCCGATGTTCCTGCAGCACATGAAGGACACTCACAAGCCTGGGGAGATGCCCTATGTGTGTCAGGTATTAAAAATGCTTTAGGGGCTGGGCTGCATAAATGCCTACTAGAGAACAGGAGGAAATCTGGCACTTTCCAGCAAAGTGCAAAGGGTCCAGACCAGGCTTGGCCCATAAACAGTGCTCTGGACTGGGTTGGTTTTTGGGTTGGTTTGTTGTTTGTTTTTTTTTTTTTTTTTTTTCAAAGTGTGGTCTTTGAGAAGTCCAGTGGCTCTTAAGGCAGCAGGAGGAGCTGAATGTTTGCCACTGGTTCCCAGCACTCTGCAGCTATATCAGCTGGATTGATGTTTATTTAGTCCCAGTGGCATTCAGAGCCTAACTTTTTTCCTCCCAGGGCCTGCAGGCAAATTGCTGTGCCACAAAGAGATGTTGTCACTCTGGAGCAGATGAGATTATGTTGCTTGTGTGATACCTTCTCTTGACACTCTATTGTCAGGATATTTGTGTTTGCATTGATGCTGAATGTGTCATCTCCACCCAGAGGTCCTAACACTGTCCCTCCAAAGGGAAACAACAGAGGAGAAACTTCTAAAACGTGTGTTAAAAGAGATTCTGTTCCAAATTCTCTATTTTACACAGACCCTGAAGAAACTGCTCTTTAATATATTCCAGCTGCTTTGCATTGACTGTCTCTCCCTTTTTGTTTCTTGGATCTGGAGCTTGAATTGCCACTACTTTCTTTTTATACGAGCAGTTCAAATCTGTTTCTCCAGACCAGTCTGAACACACCCTGCTTGATTTGGTACCTGGCAGCTGGAGTACGCTCATAAGTTCTTTAGGACCTGCTTGCTGAACTCCACTGATGAGTATCCCTGGGGATCTGGGCATTGCTGCCGAGATCTCCATGCTGCAGTGGTGGGTGTGAGAGAGATTCCTGTGTTGTTTCATAGAATCATTATGGTTGGAAGGGACCTCCAGGGTCATCAAGTCCAGCCTTTATCCCATCATATTCCTAACCATTAGACCATTAGCCCATGGCCTCAAGTGCCTCATCAACCCATTTTTTGAACACCCCCAGGGATGGTGACTCCACCACCTCCCTGGGCAGCCTGTGCCAGTGCCCAACCACCCTCTCAGTAAAGAACTTCTTCCTAATATCCAGCCTAAACTTCCCCTGATGTAACTTGAGGCCATTTCCTCTCGTTTCCCTGCTCATGGTTTCCATCACTCCCGTAGGTCTGTCAGTATCGCTCGTCGCTCTACTCCGAGGTGGACAGCCACTTCCGAATGATCCACGAGGACACGCGGCACCTGCTCTGTCCCTACTGTCTCAAGGTCTTCAAGAACGGCAACGCTTTCCAGCAGCACTTCATGAGGCACCAGGTACTGCTCGGGGGGGCTGAGGCCGTGCCCTCTCCGCAGAGAATCCACGAGAGCGTTTGCTTGGAATAAAACCAGAAAGGAAACGTGGCTGAAAGAGGGGTTTAGTAGGTGCTGTCGTTGCAGACCTCTCGTAGGGGCTGTGCTGAAGAGAAGAGGCATTGCCTCTGTGGGAGCAGCACGGGGTGGTGTCACTTAGCAGAAAAAAGGATGTTTTGCTGGGCTGAGTTTGCTCCGTGTGATCATTAACCAGCAGTGTGCTCTCTGCTCGTTTAGATTTTAAACTTTTCTAACTCCAGGTAATAAATAAGTGGATAACACTGTATGCACACAAAGGAATGTAGTTTTCATAGCTCAGTGTTCTGTTTCCATATATGTTGGCTGTATTGACAACATATTTGGTGTGGGCGTAGCTGGAGCGTGCTTTCAGAACGTAGAAACGCAGCGCCCTCACCGAGAGCCTGAACTGATTTACCCCAAAGTCCTTCAGCTCCAGGGAGAGGCAGAGGCACAGGGGGTGCTGAAGGGACGTTGCCCCACGCGCCGCTCTGCTGGCGTGCCTCCCCTTGCCTTAAATGAGCTGGGAAGGACTTGTTTGTGGCTCTTCAGGTCTGGTGTCTGCAGAGCCTGGTGATTTTAATTAAAAAAAAAAACAACAAACCAAACAAAACCAAAACACTGAAGATATGGGGCTTGGTGGGAGGGTCTTTCAGACACTAAAGAAAAATGGGGCTGCCTTTCGTTTCAAAGTGAGGAAAAAGTGGTGGTTTTCTCTCTCTACACAGCCCACCCTGCTGCCTTGTAACTTCCATTTCTCTAAAGTGAAATCTGTTTTGTTTGCTTTAGAAGAAGAGTGTTTATCACTGCAACAAGTGTAGACTCCAGTTCCTTTTTGCCAAGGATAAAATTGAACACAAGCTGCAGCACCACAAAACTTTCCGGAAGCCCAAACAATTGGAAGGATTGAAACCTGGCACCAAGGTAAGGAACCCCAGGTGGCAGCAGGAGCCTGCCCTCCCCTTCCTCGGGAAGCACCCAAGTGGATTGATTAAATGAAGCAGACACCACTCTTGCAGCGTCTGCGTGCTTGTGGGGCTCAAACTGTGTTCTTTCAGCACCCTTGGGTAGGATGAATTGTGTCCTGGGAGCACCTCTTCATTCTCTGCCAGGAGTCTGAAAGGCTGCTCCCGAGCCACGGGTGGGTGGCTGCTGCCCCTGTGCCTGAGGAGGGGTGGGTGTCTCTTCCACAGGTGACCATCAGAGCGTCCCGTGGGCAGCCACGGACAGTGCCGGTGGCCTCCAGCGACATGCCGCAGGGCACCGGGCCGGACGCCGCTCCGCTGTCATCTGCCACCGACCCCCAGCCCATCTTCCTGTACCCGCCCGTCCCCAGGAGCGTCCAGAAGAGAGCCGTCAGGAAAATGTCAGAGCCTCTGCCTAAACCTCACATTAAACCCCCAGTTTTTAAAGGAGATGTGGTTAGGTTTTTTGCATGCCCCAGTGATGGGTAATGCCATCTCCAGTGGCAAGCTCGGTCTTACCAGTTGCCAAGGAAACTTTATGCTGGGAGAATCTGGCTTCCCACAAAGCCAGGATGAAGTCCTGTTGGGAAAGCCTGTAAGGTGGAACACAGAATTAGCTGTAGAAACGATGGAACGTCCTCAGCATGCAGGCACTCTGCCCACCCCTGTCCTCCTGCCTTCGCTTCAATAGCTATTTATTTGGTTTTATTGATTTATTACCCACTCTTAAACTGATACTCCTGACTACAGGGAGTGGGGAGTGTTTAGCGAGGCGCTGTAGGAACGAGCTGGGGTGTGAGATGAGAGCAGTTTGGCTGCAGACCTCTGCACCCCTCCCTGTCACGAGGTTCTCCTCTGTCCCAATGACTGTTAGAACTCCAAAGGCTCCCATTCAGGCACTAACACAAATATCCCCCTTCTCTCCAGGAGTGTCTTGGGCAGGCAGACCTGTCTGGAGTGCAGCTTCGAGATCCCCGACTTCCCCAACCACTTTCCCACCTACGTGCACTGTTCGCTGTGTCGCTACAGCACTTGCTGCTCCAGAGCTTACGCCAACCACATGATCAAGTACGTGGGGCTCTTTGAACACTCTCGGGGGATTCCTCCTGCGTGGAGGCAGCAGCACCTCCACGTCTCTCTGTCTGCGCTGTAAGAAAAGGGGTGTCAGGAAATCCCAGGTCACTGGGGGGGTTTGTAAGATGCTGGAGGTGTTTTCTGTTCCAGCACAGACATGGGTGATGGCTTCCAAACAGAGCACAAGAGCCAAAAGCCTCGTTCCAAACCATCAGCGTTGGAGCTGACGCCACATGTGCTGCGTGCTGCTGCAGGAAACTGCTATTTCTCAGTGCTCCTAGGATTTCTTGCAGAATTCTCACATTTAATCATTTAAAAATTAATTTAAAAACCTTAAAGAGGGGAAAAATAAATCCTGCCATGGTTCTACAAGCCTGTGGTCTGTACAGAACCATGGTTAGGCCACAGAAGAGGGTGGCAGAACTCTAAAATCTGGGCATTTACAAATGTTACTGTCTAGTTTTTATTTACAGAATCACCTTATTTAGACAATTTCCTGGAGTACAATACTGGCAGACAGAATATTAAAGCCAGGATTGGGTCTGTCACCGTAATGGCACTGTATTATGCATGGTTTTATAGCTCTTTAAACACCCAGAGTAATTCTGACATTTAATAAACTCTTTTGTCTTACAGCAACCACGTTCCTCGGAAGAGTCCAAAATACTTGGCTTTGTTTAAAAACTATACTGCCTGGTAATGAAAAACTCCTCATCTCATTTTAATCACTGGTGAATCTAACACGCCTTCACTTTCTCATGTTTCCAGTTCTGTTCATTGTTTCTTGATCTGCTTCTGAAGAAGCTCTGCTTATTATTCCCCACACAAGGAAATCTGTTCAATTAAGGGCAATGTTGCCTGAGGCTCCCATTGCTGGGAATGTTTGGGGTGGGAACACTGCCTGTATGCACTGGAGGGTGACCTTTTTCAATCTGATTGTTATGAGGGGATGTACATATTTTCATAGCTGATACTGATACGAAGCTGCCTTCTCCTTTTTTCCCCCTTTTTCCTTTTTTTTCCCCTTCCAGTGGTGTAAAGCTGTCCTGTTCCTCTTGTCTCTTTGTGACATCTGAGGGTGATGCCATGGCCAAACATCTGGTCTTCAATCCATCACACGAGTTTAGTAACATTATTTTCCGAGGTAAGAGCTGGAAAAGGAGCAGAAAAGCTGTAAGAAATTAATGCAGGACACTGATACATCAGTTGATTGACTCCAGGTCAAACACATCTCTCTTTTAGCCTTGGGCTGAGCACTTACGGAGTCCCCAGTTCTAATAAAATGTGGTGTTAGGGACCAGAATGAGTCCCCATTGTTATGGAGATGGCAGAGTTAAGCTTGCTGGCTCTGCCTGGAACTCAGCTGCCTCCTGTTCTCATGGAGCTGCTGGGGAGAGACAATGCCCAGGGCTTCAGCCAGCTCCTCTGAGCCAACGCTGTACTCGGTGACACCGGGAGGCTTCAGCAGCTGCTGGGCTTTGCATGGAGGAAGGGACTACAGAGGGACACTGATCCCCTCTCTGCGGGATGTGTTTGTTTGCGCTGACAGTGTTTGTTCACAAAGCTACAAATGTTTTTGTTCTGTTTTTCTTACCAGGGCCTACTTGGACATCACATTCCAGGTAAACTCTTTGTAAACTCTTACCAGTTTCAGCTCCTGGGGTTGGGGTGGGTTTTTTTGTTTGTTTTCCCTCCACAGCTTCATTCTCTGGGTTTTAAGGAGGTCCTGTGTTCTCTCCCTTCAAGGCACGTCCAGCCCCAGGACAAAAGCATGAAGAACACTTGCCCTACCTATTCCCCGAGTAAAGCTGCTACTGTGAAAACAAAGCCGGCGTTACCTGCGAAGGATGAGCTGGAGCCTGAGCTGGCACCAGCAGCCTACAGCAGGCCTCTGGTCTGCCAGGAAGAGGAGTGCTTAAATCTTGATGCTCAAGAAGATGAAGAGCTGATGAAGGAGCCCGAGCCTGCGAGCAAAAAGGAGCAGCTGTCGGTAAAGAAGCTGCGGGTTGTACTGTTTGCTTTGTGCTGCAACACCGAGCAGGCTGCGGAGCACTTCCGCAACCCCCCGCGGCGGATCAAGCGCTGGCTGCGGAGGTTCCAGGCTTTCCAAGAAGAGAACTTGGCGTCCCTGTCCGAGGGCAAGTACCTGAGCTTGGAGGCCGAAGAGAAGCTCGCGGAGTGGGTGCTGACGCAGCGGGAGCAGCAGCTGCCTGTGAACGAGGAGACTCTCTTCCAGAAAGCCACCAAGATCGGTCGATCCCTCGAAGGCGGCTTCAAGATCTCCTACGAGTGGGCGGTGAGGTTCATGCTGCGGCACAACCTCAGCACGCAGACCCGCAGGGCGGTGGCTCGCCCCCTCCCCAAGGACGTCGAGGACAAGGCCAGCTGCTTCATCGAGTTTGTGCAGCGGCAGATCCACACCCAAGACCTGCCTCTCTCCATGATCGCGGCCATCGACGAGATCTCCCTCTTCCTCGACGTGGAGGTGCTGAGCAGCGATGACCGGAAGGAGAACGCTTTGCAGACGGTGGGAACCGGGGAGCCCTGGTGCGACGTCGTCCTCACCATCCTCGCCGACGGAAGCGTTCTCCCCACGCTGGTTTTCTACAGGGGCCACGTGCAGCAGCCCGCCAACGTGCCCGAGTCCATCGTGTTGGAAGCGAAGGAGAACGGATACAGCGATGACGAAGTCATGGAGTTGTGGTCGTCCCGAGTGTGGCAGAAGCACACGGAGTGCCAGAACAGCAAGGGCATGCTGGTGCTGGATTGCCACCGAACGCACCTCTCGGAAGAAGTACTGTCCCTGCTGAGCGCGGCCAGCACTCTGCCGGCGGTCGTGCCCGCTGGCTGCAGCTCCAAAATCCAACCTCTAGATGTTTGTATAAAAAGAACTGTGAAAAATTTCTTGCATAAAAAGTGGAAAGAACAAGCCAAGGAAATGGCGGACTCCACGTGCGACTCGGACATTCTTCTCCAGCTGGTTTTGTGCTGGCTGGCGGAGGTGCTGGAGATCATCAGTGACTCTCCTGAACTGGTGCAGCAATCCTTCCTGGTGGCCAGCGTGCTGCCCGGCCCGGACGGCACGGCCAACGCGCCCACGCGGAACGCCGACATGCAGGAGGAGCTCATCACCTCGCTGGAGGAGCAGCTGAAGCTCAACGAGGAGCAGGAGGCGGCGGCCGAGGTCCAGGACGGGGCGCCGGGCGAGGAAGCTGGAGACCCCGAGATCCTCCACCAGCTCTTCGAGGGGGAGAGCGAGACTGAGTCCTTTTACGGCTTCGAAGACGCCGATTTGGATGTGACGGAGATCTGAGGGCTGAGCCGTGGCCGGGGATCCAGGCAGAGGGGTGGTTTGGAAATCAATGTTGGCTGAGACCATTACACTTCCCTGTGGATTTGTGGGTTTAGGAAACTCGTAGGTGATCACTCAGACAAATAGCCATTTATGCTGTTCATTTCTAAGTTTTTGTGCTTTTTTAAAAAGAAAAAATCACTGTGTTGGTATTTTCTGAAGATCTATTGTGGGTGAATATTTTTGCGTTTTCTTTACCTCACTGTATCATAGTTTTCTGTTTTTATTGTGCAGAAATGTTTTGAATTATACATTGTCAATGTGACCATTTCTAAAGAAAGGAGAAAAAAATATGTAGCTAATGAACCAGTATATAAATCTTTTGGGTTGTCTTAACACAGATTTTTTTTTTTTTTCTTTAATTATTATTTTTTTTAACACTTGACCCAGAGATTTAGGTTTCTGTGGCAAATGTAGAGATGAGTTATTGCTTTAATGTGTGAACCTGCTATAATTGGCCATGAAGACTTGGGTTTGGTTTGGGTTTGTTTTTTTTTTTTTTATTGAAGAGTACTTATTTTGCTTGTGAATTTGGAGGCGGGGTGGAAACACAAGCGCAGTTTTGTTCTGCGGGGGCAGAGCTGACCCAAAGCCCTCACTTTCCCCCCATTTCTGGAGGTGGTGGGGTGGTTCCTGGGCCCCCCCCCCCGCCCCAGAGCGCTGGGTACGTGGTGGGAGGGGGCCAGGGCTGCCTCGCCCCCCCTGTGGTGAAGGTGGGAGTGGGGACTGTGGGGACCAGTGACTGCTGACTCGCAGTCGATAAACCTGCTTTACCCAGTGGCCTCAGACACTACGTTCCTTAGAATTAGAAATCTGGTTTAATGAAACAAACTGTGACGTGCACAAAAATAAGAAAAAAAAAAAAGAGAGAGAAGACGTTTGTTTTTATTTTTCACTGCCAGCTTAAATTTTTCTACAATTTGCATGTTTGAGGGTTTTTTAATCGTATGTAATACGGTATCGACGGCAAGCGTTTTGACACACAGACTCGAGAAGCACCTGCACCTCTTTCCATAGAGCTTTGGTGAACCTTCCCCGGTCCCCAAGGAAAGCAGGAGGCAGCATGTGCAGACCTGTAAATGGTTCATCTTTAAACTGTACAGAAGTGGAACATTTAATAAAACCAGGGAAATGGATTTATAAACACGTGTTTTTATTACGAAGAGCTATTTAACTCTTGTGATTTCTGCGTGGTTAATGGCATTCCAGGCCCTGCCCCCTTCCCTCCACCCAGAGCCAGTTTGTGTGTCCTGGAGCGCCCCCAGAGCTGGGGGGTCGGTACATGTGGTTGTGTCATTAGCACTTGAGGCAGAGTTCTGTCCCAGTCAGCCCCCACCTGCCCTTGAACTCCGCAGCAGGTTCAGCCAACGACCTGCTCTCCCCAGGGAGATTTCCTCCTTTTTTTAAATAAAAGTCTGAAAAAGCATTAATAAAATACTCTCCTGAATAAACATTTTTACTGCTGTTTCTCTCTGGTAATAGTAAATACCACTCCTGTGATTGTGGATTTATATCATCCCAGTTCAGCCTCAGCCAAACTGCAGGGTGAGGCCGTGGTGTTCCTCCCACGCTGGGCCCAGGCTGCAGCAGCCACGTGGACTTTGGCAGCCCCTCTCTGCTGGCAGTGGGCAGAGCCAGAGGGATTTAAAGAGGGAGATCTTCATGGTGTTAATTTTGGTGATTAAGTTCAACACTGAAATCACCCCCCCCTTCCCTCTTTGCCTTCACCAGGCACTGGGAGCCACGGGACAGAGCTGTGGGGGAGACCCTGGCCCAGGACATTCCCTCACATCCATTTCTGGAGCATCCCAGAGCATGACCCCACCCTGGCGCTGACACAGGTTTGTCTGAACAGGTTTATTTCATTTCCAAAACAAGTCAGATGGGAGCTTCAGAATGAGCAAGGGACTGACAACGAACAGACAGGGTGACAGCGTGGACACAGAGCAGCTCGTCGGAGATCACTCGAAGCCACTGCAAGGGGATGTTTTGAGGTCAGGATGTGCACGACCCGGACGTGGTCACCTGCACTAACCAAACGGGACCGAGCTCCGAGCGCGCGCGCGCGGTACCTGACAAGGTGGGCGATCTCCCAGTTGGCCTCCAGCGTCAGGGGCCCCTCCACCTCCACCCCCTTCTCCGTGGCAATGGCGACTTCATACTGAGGAGAGAAAACAGTGCCTGTCCTCAACAAAACCTGACTTCCAGACCTGGATTTAAGATCTAATTTAACCCGGATGAGTCAGTGCTAACAGCTCTCCTTTACGCGCGTTCGTGGCGCGGCGCGGGGGCAGCGCTCACCCTGTTGAATGACCGAGCGTCTCTGTAGTACAAAATCTTCATGCAGCGCTCGATCAGGTCCCGCGCCTCCTCCTTCGTCAGGCTGGGCTTCTTCTCCAGGACTTCTCTCATCAGCGGCTGGGGAAAAGGAAACACAACCCGAGAGCTCCACGGCTCTGCCGCCCGCTGCTGACGTCGCTCTGAGCTGAGCAAGAGCCAACCCTACCTGCGCCAGGTACGCTCCGTAACCCGTAGCGAGCGTAGGGGCTTCGTAGGCCACGCCAAGCATGTCCACGTATCCCAAGAAGCTGAAGGGACAGACCCGTGAGCAGGGACTCGGCTCCTGAGGGGCTGCACCCCGCCAGGGACCGCTCCGCTCCCGCGTCCTCGCTCACCTCTCGCCGTTGTAGTGCCCCCCGATGACGACGGTGTTCCAGAGGGGGTTTATCTTGGACCGCCGGTTGTACATGACTCTGGTCAGCCAGGAGTGGATGGCTTTCGGGCTGTAGCTGTGACCGTCCCCCAACAGCTCCTCGTCGATTCTGAGTCAAAGGAGGAGAGCTGCAAACCGCGCGGGGAAGCGAGCGGCTCACGCCCAGCGGCGCCGGCACGGAGCTCCCTGCGCTCCGACGAGGCCTCACGAGAGGCCAAGCAGCCACAAATAACTGAAACCGTTTCTCTGCGGTGCTCAGCAGAGTTTGGGGAGGAATTTGTACCAGAGACTGTCAGAGGGGTCTCGGCGTGGATTTGTCCCTCTCAATGAACGCAGCGAGCTCCGTGCCGGCCCTCGGAGGGCTGGGCAGCGCGGGCAGCGCGGCGGGCTCGGCACTTACACCATCTGGTCGATGATCTGCCTGAGGTACTGGAAGTCGGCGTAGTCGCCCGACGCGCCCAGCATGGTGGTGTCGTTCACCTTCAGGAGCCGGGAGATGCCGCGGAAGCGGGCGAGGGAGCCGTAGGAGCCCATCATGTCCGCGGCGATCATCACCCCCCCGTCGAACTTCACCCCCAGCACCGAGGTGCCCGTCACCGTCGGGCTCCTGAGGGCCCGCACGTGAGCGCTGCCCCGGCACCGCCGAGGCCCCCAACTCCCCGGTCCCTGCCCTCCCCACCCCATTGCCCCCACCGCAGCTCCCCCAGTTCCTCCCAGCCCCCCGCCCACCCCCCCCACCCCGCACCCCCAGCCCCTCTGCTCCGTTCCATCTCCCCAGGCCTCACGCCCGGGCACCCCCGCACCCCTCCACCCCCGCTCCCCACCCCTCCCGCGCTCACAGCGTCCGGGTGAAGGGCAGGAAGCCGGCGGCGGGGCCGGGCCCGCCGGGAATGTACGTCTGCCCCGGGGCCGGACCCCCGGCCCAGAACGGCGGCGGCGCCCGCGCTCCCCCGACCTCCATCTTAGTCACGGTGCGGGCCGCGCTGCGCAGGCGCGGCGGGAGAGGGGCCGCTCCCGGCCGCCGTAGGGTGGGGCGGGGCAGGGCGGCGCCATCTTGGGTGTGGCCGGAGCAAACCGGGAGGGGAGGGCGGGCCTGCGCGCCATTTTGTGTGTGGCGGAACTCTTGCAGAGGTCCCCTGGGGTGACGGGAAGGCCGAGGGCCGTCCCTGCCTGCCCCCAGGGCACGGTGAGGCAGGGACGGACGGGGCGGCTGAGCAGCACGAAGGTGCCGCTGTCCTGGCGCAGCTCCCTCCCCAAGATGGCGGCGGCCCGCTAGCGTACCAGGTGCGTCACGTGATCGCCCTCCCGAGGCGGGCCGTTAGCGGGAGGGGCGTGGTTGGGGGCGTGGCTTCACCGCTCTGCTCCCTCCCCGGGGCGGGGTCTGGCGCGGCGCGGCCCAATAGGCGGCCCCGGGGGCGGGGCCGGGGCGAAGGTAACAGGTTGCGGTGTGCAGCGGCGGGGAGCGGAGCCGGCGGCGGGCGGTGAGTGCGGGCACGGGCACGGGCACGGGCACGGGCACGGGCACGGGCACGGGCACGGGCACGGGCACGGGCACGGGCACGGGCGGGCGCCGTCCCCCTATGGCAGCGCCTATAGGGGCCGGGGCCACGGGGGCTGCTGTCCCGGGGGGGTCCTGCCCTATGGCAGCGCCTATAGGGATTGGGTCTGTAGGTGCTGTCCTTCCTGAGATGTGCCCTGCCCTATGGCGGAATCTATAGGGGCTGGTGCTATAGGTGGTGCCCTTCCCAGGGTGTGCCGTGCCTATGGCAGAGTCGATAGGGGCTGGCGCTATAGGGGCTGTTATCTCTGGTGGGTGCCCTGCCCCATGGCAAAGCCCATAGGGGCTGTGACTATAGGTGTTGTCCTTCCTGGAGTGTGCCCTGCCCTATGGCGCAGCCTATAGGGGCTGGGCCTGTGTGGGCTTTCCTTTGTGGGGGCACCTTGCCCTGTGGAAGATCCTATAGGGGCTGGCTCTATGGGGATCCTTGTCCTTGGCGTGTGCTCCACCCTATAGCAGTTCCCATAGGGGTTCTTCTCCCTGGGGTGTGACCTGCCCTATAGCAGATCCTAGAGGGACCCCCAGGCTGCTCCCCGGGTCAGGGACCTGGGCTGTCCCCGTTCCCCTGCCCTCCGTGGGGGATCTGCTGTCCCCTATAGCCCTTATGGGAATGGCCTTCCCCTGTGGTGATCACCCTTCCGTAAGAGATCCCCGTCTCCCTGGGGACGTTGTACCTGGAGGTGCCGCTGTCCTTTGGGGAGGGACCCTGCAGCATCCCTCTATGGGGCAGCGGTGGCCGTCACCGCTTCTCCTCGTTAGTGTGGAGTTAACGAACCCCTGCCCAGAGCCCTGAGGCCGCTGGGAGCGGGTGGGTTCCCGGGATGTTCCGTGATGGCTGTGGCCCAGTGCCTCCTGACACCGGGGACAGGTTTTTAGCAGCTTGTTTAAATAAGAGAGAAAAATCTGGGGCTTGGCTGCCTCGAGGCTGGTGTCCCCTCTGTGTCCCCGGGTACCACTCACCTGTCCCTGTCCTTTTGTTCCCCGAGGGTGTCTGTGGCTCGCCCGGGGCTGTGTTTCCTCTCCCACCACCCCGACCAGTCCAGCTGGTTTGGAGTGGTGCTGGGTTTGCGTTTCCATCTCCAGCCCCGGAGCCCATCGCCCGCTGCGTTGTGGCTGCGGCACCCACAGCATCACCCCCCCTCAGCATCACCCCCCCTCAGCATCACCCCCCCTCAGCATCACCCCCCCCCAGCATCCTCTGGGGTGGGAGCTGCCCCAGGGATGGGGGTCTGTGGTCCCCAGGGTCAGCGTGATGCCTCAGTGGTGGGGGGGGGACACG
Source organism: Podargus strigoides (assembly GCA_028020825.1). Classification (NCBI taxonomy): domain Eukaryota; kingdom Metazoa; phylum Chordata; class Aves; order Caprimulgiformes; family Podargidae; genus Podargus; species Podargus strigoides. Next base: position 411,614 of record CM051654.1, read on the forward strand.
GAGGGAGATGGGGGGTCCCTGCTTTGGGGTGAAACCACAGCACCCAAACCACAGCCCCAGGGACCTGTCAGCTCCTGCGAACCCACGTTACGCCCCGGGGCCGCTGTCCCCCGGGAAATATTTCCCCCCGCGAGAGTGGGGATTAAAATAATTCTGTTTTCCAAGGCGTGACTCGCTCAGAAACCAGGAAACGGAGCTGAGCGGTGCGGCGGTGAGCACCTTGCGGCGTGGCCTGAGCCGCACGGGGGGCTCCGGGCACGGCCTGCGGGAGGGACGGGGCTTTGGGTCCCGAACGGGGCCTGGGAGCGGCTGGGAACGGGAATTTCCAGTATGGGGGTTGATGATTAACCCGAGGGCTCTGCCCGTGGCTGGGTGGGACGAAGGAATTCCATCCTTATCAGCTCGGGTGGGAGCCCCAGGGGACATCGCCTGCAGGCAGGGGCTGACCCTCATCCCCCCGCCACGGACGTCCCCCTCGCAGCCCCTGGCGCGATGCCGTGTCCCGGCGGCGTGACGAGCCCGTCCCCGTGGCGTGACGCAGGTGCTGTGGTTTCGGGTTCCTCTGGTGGCGCCGGGCTCACGTGCTCGGCCGAGGCTTTATCGGGGTTTGGTGCTGCGGAGTTGGCGGGAGAGCAGGAATAGCCGGTCTCCACCGGTGTCGGCGCGGGCTGGCCCGGTGACGGGCAGGGCACGGCACGGTGTGTGCCGCCTGCGCCTGAAATCAGCCCCGGACTTTGGCCCCGGGCGGCGCGGTGCTGGGTCCCGGTGTGCGACGGCCCGCGGTCGAGTTACCGGCTGACCTCGATGGGGGAGGATCAGCCCGACCCGGCGGCCGTCGCCGTTCCCACCTGGGTGTTTCTGGCGCTGGCCGGGGCGGCACAGAGCCCCGCGCGGCGTCGGAGCCTCTTCCAGCACCGCCTGCACGTTGCAAAACAATTTTCTGGGTTAAGGTCCTGGGCACAAAGAGCTCATTGTCCCGCCGCTCCGGGTGAGCGGAGCTGGCCGCTCGCCATCCCAGCGCTGCCGCGGTGCCGGAGGTGCGTGACCAGCGGCGAGAGACCTCTCCTGCCGCCCCCCTGCCTGCTGCCGGCTGTGGGACCCCACCACTCGGTGCCGCTGGCACTGCCAGCCTGGCCCGGGGCAGGGTCACGGTGTGCTGGAGCACAGTGCGTGCCCCGGGGACCGTAACCAGCCCGGTTTAGCCCCAATTTCTCCATCCCTCCCGATGCTTCCAGGCTCCTTCCCTGCTGTTCCCCAGGAAATCTCCTCCCGGTGCTGTGTTTCCAGCCTGGGGTCGGGTGTTGCTCTCCCACGCAGGAATGTGATCCGGCTCCAGCCCTTTATCTGGAGCTGGAGCCCTTGCAGGAGGAGGGAGGCATTCCGGGGGGATTACCGGGGGCCTGGCTCCCCCAGTGCCCGGCTCGTGCCGCCGGAGCCCCCCAAAGCCAGGAGCAGAGCCAGGGCTCCTTGGGAAGAGCAAACCTTCCTCTGCCCGGTCCCATCCTGTGCTGGATGGTTTGAGCCCAGCAGCATCCCCGACCGCATCCGACCCCCGCGGTTCTCTGCCACCTGCTTCCCGCTCGTGCCAGGGCGGGGGCGGGCGGTGGGACGGGGCCACGTCCTTTCCCGGTGGCAGCGATGCCAGTGCTCAGCGCGGCGGGGTGGTGCCGCAGTGCCGCGCTGCCCCATCCAAAGGTCTTCCCAAGGCGGGTCCCACCCCGACCGCGCTTTGGACATCGGCGGCCGTGGAGTTCTGCCTGTCCCCCTCCTCGCTTCACCGCTGCAGGTTGGTGGCCGTCCCGCTCCTCCGGCCCCGTGGCTCGGAGGGGACACCGCAGTGCCCGGAGGGACGGTGCTGATGGGATTTGCTTTATGGGCTCGGGGTGTGTTTGTAGAGGCAATGTCTGATCTCATTAGCCGGACGCCGTGCAGGGATAACGAGCTCATGAGATGAGGGCTTTGCTCCCATCCCTGTGCCCCCTCCTGGGCTCCTTCCCCTCTGGAATCGGTACCAGTCCCTCGCCAGCTGCTGCCCAGGCTGGGGGGCCAGGGGGTGCAGGAGACCCCAAGGGCTCCTTCTGACTCCGGCTGAGCCTGGCTGGGGGATGGGAGCAGATGGCGGCGGTGGGGAGCTGGCAGAGCCAGGGCAGCCAGCGGCTCGTCCTTCCTGGCACTGCCCGGTGGGCTCCGCGCGGTGCCCACTGCTGCCACCGGCCCGTGCTGCAGCTCCCGGCCCGGCATCTTCCCCGGGGCAGGCACGGGAGGAGGCGCAGGCTCAAGGTGATGGAGGAGGTGGGAGAGCCCAGCCAGGCTGGGCTGGCTCTGGGGGCCGTGTCCGGATCTGAGCTGAGGTGGGAAGCGCGGGGGTTTGGGGGATGTGTTTGAGCACCCCTCTGCCTGGCTCGGGGTCCCCTGGGGACACGGGTGCGAGCTGAGCGCGTGGCACCTCGTGTCGCTCCGGCATCCAGTTTATTTACAGCAGAGAAAGGAGCTGCTGCAGCTCCTGGTGCTCTGGGGGGGGTGAAAACACAACGCTGCGGTGCTGGGGGCTGCTCGGGGGCTCTTCCATCACTGAAGCCCCCAGGTGCCCACCGGGGAGCTCAGCCCCCCCGTGTCCTCCGCTCCTGTCCGTCTCCAGCCGGCATCGCCCTGGGTGCCAGCACCGAGGGGGAGGGTCACATCACGCTGTTCCCAATATGTCACTGCTCATCTCTGTCCCCTCCCCGGGGGACCCGGGTGCCTGCCCTGGCCGGGGGGACGCGGGCGCTGGGGCGATGCTGGGGGACGCCCGAGCTCCGGCTGCAGCGAGGCTGCGGTGTTCCGCAGGCGCCCGGCAGGCAGCGGGAGCGGAGCCCGGCTGCGGAGCTCGGCTGGGATCTCTGCCTCCCCTCTGCGCCCCCGGGGTCTGGCCACCGCGGGCAAGCAGCAGGGGACACAGTGAGGGTCCGGCCGCCGGGGTGGGGTGGGGGGGTTCTGCTCTCCCTGCCCTCCCCAGCGTCCCCCTGGGAGCAGCCGCGCGGTGCCGGTGCCGGCACAGCAAGCTCTGTCCCTGTCCTGTCCTGGGGACGCTGCAGTGCTGGCACCGGGCGTCCTCTGGCACCCATCCCCAGGGGGAGGCTCTGCCGGACCCTCGCCGAGCGCTGTCCCTGAGCTCCCCCCTCTGCCCCCCAGGACCGCGGTGCTGAGCCCCGGCGATGGAGTGGCCGGCGAGCGCGGCGATGGCGGAGAAGCAGAGCCCGGTGGACTACGGCGTCCAGATCCGCTTCATCAACGACCTGCAGGAGCCCCGCAGACCCCCCAAGCCGCGGGGCAAGCCCGGCTCCTACGGGGTGGCCGTGCGGGTGCAGGGCATCGCCGGGCAGCCCTTCGTCGTCCTCAACAGCGGCGAGAAGGGCGGCGACTCCTTCGGGGTGCAGATCAAGAGCGAGGGCTCCTACCCAAACCCCCCCGCCGGCCCCCGGCCATCCGGCTCCGTCAGCTCCGACTCGGACCTGCCGGAGAACCCCTACGGCGGGCGGCAGCCGCGGCACGGCTCGTCCTACAGCACCTCGGACGAGGAGGCCAGCGGCGCCCCGGTGACCTCCCGGCACGAGCCCGGAGCTCCACCGGGCCAGCGGCCGCTCGGGGAGGAGCTGCGGCGGACGCAGTCCCACGGGGATCTGCTCGGGGCCGTCCTGGATGAGCCCTTGGCCGCTCCCCGGGCCAGCGGCGGCCGGCAGCACCGGGCTCTGCCCGGCGGCAGGAGCAGCAGCGTGCTGAACGTCGCGGCGGAGCGGAGCCAAGCGTCCGGCTCGAGGGTCGCGGCCAAAGACCCCTCCTCGGACACGGAGGCCGCGGTGCGCGCGGGCGGCAGCGACGTGGACACCAAACCCCTCAGCTCGGTGGATTCGCTCATCAGTAAATTCGACGGGAAGGGGCAGGCGCGGGGCCGGGCAGCGCGGAGAGCCCGCATCCCCTCGCAGGAGAGGAAGCGCTCGCAGAGCCTGGACGGCCGCGTCCCCCACCGGCACGTGCTGGATGCCGGGGAGCTGCGGGGTGCCCAGCGCCCCGCCAGCGGCGTCCGCCCCCAGCCCGCGGTGCCCACCGGCAGCCTGAGCCGGCCCAGTGGGGCCGGGGGGACAGAGGACGGGGGCACGAGGAGCCAGCGGGCGAACCGGGGCGCGGAGGAGCCCGCGGCCGAGCGGCTGCAGAGCAAAGCCCGGGCAGAGCTGCAGGTACCGGGGGGCCGTGTCCTGCTGGGGGCACGAGCTCCTTAACCGGGGGGGGCACCAGCAGCAAGGCGAGTGCCGGTGTCCTCCGGAGCGGTGGGACCCGGGGGGCAGTGGGGGCCTCGTGTCCTTGCCAGAGCTGAGCTCTGTCATCCCTGGCAGCAGCTGAAATCCACCCCGGACCTGCTGCGGGACCAGCGGGAGGTCACCGCGCCCGGTGGCAGCGAGCACCCCAAGGAGCTCATCTATGGCATCCTGAAGGAGGGGTGAGCCCCCCCCGAGCCCCCCAGCCCTCCTGCCCCTTCCCGAAGCACTGGTGGCTGTGGCTGCGCTGCTGTGGGGCGAGAGGTGGCCCGGGATTTTGGGGGAGCAAGCAGCAAAGCCCTCGGGGTGTCCCTGCCCCCCAGGCTCAGCTGTCCCCCTGCTCCGTCCCCCATCCCCAAACGTGTCCCCCCACTCTGACACCCACAGGAGCAGCGAGAGCGAAATCTCCCTGAAGAGGAAAACTGCCCGGCTGCTGGAGAAGATGCAGGAGCTGGCGGTGAGCTCGGGCCATCCCAGTGCTGCTCCCTGCTTGGTGGGAGACTGGTCCCCAAGTCCCCCAGGGGCTCCCGCCTCCCCGGCACCCCGGGGACAGGACCCTGGTGGCATGTGGCTGAGGGGCGGTGGCTGGGGACCGAGCCATGGCCCCGGGGGGGTTGTGGTGCCCCAAACCCACTGAGTGACCCTGGGGGTCTCTCCAGGCGCCCGCTAAGGACGCGGCGTGTTCCCAGCCCCAGCACACGGAGCTGGCCAGGAAGGTGGAGGAGCTGCAGGAGAAGCTCGATGAGGAGACCAAGGTGGAGCCAGGCAGAAGGGTGGGGGTCTGGGGGGATGTGGGATCCCAGTTTGTGTCCCCAGGGGGGCAGGGGGCAATAGGGCCCTGCTCTGAGGCCCCCTCCCATGGGTGCCCAGGCGAGACCAGATTTTCTCCTGGTCTGTTTTACACCCCGCTGGGGTGTCCCAGGGGTGCCAACATCCTTCCCGTCCCCACCAGAGCCGGGGGGATGCTGGGAGGGGGACAGGGAGCATCTCTGCGGCTGCTCAGCCCCTGGGAGGGGACATGACCTGTGTCCTCTCTCCCGCAGCTCCGCCAGAAGCTGGAGCTGAGCTGGGAGCCGGGGAGGAGCAGCTCCGCGCGGGCTCTGGAAGCGCGGCTGCGGGAGGCCGAGGGCGAGAGCCAGCGGCTGCGGGGGGCCCTGGAGAAGAAAACCCAGGAGCTGCAGAGGAGTCTGCAAGAGTAAGAGCTGCTGCCGGGGACTGGGGACATCTGTCTGTCTGTCCCCGGTGTGGGGATGCTGATGGAGGGGCGCAGGATGGGTGGCTGTCACCCCCGCTGTGCCCAGATCAGCCCCCTGGTGTAGGTGCTGGTGGGTGCAGGGGGTCACGAGGGGGCAGTGGGTCCCGGGGCGGCTGTGCAGGGCCCCGTGCTGCTCCCCAGGCTGGGCGAGGTGAGAACGGCCAAGGAGCAGGCACAGACCCGGCTGGGCGACTGCGAGGAGCAGCTGCTGGCCCTGCACCGCGAGCTCGGCCGCCTGCGCGAGGGCTCCGCCGCCTCCCCGGACAGCGAAGCCTTGTACAAGGTACGGGGACGGCTGCGCCGGGGCCTGAGCATCGCCCCCACGCCGCTTCGCCGCCAGCGAGCCCGGCTGCGTTCCCTTCGCCCAGGAGCTGCTGGAGACCCGGGAGGAGCTGGCGGAGGCCCTGAGCTCCAGGCAGCGGCAGGAGGAGCAGCTGCGGCTGCGGGAGCGGGAGCTGACGGCGCTGAAGGGAGCCCTCAAGGAGGAGGTGGCCAGCCACGACAAGGAGCTCGACCGCGTCCGGCAGCAGTACCAGAGCGACATGGAGCAGCTGCGGCGCAGCGTGGAGGACATCTCGCAGGTCTGGGGGGGACAGGAGGGACAGGGCCGTGCTGGCTGTGCCTGGGGAGGGGCTTTGCTTGGAGCTGTCCTTGAATTCCCCCTTTCCACGGTCCTGAGCTGGAAATGGGGTCCGTGTCCTGCCCCAAACCCACCCCATCGGAGCATCCGTCCACCCCGGCGCTCGCTGCCCCGGGCCAGAGGTGCTGGGGGGTGAGCGGAGCCGGTATGCGGAGGTGGGGGGTCCCTGGGCTTGTTTGGGGGGCACCAAGTGGGGCAGCACCTCAGCATCCCGCGGGGGTCACTCAACACTGCCCTCCAGGACCAGGCCACCCTGGAGTCAGAAAGGCAGAAGATCAGCACCGTGGTGAGGAACCTGCAGCGGGAGCTGGAAGAGAGTGCGGAGGAGACGGGGCACTGGCGGGAGATGTTCCAGAAGAACAAGGACGAGCTCCGCAACACCAAGCAGGAGTAAGTGCCAGGGCTGTGGCATCCAGTGGTGTGAGCAGCTTTTGGGGAGGTCCAGCTGCTCGTGACCATCCCACGTCTTTACTCCAAGCCCCGTTAAATGGGTCGGGAGCTGGGATGGGGCTGGTTCTCCTCCTCCTCCCCTGGGCACGGCGATGGCTGAGCCCGATGCCCCTCGCTGGGCACACTGGGAAGGGGGATGTGGGACAGGAGGACCCAGGGCTGGGTCTGGGTGGCCTCATCCTGCCCCTCTCCAGGCTGCTGCAGGTGAAGCTGGAGCGGGAGGAGTTCGAGGAGGAGCTGCGGGAGCTGCGGGAGCGTTTCGCAGCTGCCCGGGAGGAGGCGGAGCGGGCGCGAGGCAGCGCCGCGGCCCCGGCCGAGCTGGAGGCGCTCAGGAAGGTGGGTGCGAGGGAGGGGGTGCACACAGAGGTGGGGACCCCATCCAGCACCGGGGGTCCCCAACAGTCACCCCCTCTGTCCCAGGAGCTGCGGGAGGCGCAGCGGGAGCTGGCAGCAGAGAAGCAGAGCTGGGAGGAGCTGCTGCGGCAGCGGGAGCAGGAGCTGGCGGCGCTGAGGGGCTCCATGGAGGAGCAGGCGTCCAGCCGGGACGGGGAGCTGGAGCGGTACCGCAGGGACCTGCAGCAGCTCCGGGAGGAGCGGGACGAGGCCACCAAGGTGAGCCCTGGGGAAAGGGGGGTCCCCCTGCCCATCCCCACTGGGGGCTGCCCTCGCACCTTCCCTCCAGCCCCAGATTTCACAGCCGGGGGGGTGATGTGGCAAACCCCCAGCCCTGGGTCCACCCGCCGTGGGCATCTCCCGAGGGGTGCAAGGGGTGCCCCCCTGGCTGAGTGGCTTGCCCCGGGTCCACCCTGTGCCGTGGCTGCGTTGCAGGCGAAGGCATCCCTGGAGAGCGCGCGGGAGGCGTCGGAGCAGGCGCGGAGGGCGGTGGAGTCCAGCCTGCGGGAGCTGCAGGAGCAGAACGACGACCTGAGGAGGGAGGTCCTGGGGATGGAGACGCGGCTGAAGGAGTACGAGCGCTTGGGGGAGAACTGGGAGGGCTCCCAGGCACGGCTGAAGGAGAAGGTCACCAAACTGGAGGTACCGGAGCTCCGGCCGTTCCTGAGCTGCCCTGAGCTGTTCCCCTGCCCCGGGAAGGGTTTGAAGAGCCCCTTCCTCGCAGGCAGAGCGCAGGCAGGCGGAGGAGTCGCTGGGCGAAGCCGTGGAGCGGGAGCAGGAGCTGCTGATGGCCAAGCGGTCGCTGGAGACCCACCTGGAGGAGGCGCGGCGCAGCCTGGCCCGGCTGACGCAGGAGCACCAGGAGCTGAGCGCGTCCCACCAGGACGAGCAGCGGCAGAAGGAGCAGCTCAAGCGCGCCAAGAGCGAGCTGGAGGAGCAGAAGCGCCTGCTGGATCGCACCACAGAGAAGCTGAACAAAGAGGTTGGGGCGCCCGGGTCCCTCCAGGGCCGCTCGCACCCCCAGGACCCCCAGTCCCATGGGGCATCGTGTGCTGTGACACCCCTTCTCTGTGCCACGGGGTGGGGACAGCCACGATGCCCTTGCTGGGTTGGGGAGGGGTTCAGGGCTTTGAGCGTGGATCTGGGTTCCCTGCGGAGTCTGTTGGGACCAATCTGTCCCCGATGTCCCAGGGGAGACTCCATAAAACCAGGCTGTCCCCAGGGCTCAGCATCCCCTGGTGTCCACGGTGGCCCCTGCCCTTCCCCAGGCGGCTCCTGCAGGAGCCCGGTGCCGGCTCGGGGTCTGGGGGCTGCTCTGGCAGGGCTCGGACCCCTCGCTGTGACCTGAGCCCACGGGGCAGAAATGTCCCCCCCACCCCATGCCCACGGGTCCCTTCAGCTGAGGAGAGGGTGCGTGAGGGGTCCCCAGGTCCTGAGCGCTCCCTGCCCTGGCAGCTGGCGCAGATGTCGGAGGAGTCGCAGAGCGCGCTGGCCCTGCTGCGGGCGCAGCTGGAGGAGTTCAAGGAGAAGTCGCGGAAGGAGATCACGGACTCCCACAAACAAGCCAAGGACCGGGGCGCCGAGGTGGAGAAGATGCAGTTCAGCCTGGGGCGGCTGCAGGACGAGGTGGGGCGAGGGCTGGCGGGCTGTGGGTGCCCCACGCCATCCTCCCTGTCCCTCTGTGGGGACCCCTCTGATGGGGGGCCCCCTTTTCCCCGGGCGCCGCAGGTCGTCCGGCTGAAGCAGGCGCTGCAGGAGAGCCAGGCGGAGCGGGAGAGCACGCTGCTGGATAAGGAGGTGCTGCTCCAGCGCCTGCACAACCTCGAGCAGGAGATGGAGACCAAGAAGCGCTCCCAGGACGATCGCTTGCGGCACGTCAAGGCGCTGGAGGTGGGGACCCCCCATAACCGCTGCACCCCGTTCCTGCAGTGCTGCGTGCCGACAGCGAGGGGCAGAGCCTCCTGCAGCCTGGCAGCCCCAAGATTCACAGCTAAAGCTGCTGCTTTGGGGGTTATCCCCCCGCAGGGGCGCAGGGGGTGCACGGGGGTCTGCACAGCATCCAGCTGCCGCATCTCCTGTCCGAGCATCTCCCTTCGCCCGCCTCCCGGGCTGCCTCGGAGCCTCCGGGGCCGGTGGGGTTTGGCTGGGCTGGGAGTGTTGTCAGACCAAATCCCCTTCCTGCAGCCCCCCAGCTTGCTGTCCTGCGCCCCTCCTGTCCCTGCCCTGGGGACCCCCAGGCCCGTGCTCACCTTTCTGGTCCCATCTCATGGCAGGAGAAGTCCAAGCACCTGGAGGTGGAGCTGGACGAGGAGAGGACCACGGTGGAGCTGCTGACGGAGAGGGTGAACCGGAGCAGAGAGCAGGTGGGGCGGGGGTGCCATGGTGGACCCCCCCCAGAATAGTGCTGGGCAGCTGGGGTCCTCGGGTACAACTGGTCACCGGAGTTAAAACCCCATTAATGAGTCGTTAACGAGCAGCCGGAGCCCTCCAACACACTCCGGTGAAAAGCCATGCCCTGAACTGGGGGCATAGCCGCGTTCCCCAATCCCAGTCCAACCAGTTGAAACCCTCCAGTGGAAAATTGCCTGCCAGAACGGCGGTGACTCCTCTGGGAAGGAACCTAAATCCTCTGGTTGGGGCTTTTTGGTGTCACCGGTACCAGCTGCGTGCCATGGGACCGCTGCTGCGCGGCGTTGGGTGCCCCGAGCCCGCCCGTGCTCTGCGCCACGGTGTCACGGGGAGCAGCGGGCGTGGGTCTGAGTGTGGCAAACCCGACCGGCGCCGTGTCCTTGTCCCCAGATGGAGCAGCTGCGGGCAGAGCTGCTGCAGGAGCGCTCCAGCCGCCAGGACCTGGAGTGTGACAAGGTCTCGCTGGAGAGGCAGGTGAGGCTGAGCCGCAGGAATGGGGGTGCTGAGGGGGGGCGAGCGGCACGGAGCTGGGGGGGCTCTGCCACCTGGTGCTCCCCAGCACATCCCAGTCCCACCTCGTGCCGCGGCTGGTGCCAGCGCGGCTGGTTGCCGTTGTGTACCCCGCCTCGTTACGTCTCCTCCTTGGGGAAGGGTTTCTGGGCCCTGACTCCCCCCCGGGATTGATGTAAGGAGGGATGACCCCCCCAGGCCGGGCCGGGAGCCCCTCAGGGGTGACGGGGATGGCTTTGGGGTTCCGTTCCCTGCAGAACAAGGAGCTGAGGAGCCGCCTGGCCAGCTCGGAGGGGCTGCAGAGACCCAGCAGCGCTGTCCCGCAGCTGCAGGCGCGGGTGGAGGAGCTGCAGGACCAGCTGCAGGCGGAGGAGAGGTACCGGCCCCCACACCCCCTGTGCCCCCCACCTCAGGGGGAGCCTTCACCCCCTCCCCAGCTCCCAGCCCCGCTTCCCATTGCTTCTCCATAGGGAGAAGAGCGTCCTGCTGTCCTCCAACCGCAAGCTGGAGAGGAAGGTGAAGGAGCTGAGCATCCAGATCGACGACGAGCGGCAGCACGTCAACGACCAGAAGGACCAGGTGGGTGGCGGGTGGGAGCCCCCAGAGACACCGAGCGGCTCCGGGACCAGCGGGGGGACCCTTGGCTGTCCCCACCCCCTGGGAATGGCCGTGTCCCTGCAGCTGAGCCTGCGGGTGAAGGCCCTGAAGCGCCAAGTGGACGAGGCGGAGGAGGAGATCGAGCGGCTGGAGGGCGCCCGCAAGAAGGTGCAGCGGGAGCTGGAGGAGCAGCAGGAGCTCAACGAGCAGCTGCAGAACCGCGTCAAGGCGCTGGAGAAGGAGGCGTGGTAGGGGGGGGACAGCAGGCTGGCGGGGGGTCCCGTCCCCCTCCCCACCCAGGGCTGAGCCCTCTGCTCCCTCCCCAGGCGCAAAGCCGCCCGCGCGGCCGCCGATTCCTCCCTGCAGGACGACGCGCTCAGCTCGGACGAGGAGTTCGACAGCGCCTACGGGCCCTCCTCCATCGCCTCGCTGCTCAACGAGCCCACCCTGCAGACCAGCTCCTGCTGACCCCCCTGCCCCGGCCCCCCCGTGGCCCCCAGAGGGACAGGGCAGGGACGCGGCTGCTGGAGGCAAAAACTCTTCTGCCCCCGCGGTGGGATGGGGCCACTCGGGCGCTGTCTCCCCTCTTCATACGGGTCTCAGGGTGGCTTTGTGCCGGGGGGAGCTGCCCCCCATGGCCGGTGTCCCCCAGGGTGACCGGGTCCCACTGTGGCTCTGGGGATCGGGGTCCCCTGGAGGGGCTGGGGGCACCCGTGGCTTCTTCCACCCTGGTTTATTTTTATACGTGCCTGCCCCCCATCCCTCTCCCAGTGCAATTTGAAATAAAATCGAGCGTTTTCCGGCCCGCGGCTCCTGGGCGGGCGCAGGCTGGGGCACGGCGGGTGCGTGGCACCGGGCTCCTGCCCAGCTCGGGGAGCGCAGCTCCTTCCCCGCTCCGCTGGATCTGGCCTGGAGATAAATCCTCGTTATCACTAATTAACGAGGATGGGAGTCTTGCCAACTGCTAATTAGCGCCATTGCAGTGATTGGCAGGTGGTTACGGCAGTTCCCCACCGTGGCCTCGAGCGGGGCCGAGCTGGCTGCGTCCCCGAGCCAGCACGGGGCTGGGACAGTGCCTGGGGACCCAGCCAGCCCCGTCCCTGCTGCCTCAGTTTCCCCTCCCACACCTCGGTGACGTTTAACCAGGACGGAGCCAGCGGGGATGGATGCGGTGACCGCACCGGGGCCACTCTGCCCCCTCTCTGGTCAGTAGTGGCCACATCTCTGTGTCACCACCGCCCAGGGCCGTGCCAGGCTCAGCATGCCCAGCACCTGGCCCCGTGCCCACGGCGTCCCCGCTGCGGCTAAACCGGGCCGGCACAACCGGTTCTGCCCTCAGCTCCTCCCGGACACACGTGTCGGAGCTGAGGTCAACCACCGTCCCCACCCTGTGCCTCGGTTTCCCCAGCGGCTGCTCAGCCTCGCGAGGTGGCAGGGGCCCCGCTGTGCCTCAGGTTCCCCTGCGGGCACCGCAGTGGTTGGTGGGGGGCTCGGGGCTGTGAGGTGCCTGGGGGGGCTGAAGCGTGTCCCCAGCTGGATCCTGGTGACCGCACGGGGCTGGAGTGTGTCCCCAGCTGGATCCTGGTGACCGCACGGGGCTGGAGCGTGTCCCCAGCTGGATCCTGGTGACCGCACGGGGCTGGAGCGTGTCCCCATCCCGCAGGGCTGAGGCCAGCGGTGCACCTGAGGCCGGCTGAGCTCATCACACTGGTATGTGGCAATTAGCGCCCAGCAGAGGAGGTGGCCGGCACACCCAGGCTGCCTGGCGTGGCACAGGGACGCCCGCCCCGACACTGCCTCGGTCCCCGGACCCCCCAGCACTGGCGAGGCAGCCGTGGCACGCACCGGACGTGGCCCCGGTGTGCGGCCGGTGACCCTGTGGCGCTGGGTGCGGGCACCCCCGGCACCTCCCGCCGGGCTGAGCCATCACCCCGGGACCCAGCACCCCCCAGGCATGGCGGAACCAGCCCTGGCACGGTTTGGGGCACCACGACCCAGTTTGGCACGGCTGGGCAGGCCCTGGCAGAGCTTGGCAGAGATCGGGCAGTGCTGGGCGAGGGTTTGGCACGGCTTTGGCACGGCTCGGCACGGCTTTGGCACGGCTCGGCGCGGCCGGGCACAGCGCACCAGGCCAAGGGCGCTGTGGGCGTGGCCAACGGGGGGGCGTGGTTTAGCGCGGGGGCGCGCGGGAGCGGGGTGGGCGGGGCGTGCCGGTGGGCGTGTCCCGGGGCGGGGGCGGGGCCGTATAAAAGGGGCGGGGGGCGGCGCGGCCCGGCAGTCGCGGCGGGGCCATGAACGGGCTGCAGGGCTGGTACGCGGTGCTGGACGTGCGGCCCCATGGAGAGAGTCCGGTGAGCCCCGACCCCCGGTCACCCCCGGTCCCCCCCCGGTCCGCGGGGGCCGCCCCTTCCCTTCTCCTGGGACTGGGGGGCGGCCGGTGCCCGCGGGACGCCCCGGTGGGGCGGGGGAGTGGTCCCGGGACGCGCCGTCGGTGGAGCGGGGCTGTGCCCGCCCAGTATCGCTGCCCCGACCTGTCCCGCTGTGCCCTGGGGAGGTTCGGGGGTTCGTGGGGACCCTCCCGGCCTCGGGGTCCCCTCTCCCGCGGGGGTCCGTGGCCGTTCCGTCCCTGGGACCTTCGCTGGGCCACTCTGGGGGGGCTCCGGTGGACCCTGCTGAGGGCGGCGGAGCCCAGGGAGGGACGCCCCGGGGTCGGCGGTGGGGTCCCAGTGGCCCCCACCATGCTTACGGGGGCTCCCGGGAATCCTGTCCGGCACACGGCCCCACGCAGTTACCCATTTATCCCCAAATAATGGGGGGTTTTGGGGCCCGCACCCCTCGAGCGGCTCCCGGGGGCCACGGGGCCGTGACGGTGGGAGCAGCACCGAGGCTGCGTTGGCACTCGCCCGCCCCGGTTACGGCAAGGCCTTGCCTCGATCCCTTCCTTATCGTTGGGTTTTCCCCATCGCCGTCAGCACCGGGCTGCCGCCGCCAGGACGGGCGCTGGGTGGGGCTGGCAGCGCCCCAACGCCGCCGACCTGCGCCGGCGCGGCGCCCGCTTTCCCTGCCAAGGGGTCGAAGCCGCCGGCGGTGCTCGGCGATTCGGCGTTTCGCTCAGGTTTTGGGCACCGGAGGGATCCCCCGAAGGCGGCGGTGGCGGTGGTAGAACCGCGCTGGTGCTCGGCCGCGTTCCCCCGTGCCGGCGGCCGCCGCGCTGCCGGCTGAGCCCTGCCGGTGACTCAGCTCTGAGTCTCCCGAGGAGAGCCCTAATTCCCCACGGCTTCCCCGGCCTTATATGGAGCGATCGCCGAGCTGGGCTCGTTCGGCCGATGGGTTATCGCGGCGATAAGCGCCTCGGGTTGGGCTGTTTGCTGCCGAACCGCGGTGATACCCCCGGCTCAGGTCAGGCCTGTTCTGCGTTAACAGCGGGGACGGGGGGACAGAGCGTCGTCCCTGTGGTAGCCAAACGCCAGCGTGTCGGGATCGCCAGCCGCGAGTCCTCGGCCGGTGCCGCCTCTCCCCGGACACGGGTGGGATTGGTGCGGTTCCCTCGTCCCCGGGAGCGGAGTCGGTGCCTGTCCCTGCAGCCAAGCTTTTCCCAAGCGGAGCTGTTTTGGGCTGGATGATTTAAAACCAGGGTGTCCAGGGGACCCCTGGGATTTTGGGGGGTCGCTCAGACCCAGCCGCGCTCTCCCCGTGGCGGTTCACTCCCGGGGCGGGCAGTGCCGGCCATGAACCCCGCGCTGCCGGGCTGCAGCGACCTCGGGGCGCAGTCGGAAGCGTTTTCCCTACGCGGCGGGGTGTTTCCGAGCAGGAGTTGAGCGCGCGGCTCTCCGTCGTCTTCCCAGTGCTGGCCGTGTTGCAAAACCCTCCCACCTTCCCCGGAAAATACCAGCGGGGACCCAAAACCCACTGCCCCTCGGCTGCGGGGCTGGAGGTGGGTGCGGGCAGGGTGGGTTTACCGCCAGCCCGGAGGTGAAGGAGCAGCGTAGGGGCGTCCCCGCGCTCCGCTCCGCCTGCCCCGGCCCAGCTCGGCGCCTCGGAGCTGCTTTCCTGCCCCAGTGCTCGGGAGAGCCATGTCCAAAGGTCCCTCTCGTGTCTCGCCATCCCTCCGCAGGGGCACGGAGGAGGATGGAGACGGCGGAGCCTTCCCCCGCCGGTATTTGCATGAGCGGTTTCCTGGTTGTTTGACCCCGGGTCTGGCAGCGCTGGGGCCGGTTGGGAAGGCACCGGCTGCTCCTCGCTCCCTGCCGCAGCCGCTTCGTGCCAGCCCGGTGGCGGGTTGGCCCCGGAGCAGGGTTTGGGGGGGTCTGCTGGGATGGTGGGTTTGGCTGCAGGGGTGGAAACGGGCCGGTGCGTGGTTCTTACGCAGCAAACCTTCCCCGGGCGAGCGATTTCCCGGGCAGCGCCCACCCTCACGCGAGATCCCGGCGCTTGTCAACAAAGCTGCGAGTGAGGAGGCGCGAAGGGACGGACGCCCTGCCGGTGGCTCACGCCGTGGCCCGGGGGCTTCTGGTGTCTCCCCCAAATCTTGGGGCACACTGCGTCCCGCTGCTCTGACGCTTTTCCGAGGAAATTTTCCACCTTCCTGGGTCTCGCTGAGGAAAACGTTCCCTGGAGGATGTGGTTAAGTGATGGGTGCTGCTGAGTGCTAGGGCCTGGGTGAAGCTGCTTTGAGGTGATTGTCTTAACGGGGGAACGCCGGGGTCTGGCGAGGTGTGCGGGATCAGGGGAGCCCCCCCCCCCCGTTTCCCAGGGAGCCAGAGACTGTGCCAGCAGCGTATACAAAATATTTTGGAAACAAACAGATGGCTTGTCGAGACTTGGATGGCGAGGAGAGCACTTGGAAGCGAGGAGGCAGAAATACCTTGACGTTGCCTTTGGAGAGCAGGAGGCTGACGTGGCCGAGGTGTGGCAAGGGGCGGGCGCCCGGCGCTGCGCGGGCACCTACCCCAGCTCCGCGGTGCCGCCGCCGGAGAGCCCGCTGCCGCCGCACGCCGAGCAGCTCCCGCTTCCAGGGGCGCTGTTGATAAGGAGGATGAGTGACGGCTGCGCGGGTGCCGGGGAGGTCTGTCTGGGACGGGGGGCGTGCTGTGCCATGGCTGTGGGTGCCAGCAGAGAGCGGGCAGCCCCGTGGAGCGGTTGGGGTGTCTGTGCACTGCCTTCGGGCTTTTGTAGGCTCTGGGTGTCCCCCCAAGGTCTTGCTGAGCTTTGCACGGTGCTGGGCATGGCCGGAAAGCCTCTTTGGGGGGTGGCAGTGGTAGGGAGGCTTTGGGTGAGGAGCAAAGCCGTGAAGGCAAACCAGGACCCGGCAGGAGCCTCCGCGGTGCCCGTGGGCACGAGCCAGGGAGTGCTGGTTGCTGCTGAAATGGGCTCTGCTCGGCCGGGGCTGTGCGGGCAGAGGACGGGCAGAGCTGTGGGGGTGAGGTAGGACAGGGAGAAGGATGAGTCCAGCAAAGTCCCTTCTCCAGGGCTGCTCCTGAATGCCGTGGTGGGCCCCGAGGAGGGCCGTGGCTCCTGACAGAGGAGGGTGTGCGTGCAAACGAGGCCAGCAATGGCTCCTCCAGCCCATCCGTGTCTCCTTGACCTCGAGTGGGCTGTGGCTCCTCCGAGCCCTGATGGGTTGGATACACATCGCTGTCGTGCACTCGCTGTTGCTCATGTTCATCCCCGCGTTCCCTCGTGGGCTGCAGCTCACGCCGAGCGATGCTGACCTGGCTCTCGGCCTGTCCCAGAGCCTTCCAGGGAGTTACAGAACTCACCCCCACCTCTTGTTTCAGGAGAGCGCGAAGGTGCTGCGGCTGACCCTGCCGAATGACCTCCCGGGCGAGCGGCGTGAGCAGGCGAAGCAGAAGGTGGGTCACCGCGCACCTCGGGGCGGCTAACGCAGCTCTGGGAGGTGACTGGGGAGGGGGAGCGGTGTTTGGTGGAGGATCAGTCACTTTGTGAACTAGAAAACTCCCCTCTTGGTCTGTTAAACGTTTTGGTGCTGGCTCCGAGGCCGCGTTCCGCTGCGAGAGCGAGCGGTGCTCATTTGACCGGTGAGCTGTGCCAGTCTCACCTCACCGAAACCTCTGCGCCTCTGTCCCTCGCAGCCGGTGGGAAAAGCCTTCGCCATGGTGGCCAACAGATCCAGCAACGGTCACTCCCTGGCCTCCGAGTGCATCAAATCCAACGACGGCGACGAGGAGATCATCAAGGTACGGTCCCTGCTCCCTGCCTCCGTGGAGGAGGAATTTGTTTAATAAGTGGGACTGGGAAAAAGGGTTTGGTCTGAAGTTACACCGGCAAAACACTCCCGTGGGGCGGGCGGGGGGCTTGGCGCAGCGCTGCTGGTGTGGTGGGGGGCGCAGGGGAGACCTGCGGACGGCGTGACTGGGGGGCGGTGGGGTCCAGCGTGCCGACCCCTGCGGAGCTGGGCTGGCCGCAGTCGGCACGTGCTGACCGGCCGCTGCCGTCTCTCCCCGGCAGGTTTATCTCAAGGCGCGGGCCGAGGGCAGCGCCAACCACGAGGAACACGTCAACCAGCTGAAGAGTGAAGTTCGTTACATCCAAGAGGTAGTTAACGTCCATGGGGGGGGGGCTCAGGCTCATGCGTCGCTGCCTGCACCCGCGGGGGCTTGTGGTGGGGGTCCGGGGCGCTCCGCTTCCCCCGGGGACGCCCCATGGGGTTCCACACGGCACTCGAGCCCCGGCTGAGCCCCAGCTGCTCCGGCAAACTGGCAGTGGAGCTGAACCCTCCAGTTTGTTGACCTGCCCATACAGGGCAGTAGTCTAATCAAGCGCCATAAATTAATTCAGCCTGACTAATTGCTCTGCTATATGGACTGAATTTGAAGAGAATTGCGTGATGACTTTCCCCCAAGGCTGTCCCCTGCATGCCTGGGTGCGGCACAACCGGAGCCTCTCGTTAAAAGGCAGTTTCTTTGGTATGTCTCATCTCCCAAAGTAAACTGGATGATGAGACGCTGGGAGGATTAACCCTTCCCTCTGCTCCTGGTGGGGATGTTATTTCTGGAGAGCTGGTTGCAAGGCACGGAAGCGGTTGCACGCGTGGTCTGCTCTGGGCAGCTTCACTCAGCCTAAAAAAATTAAAAGCGGGGGGAAAAAAGCCAACCCAAATCTATTTAAATTTGGGTTTGCTCTCCTGGGGGAGTTCCTGAGCCGGGTGCTGGCCCCAGGGAGCAGCGAGGGGCAGATCTGCGAGGGCAGCGTCCAGGTCTCTTACCTCATCCTCCTGACTCCTCTGCCAAAACACGTTTTCCCCTGAAAGCAAACAGCCTGTTCCCGCTGCGCCCACCCAGGGATGCGCCCGGTCCTTCCCGCTCCCGGGGCTTCGGCTTCAGCTCTTCTGATTTGAGCTTCCCCGTAGCTCCCCTCAACTCAAGTGGGTTTTAAAGAGCCTCTGAGCAAAGTTGGGTGGGATTCGGCCCTCGTCCGGCCGCTCAGGCTGTGCCTGGCCCTGTCAGAACAGCTGACGCAGCATAACCCTGCAGTGCGACTTCATCCTGAATGAGAAAACCAGAGAGTGAGCTAAACCAGTAAGTCACGGTGGTGGTACCAGTCTGTCGCACCCCAGAAGATACTGGAGGTGTCTTGGTCCAGCTGGATCAAAGTCTTGGATCGCTGTCCCCGGGTTGAGAGCGCGATTGCTGCCCCGAGAGCTCTCGCCGTGTCCTGCCGCTGCCCGATCCCCGGCACACTGCTTCTCCCCAGCGCCTCGGGCATCCGAAATCCTGGGACAGGAGCGAAGCCACGCTGTTACTGCTCTGAGAAAGCTTCTCCTTGAAAAGCGTTGGGGCAGCGTTGGCTGTGAGAGCTGTAAATCACTCCTCTGGCTCGCTCGCTCTGACTAATTCGAGTAGCTGCAAGTCAGGACTCTGCTTGCCGGCGTCCCGCGGCGGCGTGGCAGCTGGGAGCTGAAGGGTCTTCTCAGCGCTCCGAGGCGCAGTCGATGACTAACGCGGGAAAAATCAGTAACCTCTCCCCATTATTGCTGCTTTTTAAAAAAAGGTTTTGATTATCTTTTTCTTCCCCCCCCCACCCCATGATGGTGCGGGCCAGCTGCCTCGCAGGGATCGTGTCCTCCAGGGACGGTGCTGCTTGCAGGCAGGGCTGTAGCAAACCCAGAGGGTCAGGCTGGCGGAGAAGCCATCGACTGCCCATGGGCGCAGGGCACCGAGCGGCCGCCGTGCCTGCCTCTGAGTGCTGTTAGGCTGAGTGACGCTGCCCATGCAGATCAAGCTAAATTGCCTTGCCTTTGCCAGGCTAGAAGTTCTTTGAAGAAGCTGCGGGAAGACTTAAGTAGTAAACTTGAGAACAGACAAGGAGATAAACAGCACGCACAGGTAACGGGAGCATTTCTCGGGCGTTAAATGGCATTGGCTAATTAAAACAATGTCATCTTCGGGTCCGGAAAATGATAGAAGGGGCCTTAAAGCTCGAGGCGCTGGTGGCAAACGAAAGCTGCCTTGGCACCGTTAACAGGCAAACCCCAAGAGCCGCACGAGCACGTACGAGGAGTCAGTGAGCAGAACGCGCCGGCTGGGCGGGTGCAGCGCTGCGTGCCCCTCTGTGGGGAGCCCCTCTGCGGGGAGCCCCCGGGCTCGCCTTGCTGCGGCGCCCCAGAGCTCGCTGCCTGCATGTGACCTCGCGCCAGCGGCCGCGCCGCCCGGCGTCACATCCCCGTCCATCTGTCCTTTGCTTCCGCAGGTCACGTTGGAAAAGCAGAACGGGAGCTGGCTGTGCCCCGAGAGGCTGCGCGCCGAGCCCTGGGAGGACCAGGTACGGAGTTAAGAGGGGGATTTCAGCGCTGTGCAAAGAAATATGGGGTTCAGTTTGATTTCTTCAAATAATTTCCAAGCTGTTCCGCACGCCATCGGGGGCTCCAGCAGCAAACCCCGCCGTCTTTATATCAGGGTGAGATCAGAAACGGAGCACAGCTCTATCAGAGCAGTTTAAATGTGCACGGTGGGTCTGTGCACCTCTTTGCCCCAGAGCTTTCCAGCAGCAGGGATAAGGGGAAGCTTCAGCTGGTGAATATTTCCCATGCTCTGGGCTGGGGTTTCGGGCTGGTTGCTGCAGCCCTGCGTCCCGGTGCGGGGTTTCAGGTTGCCCAAGCACGGATCAGGATGGCATCCTGCAAGCAGGGCTTGGAAGGCACCCAAAGGATACTGCGCGCGTTATCTGCCGGGCTGGAAGCTGCCACTGGCGCGTGGGTGGCGAGGACAGGAGCGCCTCTCCTCCCCGGGCTTTGTCACCGCTGCCCACGTTGGGGTGGGGGGCTCCTGTGGTACCTCCCGACTGCTCATCCTGCCCTGTCCCCGTCGCCGCAGGAGGAGGACTGCTCGGGGGAAGATGTGGAAAAGATCCGGCAGACAGCGAAGAGGCTTTTCACGCGGCTGCAGGAGGCTGAAAAGCGCCATCAGTTGGAGAAGAAAGCCTTTGAGGTGACTGCGCTGCCCACGTCTCTGCTGGGAAAGGGCAAATTTGGGTTTGTTTTGGTGTGGTTTTAGTTTTTGGAAGTCTGCACGGGCTGAATCCGGGCTGCTGGAGGTGTCTGCCTTTGGTGTGTGCTGTTAGAACACAGCGGGGAGTGCGGAGCGGGTCAGACCCCAGGGCACTGCTGGGCCCGTGGCACGGGGCGCCTCGCCTGCTGAGTGGTGCTGCCCAAGCTGCCACCTCTGCTTCCCTCCTGTCCCCAGCCCTGGTGATTAATGGTTCCCTTCAGTGTGTTTTCTAGTGACTGCTCATGTCCCGGATGGGCTGGGCCTGACCGCGTCACCCCGCAGCTCTGAGCGCTGGTGACAGCGGTGACGTCCTGCCTCGTGTCCTGTCCCACAGACCAAACTGGTCCCAGCAGCCCTGGGGGGTTCCCTGCAGCAGGACAGGGGACAGTGTCTGCTGGGGAAGTGGGTTTGAGCAGCAACCGCTTCCTCTGGCACGGGGACGTCCGCCTGCCTGCAGCGGTGACACACGCCCCGAGGACGTCCTTGCGCGCAGGGAGTCGCGTGGTCTGGTGGCATTTTGGGGTCTTTAGTCAGCTGTGACGCTGGCTGTGGGCTCTGCGCCCCGCTGGGCCTTGGGACGGGTGTTTGGCAGCTGCTGATCCTGCCGGCGCTGCCCAGATGTTCTCGGTGTGCTTTGTCTGAGCCTGCTCTCCAGCCGTGGGGACCCACAGGGACACCCTTGTCCCTTCTCGACTCCCAAGCCACTGATGCAGGTGTGGGCTGGCTGTCGAGGTCACTTCCTTGGGCTGGTGGCCCACGAGGAGCCCTCCGAGAGCCCCAGCGCGCACGTGGCTGAGAACCACCGCGTCTCCGGCGTTCGAGGAGCCTTCATTGCCGCAGCGTTGAAGCTCTCACTCCTTTGAAGTGCTTTGAAGCCGGGAGCTCTGAAGCAGCTCCTCTCTCTGAAGCACACGGGGCTGTTTGCTGAGAGACACCCGGCTGCCTGTGGCAAACCCCACCTGCCGAGGCTCCCAGAACGGTGCTGGGGAGAGGGGCTCCGGGCGCGCGAGGGTCGGGGGTAAGGGTGTCTCTGTCTGGTTTGCAGAGGACGGTCGCGCAGTACCAGGAGGAAGCGGAGCGGACGAGCTCTGCCCTGCAGAGAGCGGAGAAGAGCGTGGTGGAGAAGGAGGTGGAGGTGGATGAGCTGCAGAGGCTCCTGGCAGGGATGGAGAAGGTACCAGCCCTGAAGCTGCTGTGGTGGGGCTGATGGGATAAGCAGGGAATGGGCAAGCCCGATGGTGATGAGTTTGGCAGTGCTCAGCACAGCCCCTGCACCGAGGGGTTGAACTTCCCAACCAGATCAGGCAAAGCCAGCTGCTGGGAACGCCGCGAGTCGCCCGTTGCTGATTTAGACTTGCATTGCTCAGGTCTAGAAGAGCTGGTCGGTCTGTGCAAGCTCTTCCAGGTATCCTGGAAACGAGCGCGCAGTCTAGACAGCCGCCCGGTTCTTCTGCTCGTGGGGGCATTAACACAACCTCCAGCCTTGATTATGGTTTATTTTAGCTGTGGTCAGCTCATACTACTATTAAAGTCATAAATCTAACAGTGCAGGAGGAGCGTGAAGCGAGCTGGGACGGAGCTGGGAGCTGGCCCGGCAGCGGGGAGGGGGACGGGCTGGTGCCTTGCCTGTATCCCAGGGGTAAAGGAGTGGGACGGCGGCTGTGGGTCACCTCTGCGGCTGCCCTTGTCTGTCTGCCTCTCACATGTAAATGCAGCGCTGGTGAAAACAGCCGCAGATGGAGAGGGGAGGCTGAGCTGCGCCCGCCCGGCTCCCCGGGCGTTAGGAGCATGTGTTGCGACTTGTTTCCCTGCGCGTAACTCGGCCTCGCTCTGCCGCAGGAGCACAGGAGTTTGCTGCTGAAGATGAAAGAAGGCGAAGCCGAGCTGGCAAGGCTGAGAAGCGTGGAAGGTGACAAGCTCGCCGAACAAGACCGGTGAGGCTCGGCCTGCGGCTCGGCTGCCAACTCCGGAGCAAGCCCACGCCGCTGGGTCGGGGTGTCAGCTCGCTGGGGCATGACTGCACATTCCTGCGAAGGGCGTGCTCGCTCTCCGGCTTGCAAAACAGCACCCTGCTCCCAGGAGCTGACTAATCCCCAAATACCTGCCGTGGTTCTGCCCCGCTCCCAGAGATCTGGAGCTGGGCTGCCCGGACACCTCCGGCGGCCCCGCTGCGGGCTGGGAGCCCGGGGCAGGTCCTGCCCTGCTCGGGAAGCCTCCGGAGCAGCCGATTCTCCCCGTAATGTCGGATTCGTTCCACCCAGCCGGTATCCCTGTGCTCCAGGGGCTAATTGGTGCTGGCTTGTTTCTGGAAGGCCTTGTTTGTGGCCTGACTCTTCCTGATGTTCCTGTGGCCCTGCAGCCTGTGGTTGCCAGCCTTTGTGGCTCCTGCTTGAATAGGTTTTGTCTCCTTACGTCGTCTAGTCAAAATATTCTGAGGCCTGTGCGGCTGAGGAGGAGACCTGGCTGATCCAAAGCTGCTCTGGGCAGAGCTGGGTGGGTGCTGGGACACCATCCGATGGCTCCTGGACCCTCTCCTCTCCTTCTCCCAGGTCAGCCCAGCTGGAGAAGGAGGTGGCCATGCTCCGGGAGAAGATCCACCATCTGGATGACATGCTGAAAAGCCAGCAGCGCAAAGTCCGCCAGATGATCGAGCAGGTGAGAGGAGTGGGGCTGGGGTGGGAGGACTGAGGAACCGAGTCTGGGAGGACGGGAGAAAGAAGAGAAAGGAGGAAAAAATGACATCTCTGAAGCTGCTGGGAAGCAGAGAGTTGCTGGTTTGTGGGGCTGAGTCCCTCTGCAAACCCAAGGGACACAAGTTCAAAGGCAGCCTGGAGCCCTGTCCTGCAGCTGGGGCTGACCTGGGGTGACAGCCCTGGCTGGGGAGGGTGTAAAAAGGGTGTAAAAAGGGTGTAAAGGGATGCTGAGCACCCGGCTGGGCCTGCCCGAAGCGTGAAGTCTCAGGCTGTGTGAGCAGAGGCTCCTTCACCTCAGGCTTCATTCTCAGGCTTAATTTGAGGCTTTTTTGGATTGTTTTTTCTGCAGACCTTGGAGTTCAGGCTGTGGGTGTCAACAGGCAGGAGCAGCTGCTCTCCTTCCTGGGCGTTCCCCAGAGGGATTTTCAGCTGCCGCCAACTTTTCTCTTACAGCTCCAGAACTCCAAAACGGTGATTCAGGCCAAAGATGCCATGATCCAGGAGCTGAAGGAGCGAGTCGCTTACTTGGAGGCTGAGGTGTGTCTTGGTGGGGCCGTTTCGGGGGGTTCTTGGAGCTGGTGTGATGGTGCCCAGCACAGCCAGGACTCTGGAGCAGCTGTGAGCTCCAGCTGAGTCCAAACGAATCTCATCAAGCACATTGCTCTGGCAGAAAAACCCCTCTTGCTCACAAAGCTGCCGCTGAATGCGTGCGTGTCGGAAATTCAAATGGCATCCCAGCCTCCAGGAGTGTACCCGGTGTCAAACCTCTTCTTTTTTGGAGAAAAATGAGCCAGTACTGACAGTTCCAGCATTGTCTTCCCTCCTCAGGGACTCGTTTTGCTGATTTCTGCGCGGGGCCAGTGCGTGTGCCACCGCCTGTCCCCAGCTCCCCGCGGCTAACGGCGGCTCTGTCTCTTGCAGAACCTGGAGATGCACGACCGCATAGAGCACTTGATCGAGAAGCAAGTCAGCAGGGGCGGCCACAGCTCCAGAGTGCGCTCCAAGTCGGAGTACGTGAGCAGGTAGGTGGGGAGCACGAACCCCCCAGCTCTGGGGGCGCTGCCTGGCTGGCCACGCCTTGTCCGGGGCAGGGGGAGCAGAGATAACGCTGGACTCGGGGATGCTCTGCTGGGTTTTCCTGTTTGCAGGGAGGTCTCTGTTCCTGCATCCCTCCTTCAGGGGAGGAGAGGTCCCTCCTGTGGGTGGTTTTGGGGGGAGCCATCACCAACCAGGGCTGCAGAACCCTCTCCCGCAGGTTTTCCCCCCAAAGCCCAGCCAGTTCACCTGAACAAATCCTCTCTCCCCCGCAGCAAAAGGCTGACAGGCCCCAAGCCGCTGCCGCTCATTCGAGTAGTGGAAACATGAATTCCGAGGGCCGGTCCGAGCTGAAGACTCTCCTCTTGTTATCGTTGACTGGATTTCCCTGCTTGACTGCCGTCCTCTGGCCTCCGTGCTCCTGGTGTCGGCGGAGGGCTGCGCCCTGGAGAACTGTGGCAGCCGAGGACAGACGTAGCCGGGGCAGTCCTGGCAGAGGAAGGAGGTTTGCGAAGCGTCCACATTGCTGTCCCCACTGGGTCCTGAGGTCACAGGGATGCCAGTTTGGAGGCTGGGACCAGTCAGCCCCAGCGTGGACATGGTGGCTCTCTGGCTGGAGAGCCAGGCTCGCTTTCCCTGGGCAGTCCTGGGTTTGCCGGGGTTGCTCTGGGAGAGCAGCCTTTGCTTCTGAAGGGCCTTGTCCGAACAGAGCCCTCCCATCAGCTTGCAGCTTGCCAACACGGACCTGGGGTTTAACCTTTTTTTTTGGATTAAGATGTAAAAAATACAATCCCAAGATTCACTCTCACAAAGATGAAAGAAAATCCTCCTGAAACCGGACTCCTTCCTACGACAAACCCAATGGTGACAAGTTGGGAGCCTCCACCTCCGATCTCCAGCGCATATCTGGCTGCTCCGGACTTGGCAAA
Organism: Podargus strigoides; assembly: GCA_028020825.1. Lineage (NCBI taxonomy): Eukaryota > Metazoa > Chordata > Aves > Caprimulgiformes > Podargidae > Podargus > Podargus strigoides. The sequence goes on from CM051654.1 coordinate 436,323, forward strand.
AGGCTCACCTGGCCCAAAATTCCGTGTATCACCGTGCTTTTCCACCAGCGTAGAGAAACGGTACCCGACCTACATCTAGTGTTTGAACCCAGAGGCTGTTGGGTTTCTTACCTGTATTTATTTCAATAAATTATTGGTGTCTTCCAATGACGTGGAGACAGGCATGATTGCTGCTGTCCACCTCCGTGGGGCACAGCTGAGGACAGCCTGTCCCATGTTTGAACTGGAAAATACCAACCAGCTTCCTCTGGGCTCACCAGTTACTCCCTGTCCTCAGGAGCGGAGCGTGGCTACAGCTAGAGGGAAATCGTTGGTGTTTGAATACAGAAATACACGTGCCTTAATCCCTCCGCCTGCCCTGGCTTCAATCCGTGGGAAGGGGGTGGGTGCTGGGCCGCGTGGGAGGGGCTCCCTGCGCCTCAGGGTGCTTCTGTGCACCTCCTTCTCTCTTCTCTTTTTCTTGCGGGTGGGTTGAGCTCTGCCCGATGTCCCCCTCCCTGGCCTGAGCGAGCCCAGGCCGTGTCCGGTGCCCTCATCATGGGCTGCCGGGGCGGTGAATGCCGTGGGCACAGCCCATGCGCTGGCGTGGAGCGGTGCCCTGTGGCTGCCCTCTGCGGGGGGTGGCAGCCGGGCTCAGGGGGAGAGGTGGCTCTGTGAACTGCAGCTGCTCCGCTGTCCCCCGTGGCACATTTCCAGGGGCCCGGAGAGCAGCCTGGCAGCAGCTCCCTTTGTGGGGTGTGAGCTGGGCTCCAGACCGGGACTCGTCGGTGCCCCCCGGGTGTTCCCGCTCCACGCAGCGGCCTGTGCCCCCCAGGCAGCCGGGCCTGCAGTGAGGGGCCCTGCCGCACGCCCCCTCCGGCCTGGGCCGCTGGAGAGGCCCGCCGGGCACAGCGCCCCCGTTGCCAAGGCGACAGCGCGGGCGCGGCACCACACCTCCCAGCAGGCCTCGCTCCCGCCGCGCCGGACTACATTTCCCAGCGTGCCCCGCGCCGGGGACACCCCCCGCACTACATTTCCCGTCGTGCCCCGCGGAGGCGGGGGGCGGAGCCGTACGGTGGCCGACGCGGCGGCGGTCGCGTGACGGCCCGGCCGGGCGCTGCTCGCCAAGATGGCGGACGAGGAGGGCGAAGCGCTGCTGCGCTCAGCGGCGGCGCCGCACCGGAACGGCGGCGGGGAGGGGGCCCCGGCGGGGCCGGGCGGCCCCCGCGTAGTCCGCATCGTCAAGTCCGAGTCCGGTTACGGCTTCAACGTCCGCGGTCAAGTGAGCGAGGGCGGCCAGCTCCGGAGCATCAACGGCGAGCTGTACGCCCCGCTGCAGCATGTCAGCGCCGTGCTGGGCGGCGGGGCCGCCGACCGCGCCGGGGTGCGCAAGGGGGACCGCATCCTGGAGGTGTGAGTACGGGGGGGCCGCCGCCCCGCTGCCCTGCCCGGCCTGGGGGGCTGCCGGGCCGCGCCGCAGCCCCCGCCGCTGCGGGAGGGCCGAGCCTTGGGGGGGGCTGGGGGGGGCTGTGGGAGCCTGTGGCGGGGGGTCGGGGGGCTTCCCCTCGCTGGGGGCGTGGGGGGGCGGCTGGACCTCGCTAGGGGCTTGGGGGGGGCCGGTTTGCTCCCCCCTCACCAGGGGTCAGGGGGGACCCCAGTGGGGGCCCTGTGAGGGGCTGCGTTGGGCTGCCCAGGTGCTTTGGGGACCCCTGGGGAGGGGGTCTGGTCGGGTCTCCTCTTACTGGGGGCTTTGGGGAGCCCCTGCTGGGGGGACAGGGCCAGGTTCCTCTCACTGGGAGCCCTTAGGGGGTCTGGGGTCCCCTCGCTGGGGGCTTTGGGGAGCCCTGAGAAGGGGGCTGGGGCAACCCCTTATCCCCAGGGACCCCTCTGTATGGAGGGGGGTGTGGGCTGTCCTCATCTTCCCGAGGGTTTTAGGGTACCTCTTCTAACAAAGGGGTGTGGGGCAGCATCTTCCTCCCTGAGGGATTTGGGGGACCCCTTTGGGGGCGGAGGGACACAGTCCCTCCATCGCCCCCCCATTTTTTGGGGGGTTCTTTAGAGGATCCCCTTCTTCATGGGGTGTGTGGAGGGATGGGGGGTCACAGCCTCAGGACAGACCCCCTCCCTTGGAGGGTGAATGTGGGGTCCCCTTCCTCAGCTCATCCCTGGGGAGATTCTGCCCCCCACCTTTGCTTTTGGGGGCTCATGGGCAGTGGAAGTACCCATGGGGCTGGCGGGAGGGGGCGGCCGCGGTGGGGAGCTCCTGGAGAAAAGATCCCTGGTGAGGGGGGGAAGCAGGTTGGGAGACACGAGAGGAGGTGGCTGGAAGGAAGGGGGGGCTCACCCTGAGGAAGTGGGGTGGGGGAGAGCACGGGGAAGGACCCGTGGCGGGCAGAAACTGGGTGAGCCCACGGGTGCCCTCGCAGAGAGCTGGCAGGGGCTGGGATGAGGTGTGTGAACCTTCCTCCGGTGAGTGGGACCCTGGGTCCCCAGCGTGGGATCCCTCCTGGGGCGGGCAGGGGGTGTGACACGACGGGATTACCCCCGTGGGCACGGCTGGGCACAGAGCCCCCCGGGATGGAGCCGGGGCCGCGTGTCCTGTCAGAGATGGAGGCGCAGGGATGGGACTCGCTCTGCGGGACCGCGCAGCGGTTGTCGCTTGACAGCAGGAATTGTGAGCCTGGAAACCTCGGGAATGCTTCAGCAGGGCTGGGACTGATCCTTCCTCCCCAAAACCCCCACGCTCGGAGCCCTCCCGCAGCCTCAGCCCCTCCAGGGGTGTTTTCCCTTCGCCCTGTGGTTCCTGGGGCTGCTCCTGCCCGCGCCGTCCCATCCCTCCCGCTCCTTTGTACTTCATGCTGAGTTGGTTAAGTTCAATTACTTATTAATTACAGGGATTTCGTGGCAGCAGGAATGCTTTGCTGCCGGCCTCGGCGGGGTGTGAAGAGCAGCAGCGGGTGTTTGGGCCCCGCGGAGGAGCTCTGTCCCCTCTGTCCCACCAGCCCGTGGCCTCCTGCGGACACGTCCCTCCTGGGCTCCGCTCTCCTGTGTGACCCAAATACTTCAGGCTTTGATTTTTCCCGTGCAGAAGAGCTGCTGGGGGGGGCAGATCTCCTTGGGAGAGCGGCGCTGATGGGCGCAGGGCGCTGAGCTGCGATCTCCGCCGCGGTGGGGACGGGCTTAGAACGCTGTGTGTGAAACCAGAGGTAGGTTTGGGGGTTCAGTGGCCGGCGTGAGGCGAGGGCACGACCTTCAGGCTGCGTGGAAGAGCAAAGACCTGCAGATAAGGATGGTTCCCGAGGGGGGTTGCTGCAGGCTCTGCACCCCCTCCCCGCGGCAGGGAGCTGAGGGATGAGGGCTCTCCTCTGGCTGTGTCTCCCGGGAGAAGGCGCTTTTAATTTGCCCGTGGATCCTCTTGTAGCGCTGCCAAGTTGGCTCTCGCCCTTCTCCGGTGTCGGCTCTCGCTTTCCTTAACCCTAAATCAGCCCAAAAAACCCCACGTGGTGCTGGCGGCGCGAAGCCCCCGTGTCTCTGCCGAGGGGACGCCGGTTCCCCCTGGCTCCGTTCAAATCCCCCTCCCGCCAGGCAGTCCCAGCGTGGCTGTGAGTCCGAGTGGAAAACAATAAAACAAGGCTCCAAAAATAGCTCTGATTTCCCTTCCTTTCCCCAGCAGCACCCTGCGCACAATGGCGGGGGTGGGGTTCCCCGTCCGACGCCGGGGCCCGGTTCGGGAGGAGCCGCCGGCGGTGCCGCGGACCCCGTGCCGTGGCCGAGTGCCGGAGGTAGGGGCAGGCTGGGCTCTCTCTGAACAGGGCGGTTGTTTCCGAGCGGGGTTTTGCTTCCACCTCCCGCCGCCCGGAGCAAACTGCCCTGGGAGAGAGGGGTTTTTTTGGAGGAAGGGCCCGAGAGATGAGATGCTTCCCAGCCCTGGGCACCCCAGGGTGTTTGGGTGCTGTCCCAGGGGTTGTTGGCAGTCCTGTCCTCGCCATCCCTGGCTGCACCGCGCTCCCGGCCCCACCGTGGGGCTCTCCGTGCTTTCGAAGGCTGCTTTTGCAACACGGCTACGGCGCTAATCTCCTTAGCTGGCTGTGTGTTTGTGGGTGTTGAGGGCACTGGAGACAGACAATGAAAGCTAATTTCGTTCTTGATTATCGCCCTGAATGACAATCATAACTAATCCTGACAGGGAAGGAGATCTCACCGGCGCTCGCTCCGTTTGCAGGGCAGCTCGCTCAGAAACACTGGAGCAGCCAAAGAGGGGATTTGTCCTCGCGTTGTGACCCGTGTGCGGCGGAAAGCTGTGACTGCGAGGGTCGGGGGTGCCGTACCCCCAGTCTCCCTCGCTCATTCCGGCACCCGGAACGCCTGGAGCGGTCGCAGCCGGGAACGTGACCCCGTTCCCACCACCGCGCTCTCTCCTGGCCTTGAGATAACGAAGCGAACGGGGCGGTGCCCGTGGGAACGGCTCCCGGTGGCGGAGGGACACGGGGGACGCACCGGATGGTGGGAAACCAAAGCCGCTGTCGCAGGCTTGGACTTGGGTGCCAGCAGCTTGAGCTGACCCTGGTCGAGGGAAGGAACGGAGTCGTCACGTTGGTCACCCCGGCGCACCCCGGGCGGTGTTTTCGGTGGCGTGGAGCCGTTGCAGCGGCGTTAACTGGGTCGGGAAGGGAGAGGGATGAAGATGATGAGGCTGGGGAAGCCATCCCGCCCCGCCGTGCCCGGTAAGCTCATTACCGCTCATCCTCGCTTCCCCAGCCTCTGCCGAGGAGCTGCTCTGTCGCTGGGTCTGCTCTTCGGCTCCTCGTCCTTCGTCAGCCCCTCTCGGAGCAGGGAGGAGCCCGTCGCCGCTGCTCTGCTCTCGGCACCGCGTTCAAACCTCTCCCGGGGCTGGATACTGGTGAGAGCTGGTGTGGTGCAGGCTGGAGCACTGGGAGCTGCTGGGGTGGCGGAAGAGCGAGGCCGTAACGAAGACCCGGGCGGTTTCTGGGTGTTCTCGGACGGTTTGTCGGCTGGGTCGGCCTTTGCCCGCACAGGGCCCAGGCGGGCTGTGGTCTTCATCTCCAAGGAAGCTTCTTGCAGCCTTTCTCGCAGCACGTTTCCTCGGCGTCCCCTGGCAGACACATAGTTGGGCAATTTTAAGAAGTCTTTGCAGAAAATGAGTCATTCAGCGCGCAAATGGGAGAAGTGAAATGTTCTCCTCTGTGTCGCGGGGATCTTGCATCGGCAGGAGGGGGAATTTTCCTTTGTGGAACACGTGCTTGGTCCTCAGGGTCTCCTGGAGCACATCAGCGATTCCTCTTCTTGCTGGGACCAGGACAGCGATCCTGGGTCCGGACACAGCCGGTGAGCGAGGTGTTTTCCACGCTGGACTGGTGGTGGGAGCAGGTTTGGGGAGCGAGCGGGGTCCGTCAGCAGCTCATCCCCCTTCCAGCCAGGGACCGGGCCGGCCCGTGGCTGCTGCTCGCCATCTCAGCCAAGTGCTTTGGGAACTCGGTCCCAGAGAGGCTTTTAAATTCGTGGCAGTGAACAAACACTGCTCTGCTCTGCCCCCAGCAGGGGTTTTGTGTGGCAGGAGCTTGCTGAACCACGGGATGGAGATGCCTCTGGGACTCCCGGAGCTTGGCTCCCCCCGTAGCACCAGGCGAGCCCCGACGGGCGCGTGCCGAGCTGCCAGCGCTGGGTTTTGCCCGTGCAGGGGTGTCAGCGTGCAGCAAAGCCTACCATGGCCTCGGGTCGTGGGCCGGAGTCTCAGCCCAGGCCTGTCCTGGCGGATCTGCGGCACCGTGCTGGACTCTGGGCTGCGGCGCGGCAGAAAGGAGCCAGAGCCAAGCGATGGTTGACGGGGAGCAGGAATGTCAGGAATGCTCTGGAGGTGGCTGGGGTAGGTCTGGGGTCTCGGAGCTCCTGGAGGGCTTGGGCTGAGCTCCTGTGGTCAGGTCGGAGCCGTTTAGGAGGCAGAAGCACGTTACCGCTGCGGCAGCGCCCCGGGGCTGGCCGGGACGGGGCAGAGCCGCTCACCCAGAAGGAACCGAAGCGGCCGCGTGTCTCCGTTGCACAGCGCCGGTGTGGGGCTGCTGGTGGGTGCCATGTCCTGGGGGACAGAAATCACCCCCCTTTGCTCTCCGAGCCCCCTTGCCTTCTCATTCCTGATCACCTGGGAGCTTCAGTGCAGGGGTAGGGAAATCCCTTACGTGCTGGAGCTGTGGTGGACTGGGAGACGGGCGTTGCTGAAGCAGAGCAGCCTGTGTTACGCCGTCGGTGTTCTCACCCCGGTTCTGTGATCTCCTTGCGTTTGCCTTTCGCTGATGGGAAAAGCTTTGCTGTGTGGGTACGAACGTGCCGTGCTGTGCCACTGAGAAAGGTACAACTGCAAAACCGTGTTCAGTATCCAAGGGGGTGAGAAGTTCGAGCTGTGCCTGAAGTCATTAAGTGTAATTCAGTAACTAATAACCCGAGGAGTCATCAACAGGAAATATTTGTGGAGGCTGGACTGGAGGAATGGGAGCAACTGGAGCGAATGGGAGCAAGTGGAGCGGTGGATTTTGAAGGGAAGGAGAGGGGTGATGGCTCTTGGGGCTGGTCCCGCCGTGCTTTGGGGGCTCACAGCTCCTCTGCTTTCTCTTTCGCAGGAACGGGGTGAATGTGGAAGGAGCAACACACAAGCAGGTGGTGGACCTGATCCGTGCTGGAGAGAAGGAGTTAATCCTGACGGTGCTGTCCGTGCCTCCCCACGAGGCCGATAACCTCGACCCCAGCGACGACTCCTTGGGGCAGTCGTTCTACGACTACACGGAGAAACAAGCCGTGCCCATCTCCATCCCCACCTACAAGCACGTGGAGCAGAACGGCGAGAAGTTCGTGGTTGGTACCGGCTTGGGGGTGTTTCCTGTGAGCTTTCGCGTTCGTACCTCGGGTTTCACACCGCTCCCAGCACACCGAGTGCAGCGGGGGTCCAGAGCCTGCAGCCAAACCCCCACGGGCTCTGGGTTTCCCTGGATGCCTGGCAGAGATGCCACAGGGCAGTGTCCTTCCCTGGCACGTGGCTGGGGATCGTGCTGAGCACCATCCTGCCCATGGCTGCGTTATTCCTCTGCTCCGTGTGTCCGTCTCGGAAGGGGATGGGTGGATCCTTGGGGAGCACGTGCTGTCCCTGGCGGGATGCTGTCGGATCAGGCGTGCCCTGTGGGGTCCTAGAGACCAGAGGGTCTCAAAGCAGGGAGGTTGCATGTTGCTAGGTGGGTGTCTGGGAGGGCGAGTGGGCTGGGACCACTCCAAGCCCTCGCCTGGGGAGCAGGGATGGGGTTTGAGTGTTCTGGAGGCTGCTGGAGCCGTGCTCGGGGCGGCTTCGGCACGTGGCTCCTTGGCGAGGAGGGCGGAGGAGCGTGAGCCTCCTCCCTTCCCTGCTGCATCCCTTCCTCGCGGGAAGCTAATTAGGGTAACGCTGCTGTTTGGGACCTCCTTATCACCGAGGGCGTATTAGCGTGCCGAGATAAGAGCTCGTTACCGTGCCTGCGAGACGCAGCAGATTGGCGCTGGAACGGAGGCGGTTAATGAGCGGGAAGGGATTCCCCGGGAGCATCGGGGCTGGGAAATGTCCCGCGCCCGGGGCTCTGCTCTGGGCTTCCCCTTCGCGGGACCAGAGCTTGTCCGGGGTGAAACTGGGAGACTTGGGGTGGTTTTCCTCTCCTTTGGGAGCAGGAAGGTGCCTTGAAGCCGTGCTGGTCCTGCTGCTGCAGGGTGGTTGGGGCCCCAGCTCCAGGGCAGTGTATTTAACTGCTCGGGCAGTTCCCAGCTGAACCCTCCGTGTTTCCTCCTGCGGGCCTGGGACGGCCGAGCTGTGGCTTTGGGCAGCCTTCCTCAGCCCAGTGAGCCTCTCCTCCTCCTCCCCGCAGGTCTACAACGTTTACATGGCGGGCCGGCAGCTCTGCTCCAAGCGGTACCGGGAGTTCGCCATCCTTCACCAGAACCTGAAACGGGAGTTCGCCAACTTCACCTTCCCGCGGCTCCCGGGGAAATGGCCCTTCTCGCTGTCCGAGCAGCAGCTGGACGCCCGGCGGCGGGGGCTGGAGGAGTACCTGGAGAAAGGTCTGGGCTGCGGCGGGGAGAGGGAGCTCGGACTCGCCGCGCTTTGCTGACACACGTGATGGGCTTGCAGCAGTCGAATCGTTTTTGTAACGCACAGCGAGCTGTTATTTCCAGCGTTGTGTCGCTCATCAGTAGCCTCAGGGAGAGGGAGTGCGGGGAGGAGGAAGAGGAGGGAAGCTCTGGGGCAGGGATGAAGCTGTGAAGCTCAGCTCTACTGGCAGTGACCTGAGCCTGCTCGCGGCTGAGCGCTCGCTCCTTTCCGATGGGAATTGTAACGCCTGCAGGGGGAATTTCCCCGCGGGCTGGGCTGGGAGGGCTCCCCCGTCCCTGACACCCCGCTAACCTGCGCTCTGCCCCGCAGTGTGCTCCATCCGTGTCATTGGGGAGAGCGACATCATGCAGGAGTTCCTGTCCGAGTCGGACGAGGTAGGTGCCTGCTCGTGTTCCGACCTTTCCCCGGTGTGTTTGGGTGTTGGCCCGGAGCTTTCCCTGCTGTCTGCTGCGGGTGGAACATCAGAGCTGGTGTCGTCCTTCTTCCCTGCTGCAGACTGGAATGGGATGGCTTGCAGAGCAGCTGGGCGTTAGGAGGGACCGTTTCAATGAGCCAGCACCGGGCAGTAAATCACCCACGGGGCTCGGTCCGTGCGGTGCTGATTTCTGTCCTCTCCCCTCCCCTCCTCCAGAACTACAACGGCGTCTCGGACGTGGAGCTCCGGGTAGCGCTACCGGACATAACGACGGTGACGGTCAGGGTGAAGAAGAACAGCACGACAGACCAGGTGTACCAGGTGAGCTGCTGCTGCCTGAGCCTTGTCTGGACGAGAAACACAATTCAGACCCTAACCAAGACCCCGTGGGTACCCACTGGCTTCTCCCCGACGCCGCCGTGCTGCAGCGGCGAGGACGGGGGAGTGGAGCGCGGTCCGGCTGCGCTGAAGCAGCGTTTTCGCTGGCGGGCTTGGCTGCAAGGACAGAGTCAGCGCTGAATTAATTTCCCCTGATAAGATCTGAGAGCTGGCGGTGGCTGGAGGCAGATGCAGTGTTAGGGCTTGCCGTGCCTGCGGCGGAGGAGTCGGGTCCCAGAGCTGCCCGCAGCCGCCTTGGCTGTGGCTCTGTGGCAGGACAGCAAGTTGGATGTTGAGGCTGGCCCCTGCTTTGCTCACCCCCTTTTCCCCTCTTTAGGCCGTGGCTGCCAAAGTGGGAATGGACAGTGTTACCGCCAACTACTTCGCCTTGTTTGAAGTGATCAATCACTCCTTCGGTAAGTCCGGGCAGGAGGCAGCTCCGCGGCGCCGGCAGAGCCCAGTGGCACTCTGGTTTTAGGGCATAATTCACAAAATGAGGAGCCCAGGAGGGATGGGGCAGGCGTGGTGGGCTCTGACAACGATCCCACAAATTCCCGTGGCTTTTGGGCTGCCGCTTTCCCTTTCCTGAGCAGCTGAAGGAGACAAACCCTGCCTTCTGTGGAAAGGAGAGCGGACCACGGGCACGCTCGGTGTGTGCAGAGGTCGGGGTGGGGCGCTGGCCAGGCCCTGGGGGGGGTGTGCTGCCAGCTGCAGCTTCACTTCTCATCACCCCAACGACATGTGAGGCTCGACGGTGGGATCCCCGCGATCCTTCTGGCACTTCAGGAGTTGCCTCCTTCCAGCTCGGCACGCGCTGGGGTCCCCTGGCTGCTGCTCCCATCCCAGCCACAGCCACCTCTGCTTTCCCCCGGCTCCGTGTGGAGCTCCCTGAGGCTGCGGAGAGCCCAGACCGCAGCGGTCACACCACAAAACGGGTGTAGTGGTTGGCTTGTGGTTTGGTTTTGCCCTGCGCTGGGTTTTGAGCCAAGCCTGTTTCTCATTCCCAGCCGGGGACCTTTGTTTCGGGATCGTCATCTCCGCGTCATCCTCTTGGTGCAGCAAACCCTGCCTGGGAGGAGGAGATTTCCTTGTGCCCACAACGTTCTGGCTGAGTGGCTGGGGCAATGTTTAGCTGCTTTGGGTCCTCCTGAAGTGATTCATCCCCCAGAAGGGGCTGGGTTTGGGTTCAGCCAGGATCACCAGGCTCCTGTAAAACCACTGGCATCGCAGGAGTGCCTCTGCCTCTGGGTTTTTGAGGGCTACGGGGTGCTGGCATGACAGAGCAGGACACTGACACAGGGAGGGACGGCCCAGGCTGGAGGGTCGATGTGCTCCAGGGCTGCGGGGAGCGGGAAGAGCTGCTGCAGGGAGCTGGCACAGCCTCGTGCAGGAAGCTTTTACAGTGCCAGGCCCTAACAGGAGCTATTAATTCCCCGTCCCTGTGAGCGCTGCGCTCCTCAGGCTGCGCTGGAAGGTACAAACTCCAGTTAACCTTTATGGCTTGTGCTTTCTGGACACTCGCTGCGAACATCCGCGTTTATGCCTGTCTGGATATGCTCCATTTAATTAGTCTGGAAGCCATAAGCTCCATCTGCAGTCAGATGGTGACCACATCCCTACCTGAGGAAGGAGACAGACCAGCACTCACCCTTTTCTGCCCATCGTAGCTGGGTAAAGCAGGTTTGGACACAGTAAACCTCTCGACAGGGGATCATGGGTGGCCCAGCTGCTCCAGCCTGGCTGAGTTTGTCCGGTTTATGATGGGGGGGGACCACCTCCAGTGCCCCCCCTCGCTGTGGGGACAGCACACAGATGCTGTGATCCCCTCCCCGTGCGTGACGGGGTGAGCCCAGGCTGTCGTGCTGGTGCTCGAGCTGTGCTGGGCTCCCCGAGAGCCGAGTTCAGGCTCACACAGGTCCCTGCCCATGCGCTGGAGGCGATTGTGAGGGCCTGGTGTGCGCTGGCGCTGTGGAAATAGGTGTTGGAAAAGCTGGGTTTGGTCCAGGAGGAGGAGAAGGGGCCCTGGAGCAGAGCTGGGGTCCTGATCCCGGCTGGCTCGGCTCAGGGACGTCGCTGACATTGAGTGTGACGCAGCCAGGCTCCGGTCCCAGGTGACACCACGTGGGGCCGTGCACTCACCTCCGTCTCTTCTGCCTTTTCCAGTGCGCAAACTGGCGCCCAACGAATTCCCCCACAAACTCTACGTGCAGAACTACACCTCGGCGGTGCCGGGGACGTGCCTGACCATCCGGAAATGGCTCTTCACTACAGAGGAGGAGGTTCTTCTCAATGACAACGACCTGGCAGTCGCCTACTTCTTCCATCAGGTCGGTGCCCCAGCGCCATAGTTTGTTACTGGGGGTAAGGCAGGGCGAGCCCCTGGCTCCCAGGGCTGCTCCAGTTATCTGCTGGGATACTGGGAGCAGGGCAGGAGGCCTTGATGGGGTGTGCAGCTGAGGAGTGAGGAGGTACAGAAAGATAAATCCATTTTCATGCTGATGCTGCAGCAGTGGGTAAGAGCCAGCCCTGGCTGTGCGTGGTGGGAAGGGGCTGTGCCAGCCCATCCTTGCCTCTGCCTGAAGGCAAAAGCAGATCCCAGGTACCAGCATTCCCACATCCATCCCCTTTTGCCAGGGGACGTCCTGCCAAAGTCCTCCTGGGTGTCTGCACCCTCCCTGAGGCAGGCAGAGGCTCAGGCCGGAGTCGGCAAGCGCAGAGCCACCCTCTGCCTCCCTGGGGACCCTGTCACCATCCAGGGCTGTGGGTTTGGGTGGCTGCTGGGAGCAGCCTCGGGCCGGCCCGGGAAAGCAAAGTGTGGTGACTCAGTGCCGTGTCCTCTCATCCGACCTCTGGGGTTTCCTTTCCCTTTCTCTGTTTAGGCTGTTGATGATGTCAAGAAAGGCTACATCAAAGCAGAGGAGAAGTCCTACCAGTTACAGAAGCTGTGTGAGCAGAGGAAGATGGTCATGGTGAGTGATCCTGCCTGTCCTGATTGCTTTCCCTGCCCTCTGAGTGCCGTGGCTGGACAGGGGACGCTGGGAGAGGCTGCACGGAGAAGCTGTGGCTGCCCTGTCCCTGGAAGTGCTCAGGGCCAGGCTGGATGTGGCTTTGGACCTGACCTAGTGGAAGGTGGCCCTGCCTGTGACAGTGGGGTTGGACTAGATAATCTTTAAGGTCCTTTCCAACCCAAACCACTCCATGATTCCACACACACAGCCTTGAAAAACACCTCTCCCTTGGGCAGCCGTGGCCATGGGGAGCTGTGGGGTGCGGGCTTTGCACCGGGGGGGTCGGTGGGGCGTGAACCAAAACCGCCCCGCGTGCCCACGAGATCCCGTGACTGCACACGAGGTGGTGATAAAACCCTGCAGGTGAGGGCTGGTGCCTGACGTGTGGCGTGGGGTCCCTCCCCTCAGCCCTTCGGGACACCCCGCTCTCCCAGTAACCAAGAGGCAAACAAAGGTCTCTCTTGGCCTCCAAGATAGGGGTGCTGGGCTGGCCCAGGGATGGGGGGTCCTGACCCATTCCTGATGCCACTCACTGCCCCTTCAAGGCCTTGGTTTCCCCTTTTTTTTGTCCTGCTGAAGTCTTCCCAGGTTGCAAATCCTGGATTTTCTGCCTCTTATCGCTTTGCCCAGCCAGCGCTCGGGGGCTCGGTGTGACTCGATGAGCCTGCCTGGCCGGGATGTGGGGGTGAAGGGGGTGCCCTCAGCTCATCTGCCAGACACAAGCTTGGCTCAGAGATCAAACAGCAGCAGAATCTGACTTGTAAATCACTTCCCAGGTTGCTCGGGGCTGCTGGAGGCAGGCTGCCCTTTCGCTGCTCCCCGGAGCATCCCGCCAGCGCTCTCCTGGCAGAGCAGTGGCCTCAGCATCCTCCTCTCCCCCTCAGCTGCTTGTGGTGGGGCCTCTCCTTTGTGGTGGCTCTGAGGGGTCCCTGTGGAGGGACAACTTTGGGGGGGGGACCCCAGGAAGGTCACCTGAAATGCTGAGCCAAGAGGGTTAATTCCTGACTGACGATAAGGATCAGTAAATAGGCGCTTCCTCCCGTGGGTTATCTCGTGGTTCCTTTGTTTCTGCTCCTCTCGCTGCCTTTCTGATGCCCGAGGAAAGATGAGAATCTCTGGAAAGGGAATATCCCAGCAGACCTGTCCCTGTACAGACACAGATGTAGGGCCCTGGTCCAGGGGAGGTCACGGTGGCGGCGTCCGCATCCCAAAGAGCCTTGGAGTCACAGACTTCATCGCCCTTCCCTCCCCTGGCACAGCCCTGCTGCTGCCCGTGGGGTTTGGGGTGTCCTGTGGAGGGGATGCAGCCCCCCCTGGGGATTTCTGAGGGGGTGTTGGGGGTCCCCTTCCCTCCATCCAGACACCTTGTGGCATTCTCTCCGCAGTATTTAAACATGCTGCGGACGTGCGAGGGGTACAACGAGATCATCTTCCCCCACTGCTCCTGCGACTCCCGGCGGAAGGGACACGTCATCACAGCCATCAGCATCAAGCACTTTAAACTCCACGCCTGCACAGAGGAGGGGCAGCTGGAGGTGAGGGGCTTTGGGGGTCCCGGGGAGGGGGTTCCCCATGGTGCTGGGCTCGGCCTCACGGCGGCTCCGTCTGCTTCAGAACCAGGTGATAGCGTTCGAGTGGGAGGAGATGCAGCGGTGGGACACGGACGAGGAGGGGATGGCGTTCTGCTTCGAGTACGCGCGGGGCGAGAAGAAACCCCGATGGGTGAAGATCTTCACCCCCTATGTGAGTGCTGAGAGGCCCCAGAGCACCCTGGCGGAGCACCCAGTGCCCCAGGCTGTGGGCTGGGAGGGGACAGGGGCCGGTGGCCGCCAGGAGGAGCTGGCAGCACGGTGTCGGGGCTGCCTGGGATGGTGAGATGAGGTTCCTCCGTTCTCTCCGCAGTTCAATTACATGCACGAGTGCTTCGAGCGGGTTTTCTGCGAGCTGAAGTGGCGGAAGGAGGTGAGAACCGCAGGGTGACGGCGTCACCCGGCCCGCGACCTCCTCGGGGGGGGGCGTTAATGAGTCCCCAGGCCCGCAGGGGCTCCTCCCGGCGCAGGGGGGGAGATGGGGGGTGGCCATCCCACCCCGCCGCCTCTGTCCCCGCCACCTCCCGCTCATTCCAGCACCTCCAGGGGTCACCCCCCGTCTGCCATCCCCAGGGGTCGCTCCCAGCAGCGGGGCCGGGGCAGGGGGCAGCGGGCAGAGCTGTGCCAGGCCCGGGTTTGCCCCGTGTGTGGGCACCGGACGCCATCCCGTGTCTCTGCTCTCCCGGTGACACCGCTGTCCCTGCCAGGCTCGGGGGGCTGGGTCCTCTCTGGGCTAGGTGGGCACTGTGGGCATCACCCCTCGTCCCACTGGTGGCTTCTCTGTGCCAGCTCACGGACCCGGGCACCTCCAACACGGAGAGTCTGAAGCAGTGATCTGGGAGCCCCTGAGGGACTGACCCCTCCCCCACCCAGCCCCCAGGGGTCCCGTGGGGTCAGTGCCCACCCGTGGCACGGCTGGCAGCCAGGCTGGCTTTGATCTGGCACTTTGCCGTGGCGTGGGCACCCACGAGGCTCGGGGGGAGCCCTGCGTGGCCCCTGCGGCTCCTCCGGGCGAGCAGGGCGCCGGTGCCACCCTCTGTGGGACACAAACGTGTCCTTGTGCCGGTGGGCGCCCGCTGCAGGTGCCAGTTCGGCGATGCTGAGCGCCGGCGGTGGCAGCGGAGCTGGCTGGGGGGCGCTGGAGATGAAAGAGGGCGAGGAAGCTGCAGCAGCCGCCGTGGGCAGCGTCACCCATGGGTGGCGGGGGCGTGGGAGCCTCCCTCCCTCTGCCCGCAGATCCCCCAGCCACTGCGCTGGGGTCCCCCCTTGCTCCCCAACACCACTCTGGGGTCCCCCCCTGCTCCCTGCCACTGTGCTGGGGTCCCCCTCTGCTCCCCGACACCACTCTGGGGTCCCCCCCTGCTCCCCAACACCACTCTGGGGTCCCCCCCTGCTCCCTGCCACCACACTGGGAGGAACCGGTGCAGGTTTTGGGTGCAGAGTCAACCCCCCCCTGCTCCTTGCGTGGCCCCCCCAGACTTCAAAGCGGGCGTTTGATGTCTGCTCTGCAAAGCCTGGGGACGCCCGGGGGGATCCACCCACTGCAGGGGCCCCGCAGGCACCTGGGGACCACAGCCCCCCCCCCAGCACCCAGGGGGGGTTTGTCAGCACCGGGGGGGTCGCTCCCCACTCTGATCCTCCTTTCTCTTCTCTTGCAGAACATCTTCCAGCTGGTGAGGTCACAGCAGAGGGACGCAGCCACTTAGCCCCTCGTCACCGCAGGACGTAACCCCCTTTCCCCTCCCCCCCCCCCAAATTAACACTTAAAATTCTGTTATTGTATTAAAGCCCTTAAACTAAATATTATTAATAATAATCATACCATTGGTGAGCTTCACGTGGGTGGAATTGAGGCGCTGGGGGGAGCAGCTCTGCCCCCAGATGTGGGGGTGGAGGTGTGGAACCCCAGCCCCCCCAGCAGCTCTGTACCCCGAGCCCCCCCATGGACACACACACACACATTTTGGGTTTTTAAAAACTAAAATCTAGTGCAGAAAAAAATATAAAATAAGGAGAAAAAGCCCCCCCAAAAGCTGCAGTGTCCCAGGGGAATCCCCCCCCCCCACCCCCCTTGCCCTTCACACACCCCCAGATTCCCTTTTTCCCCCCGTTTTCACTTGGAGTGACCCTGGGGGGGGCACCCACCCCCAGGAGCTGCTGCCCCCCTGTGCCCCGGCTGGGTGGGGGTCTGAGACCCCCAGGCTTTGGGGCAGGGAGGAGAGAGCATGTCCCCACCCTCCTCACCCCCCCGGAGGAGAAATAGGGTAGAAAAGCTGATTTTGAGGTTTGGGGCTGGATTCGGGGTTGTCTTCCCCCCCCCCCCATCCCCCCCAGTCACTTCCAGTTTGAGGGGGTTTGTGGTACTGGGGAGATGCTGATCCTGCCACAGCCCCCACGCAGAACCAAACACAAACTTGGGGTGAGTTTGGGGGGGGGGGGGGAGCAATGCTGGGTGGGGTTTGGGTTAATTCCAGGGGGGGGTGCGGGGGTCCCTCCCCCTTCTCGGGGAGCAAAGGGGGGGCCAGGAGCAGGGAATTAATTAACCCAGCGCCGCAGTAATTGGATTTGTGCTCCGCTGCATCCCTCACACACACACACCCCCACACACACCCCCATGGGCTGTTGTCCTCAGGAGGCCCTGGGGGGGTCGGGGAAAGGTGAGAGACCCCCACCCCGGGCTCATCAGTGACACAAGAGCGTCAGGTCTCAGCCTCCATCCCACACAGGGCCCTGTTTGAGTGGGAGCCGGTGAAACCCCCCCCACCCCCCCCCCCACTTTTCCCGGCGTTCCCAGTTCTTTGGGAAAGTCACTCAGTGTAATTAATTGTAACATATTCTTTTAAATAAATTGATTTATTGATGAACATCCCCTGCTCCTTTCCCTGCTGGGGCCAACCTGACCCCCCTCCCTCCCACCCCAGGGGGGGAATGCTGTAAAATCACCTTGGATTTCTTTATTTTTTAACGTATTTTATTGAGACAGAAAAAAACCAAAAAAACCAAAAACAAAAACGAGGAAAACCCCAAAAAAATAAGAGAGAAAAATAATGAAATTCTCCAAAGTAACCGCAATAAATAGCAAATAAGTTAAGCGGCGGCATCTCAGCTCCCGGGGGGGCTGCGTGTGTGTGTCCCCCCCAGCGCCAACGGCCCCCTGCCCCCCCCCCCCCTCCCCCCCCATCCCACCCCCAAAATCAACTCAGCAGTTACCAAACCCCCCCAAAAAGGGGGGGACAGAGAGAGGAGAGCACCCCGGCCCCCCCGCCCCCCCACCCACCCTATGTACAGCGGGGAGGGGGGGTGTAAACGTGGGGGGGAGGGGGGCTGGGGGGGGCTGGGTGGCACTGGGCACGGCCCCGTTTTGGCTGGGGGGTGCCCGCTGCACCCTGGTTTGGCGGCTGTGGGTGGGGGCAGAGCTGGAGGTGGTGTGACACCCCCCCCCCCCCGCTGTCCCCCAGTGTCCATCCCGCTGCCACTGGTCAGTCCGTGTGTCCGGTGGCACCGTGCCCGGCTCCCCAGTTTGGCTGGTTTGGGCCTAGATGGTCCCAGTTTCACCTGCTCTGTGTCCATCCGGCACTGGGCGCCTCGTCAGATCGGCTGCACCCGCCGCGTGCGGTACTGGGCACATCCCAGTGCCAGGGCATCCCAGTACCAGAGCATCCCAGTGCCAGTGTATCCCAGTGCCGGAGCATCCCAGTACCAGAGCATCCCAGTGCCGGAGCATCCCAGTACCAGAGCATCCCAGTGCTGGAGCATCCCAGTGCCAGAGCATCCCAGTGCCGGAGCATCCCAGTACCAGAGCATCCCAGTGCCGGAGCATCCCAGTGCCGGAGCATCCCAGTACCGGAGCATCCCAGTGCCGGAGCATCCCAGTGCCGGAGCATCCCAGTGCCGGAGCATCCCAGTACCAGAGCATCCCAGTGCTGGAGCATCCCAGTGCCAGTGCATCCCAGTGCCGGAGCATCCCAGTACCAGAGCATCCCAGTGCTGGAGCATCCCAGTGCCGGAGCATCCCAGTACCAGAGCATCCTAGTGCTGGAGCATGCCAGTGCTGGAGCATCCCAGTGCCGGAGCATCCCAGTGCTGGAGCATCCCAGTACCAGAGCATCCCAGTGCTGGAGCATCCCAGTACCAGAGCATCCCCGTGCCTGCGCATCCCAGCATGGGCACATCCCATCTGGGTGCTCCCCAGTTTTGGCTGCTCTGTGTCCATCGGTGCGCCCCGGCCATGGGGGGGCCGTGGGGGGGCCGTGGGGGTGCAGCCCCTCCCCCAGTGCCGGTGCAGCTGCCGGTGCCCACGGATGAGGGGTGGGGGGAAACTGAGGCAGGTTTGGGGGTGTGGGGGCGAAGCGGGGTGGCAGTGTGTGTTGGGAAGGGGTCCCGCTGCGCCCAGGGGACCGGGGAGGGGTGGCAGTGCCGGGGATGGTGCCCCCCAACTGTGGGTGTGTGTCCTCCCCCCCGGGGGGCTCCCCCCTCCCCGGCTTGGAGCTGGTTTTGGTCCTGTTTGGTGAGAAAAAAGCTCCAAGCAAGGTCCCCGGGGTGGGGGCAGGGCCCTGCGGGGAGTGGGGGGATCGTGGGGGGGGGGGGGGGGGTGCCCCCCCAGGGCAGATCGGACCTGGCTGCTGTGGGGGTGCTGGCACCCACTGCCCACCCAGCCCTGCCTGGACTGGGATGGACGGGGAGGGTCCGGATCGGTCCTGGAGGGGGGGTCCATCCTTCCTGAGCATGTGGGGGTCTGTGTCCCCCCCCCAGCAGGACCGAGCCCCCCCGTGGGCACCACCGGGGGGAGGGGGGTGCTGCTCTGCACTAGAGGGGCACCCAAGGGTGCTGCTCCAGAGCCTCCGGACCTGGGGGGCAGAGATGGGGGGGGGGGCATTAAACAGAGCTGGGGGGGGGGGGGTGTGGTGCCCAGCCAGGGGGGCCCGGGGGGTCCCGGGGGGCTCACCGGGTCAGTAGGGCCGGTTGGCGTCTTTGGGCCTCTTGAGCTGCACTTTGAGGCGTTTCATCCCGATCTGGAACCCGTTCATGGCCTGGATGGCGGCCTGGGCGCTGGCCGGGTTGTCAAAGCTCACGAAGCCTGCGGGGACACGGGGACATTGGGACACGGGGACATGGGGACAGGGGGACATGGGGACAGGGGGACATGAGGACATGGGGACACAGGGACAGGGGGACATGAGGACATGAGGACACGGGGACAGTGGGGACATAGGGACACAGGAATATTGGGACACAGCGACAATGGGACATGGGGACAGGGGGACATGGGGACACAGGGACATGGGGACAGGGGGACAGTGGGGACATAGGGACACAGGAATATTGGGACACAGCGACATTGGGACATGGGGACAGTGGGGACATTGGGACATTGGGGACAAGGGGACATTGGGACATGGGGACAGTGGGGATGGGGGTGGCCACAGCCCTCCCCGCCTCTGCCCCACACTCTGGTGGCCTCATGTCACTTGCAGTGGGGTCCTGTGCCCTTGGCCATGGATGTCCCCATGGCCCGGCCATGGTGGCCCCGGTTGAGATGTCCCCACACCCTGACCGTGGTGTCCCTATGCCCCAGGGGTGGTGTCCCTGGTCGGGATGTCCCCATGTCCCGATCGCAGTGTGCCCATGCCCCAGGGTCAGTGTCCCTGCTGTCCCTGGTGTCCCCCATGTCCTTGGTGTACCTGGTATTCCTAGTGTCTCCAGTGTTCCCTGTGTCCCTGGTGTCACCAGTGTCTCCAGTGTCCCCCATGTCCCTGGTATCTCCGGTGTCCCTGGTGTCCCCCATGTCCCCAGTGTCCCCAGCGTTCCCCATGTCCCCCATGTCTCTGGTATCCCCAGTGTCCCCCATGTCCCCGGTGTCCCCAGTGTTCCCAGTGTCCCCCATGTCCCTGATGGCCCCAGTATTCCCAGTGTCCCCCATGTCCCGGTGTCCCCGGTGTCCCCAGTGTCCCCGGTGTCCCTACCGAAGCACTTGCTCTGGTTGGTGGCCCTGTCCACGAAGACCTTGGCGGAGATGACGTTGCCGAAGGGCAGGAACATCTGGAGGATCTCGGTGTCGGCGAACTCCTGGGGCAGGTGGTAGATGAAGATGTTACAGCCCTCGGGGCCTGCGGAGGGAGCGGCGTCACGGCGGGCAGGGGGGCACCGGCCCCACGGGCACCCCACGGGCACCCCACACCCCACAGGCCCCCCCACACCCTGCCCTGCACCCCATCCCCAGGGGCATCCTGAGCCCCAAATCCCCTCCCCATGGGGCACCCCAAAACCGCCTTGGGGTACCCCTAAACCCCGGGGGGGCACCTCAAAAACCCCCATGGGGAACCCCCATCCCATGGGGCACCCCAAAACCGCCTTGGGGTACCCCTAAACCCCGGGGGGGCACCTCAAAACCCCCCATGGGGCACCCCCATCCCATGGGGCACCCCCAAACCCCCGTGGGGTACCCCTAAACCCCAGGGGGAGGCACCCTAACACCCCCCATGGGGCACCTCCAGCCCCCCCGATGCCCTGGGACATCCCGCCCCCACAGCATGGGGTCCCACACCCTTGGGGGGTCCCCAGGGCAGAGGGGGTCCCCGGGGTGCGCCCACCTTCGCGCTGCTGCTGCTGCGGGGGGGGCGGGGGGGCCAGCAGGGGCCCCGGGGGGGCAAAGGCCGGGCTCACCAGCCCGTAGGCTGCGGGGTACGCGGCTGGGGGGGCAAAGGGGGGGTCAGCCTGGCACCGGGGGGCACCGTGCCCCCTCACCCAGCACCCCCAAACCCTTCCCAGTGCCTCCCAAAGCCAGGCAGTGCTCCCCAGTGCCACCAAATGGCCCCCAGTGTCCCCCCGGTGCCCCCCCGAGCCCCAAGTGCCCCCCAGTGCCATGCAATGGATCCCCACTGCTCTCCCAGTGCACCCCAGTGCAAATCAATGCCCCTCCAGTGCCCCCCAGTCCCTCCCAGATGCCCCCAATGCCCCCCCCAGTGCCTCCCAGGTGCCCCCAGTACCCACCAGTGCCATGCAATGCCCCCCCCAGTACCCTCCCAGTGCCCCCAGTACCATGCAATATCCCCCCAGTACCCTCCCAGTGCCCCCAGTACCATGCAATATCCCCCCAGTACCCTCCCAGTACCCCCAGTGCTCTCCCAGTGGCCTCCCCATGCCCCTAGTGCCATGCAATACCTTCCCAGTACCCTCTCACTCCCCCTGGTGCCCTCCCAGTGCCCTCCAGTGCTCTCCCAGTTCCCCCAGTGCCCTCCCAATACCCTCCCAGTGCCCTCCCAGTGCTCCCAGTGCCCCCAGACCTGTGTAGTGCTGCATGCCGGCGTACGCCTGCTGCAGGGGGTCCCCGGGGGCCGCGGGGCTCTGGGCTGGGGACAGAGGGGACCGTTAGGGGGGGGCGGGGGGCAGCGGGGACACTGGGGGGGCAGCGGGGGGCACCTGGGAAGGGGGGGACCCCCCCGGTGTAGACGGCCTCAGGGGCGGGGGGCCCCGCGGGCTGCGCAGGCACCGGGCTGTACCCGTTGACACCCAGGGGGGCCGCGATGGCGGGCACCGGCGTGGCGGCCATGGCCGGCGGCGTGCTGGTTCCTGGGGGGACACCCGGGTCACCCTCATGGGGGCACCTCCTCACCCTGTCCCATCCCCCACCCCAGTGGCCCTGTCCCGGGTCCCCAGTCCAGGGCACCTCCACATCCTCACCCACGGTGCCACCCTCTCCACGGCCCTGTCCCCTCCCAGGGTGTCCCCATCCCTGGTGTCACCCCCAGGTCCCCATCCCTGGTGTCCCCCATCCCTGGTGACCCCCATCCTTGATGTTCCCCATCCTTGATGTCCCCCATCCCTGGTGACCCCCATCCTTGATGTTCCCCATCCTTGATGTCCCCCATCCTTGATGTCCCCCATCCCTGGTGTCCCCCATCCTTGATGTCCCCCATCCCTGCTGAACCCCATCCCTGGGTGCCCCCATGTCTCCCTCCCCACCACCCCTGTCCCCCCGTGCCGGGTGTCACCTACCTGAGGAGGGGGGCAGGGGAGTGGCGATGAGCCCGTTGGGGTTGACCGTGCCCATGTGCTGCATCTGGACAGCCATGGTGGCCATGGGGCTGAGGTAGGCCGAGTGCGCGGCCACCAGGGCCGCCTGCTGCTGCATCAGCTGTGGGGACAGTGCCTGGCACCGGGCACCTGCCACCGGGGTCCCCTCCCGGAGCCGTGAGCCCCACCACAGCCCAGGGAGACCCTTGTGGTCCCATAGATGCCACCCCACTGCCTGGCACCGTGGTGCCACCAGCCTGGGCCACGGGGTCAATCATCTCCCCGTGCCTGTCACCCCCTGCCCCAATCCTGGACCACAGGGTCCATCACCCCCCTGTTGTCACCCCAGGACCCCATCCTGGACCAACAGGGTCCATCATCCCCCCGTTGTCACCCCAGTGCCACCACCCTGGACCCCGGTGTCCATCATCTCCCACTGTCCCCATCCATGATCAAGGGGCTCCATCATCTCCCTGTGTCCACCAGCCATCACCCCAACAATCTCCTGCTGGACCACGGGGTGTCCAGCCCCCCCCCCCCCCCGCCCCACCCCCCCATGCCCACCCTACCGCCTGCGTGTAGGCGCTGTAGGCCCCGAACTGGAGGGCGATGGGGCTGAACATGCCCAGCTGGGTGGCCACCTGCTGCATCCGCCGCAGCCCCCGCTCCTTCTCCGTGTCCGCAAACTTCACCACCAGGCTGGAGGAGGCGCCCTGCGGGGACACGGCCCCACCGTGTCACCGGGGGGCGTGACAGTGGGGAGGGGGGCACGGGGATGGAGATGACAATGGGGATGAGGATGATGATGAGGGTGATGGCGGAGATGATGATGGAGATGAAGATGGTGAGGATGTTAATGAGGGTGATGATGATGAGGATGGTGGTGGGGATGATGATGATGATGGGGACAGTGGTGGGGATGGTGAAGAGGATCATGAGGATGATGAGGATGATGGTGATGGGACCAGTGGTGAGGATGATGATGGGGACCATGGTGAGGATGGTGGTAGGGATGAAGAAGGGGATGGTGATGAAGAGGATGGTGGGGATAATGATGACGGTGGGGGAGCTGGTGGTGGGGATGGTGATGGGGGTGGTGAAGCTGATGATGATGATGGTGACGAAGGTGGGACAACCGGGGTGCCCGGTGGGTCCCATCTCACCGGCAGCGTGCGGCTCCCGTGGAGGGCGGCGATGGCAGCCTGGGCCTCCGCGTGGCTCTGGAACTTGACGAAGGCGCAGCCTGGGGACAGCGGGTCACACTGGCACGGGGACTGGGGGGCACCCACCTGCCCCCCAAGGGGACCGGAACACCCCCCAAGGGGACCAGGGCACCCCCCCCAGCCTCTCCCCCCACCACGTCACCCAGGGTGCCCAGGGATGGTGACAGGGGCCACCATGCGGGGTGCCCTGCGCCCCCTCCATGCCCCGTGGACCCCCTTGGTCTCCCCCCATGACACCTCCACCCGTGGGCCCCCCTTGAACCCTCTCCCCCCCACACCCCCACGGACCCTCAACCCCATCCCTCCCGCATCCCCCCATCTCACACCCCTCCCCACAGATCCCTCCCCGTGGAGCCCTCTGGGACCCCTGAACCCCCCGACCCTGAGGCCCCCCCCAGCCCCGGGGTGCCCCCTGGCCCCCCACCTTTGCTGGTGCCGTCGGGCCCCCGCAGCACCGTGCACTCATCGATGGTGCCGAAGGGCTCGAACATCTTCCGCACGTCCTCGTCCGCCTGCTGCTTGCTCAGCATCCCCACGAAGAGCTTGCGGTCCTCTGCGGGGACAGGGGGGTGGCACGGGGACAGCGGGGTGGGGACCCCCCCCCACCAATGGGATGGGATCCCCCTGGGACACCGCGATGGGCTGGGACCCCAGGGATGGGGATACGGGGTCACTGTGGCGCGCTGGGACCTGCGGGGATGGGGACACCCCCCTGGGATGGGACCCGTGGGGATGGGGACAATAGAGAGGGGGGAGATGGGGACACCCCCGTGGGATGGGGCCCGTGGGGATGGGGATGTGAGGGTGGTGAAATGGGGGCACCCCTGCTGTGATGGGGACAGGGACCCCCCCACCCTGGGGACACCCCCCTGGGATGGGAAGGGGGCTGGGGACACCCCACCTGGCTGACACCCACCCTGGGAAGGGGCTGGGGGGGGACGTGGGGTGTCCCCGGGGTTGGGGGAGGGGGGAGGGCACAGGGGTGACTTGGGGACACGGGGGCCATGGGGGGTGTTTTGGGGTGCCGGTACCTCCTCGGCTCTCACTGTCCGCCGGCTTCACCTGGATGGGCCGGTTCATCTGGGGGGGGGCAGGGGAGGGCATGGAGACACAGCCCCCCTCCCCCAGTGTTCAGCCGAGCACCCCCCCACGGCCGGGCACCCCAAAGATGCTCCCGTCGCCATGGCAACCCCGGCCCTGCATCCCGTTACCCGGCAACGGGTACCGCGGCGCCTGCCATGGGGGAGCCGGAGGGGCCCCAAAGCTGCGCTAATGAGCACCCCCCCCACCCCGCGTTAATTGGGGGGGATGGGCCCACTCCCGGCCCCCCCCCCCCCAGCCTCATAACCCCCAGAGACCGGAGGGGGGGGTAGGGCGCAGATGCCCGGTAACCATGGCAACGGCAGAATATGCTCCATGGCAACCGCCTACTCATCCCCAATTTACCCATCCTCGTTGCCTGGCAACGCTGCTGACATCATCAGCGCTCCTTATAAACAATGACGGGGATGGGGGGGGCGGGGGGGCGGGGAGGCAGGTTTTTGGGGGGGGGGACACCCCCTGGGCTCGTTATGACACCACCCCCCCGCGATGGGGCCGGGAACGGGGGGACGATGCGGGGGGGGGGATCACCGTGCCCCATCCCGGAGTCTGCGGGGGCCCTGGGGGGGGGCGGTTTCACCCCCACTGACCCCAGGAGGCCCCTTTCCCCCACCGAAAGCGAAGGTGCCCCCCCCCCGGGCCCAGATGGTGCTGGAAGTGCCCCCCGCCCCCCCCCCCCCCGGGGGGCTCTAATCCCCCCTAATCCCCCACGGGGCCGGGATCAGCCCCGGCAGGGGTGCGGGGGGGGGGGGGGGGGGCACGGGGAGGGGGGGTACGGGGCACCAGACCCCCCAAATGGCCCCAGGATCCCCCAGCATGGCCCCCCCCAGGCCAGGGGGTGTTTGGGGGGGTCCGAATCCCCCTCTCCATCCCCATCCCGGTGCGGTGGGGGCAGCTGTCAGGGCGGTGCCGCCCATAATCCCCCCCCCCCGCCCAAGTGCCCCCCCCGGGATTTACGGCCCCCAAATCCCCGGATTATCCCGGCGAAGCCAAATCCCCCCCGGGGCCGTCGGGACACGCGCAGCCCGGTGGGGGGGGGCAAAGGGGGGCACCGAACCCCCCCGTCCCCATGGACCCCCAAACTACCCCCCCATCCACTCCTCACCCCTGGGACCCCCCCAAATCATCCCCAGGAGGCCTCGGCCACCCACATCCCCCAGCACCCAAGGGAGGGGGGGCTATGAGAGCCCCTCCCAGCACCCCAGCTGCAATGGGGGGGGTGGGAGGCACCCCAACGCCTGGGTTCCCACCCCCACCCCCCCACACACCCACACCCCCCCGGCTTTGTTAGCTCAGCTGCCCGGTGCCCGCCGCTCGCCTGGCAACGCTTCGTTAGTGCCAGGCCTTCGTTAGCGCCCGCCCGTCACCAGGCGACGCGGGGCTATTTATAACCCCCCCACACCCCCCGCCAGATGTTCGTGGGGTGCCCCCCCACCCATCCCCCCCACCCCCGATGTGTGGACCCTGATGTGTGTGTGGGTCCTCCCAAGGATGCGGGGTGTTGGTGTGGGGATGTCACAGGGGGTGACGGTTTGGGGGGGGGGGTTGGGGGTGGTGGGGGGTGGTGTTGGGGTGTCACGGGGGGGGATCCCGCGGGGGTCCCCATCCCCCACTCACCCCCGGCAGGGTTTTCTGCTCGTGCAGGGCGCTCTGCGCCTTCAGGGCCGACTCGCGGGCGCAGTAGGTCAGGAACGCGCATCCTGGGGGGGGGAGGACAGAGATGGGGGGGGGGGGCCGGCGTGGTGGGGGGGGGGGACCCCCGTGGGCCCCCGCATCCACGGCCCCAGGGAGCACCCACACCCCATAGAGCGCCCAGACCCCCATACGTTACCCAGACACACCCCCCCCATAACACCCAGACACCCCCCCCATAGCACCCAGATCCCCCATTTTGGGGGGGTGCCCCCCCTGGCCCAGGCAGGTGACAGGGACGGGTCCCGAAGGTCCCCAGGCCCTGGGCAGACTCAACCGGGGCTCTTGGGAGGTTCAGGCCCCCCCCGCCTGCACAGGGGGGCCCGGTATTGGGGGGCGGCAGCCCCAACCCCCCCCCCCAGTTCTGCTCTCCGGGTGCCCATCACCGCGGCCTCGGGCCTGCTCCCCCCGCCTGTCCCGGGGCACAGCCGGTACCGGGGGGATCGCGGGTGATGGGGTCACCGTACCCCCCCCCCCATCCACCGTACCCCCCCCGCCGGCCCCGCCACAGCACCCGCACCGCAAACACCCACCCCCGCAGCACCCCGCGCCCGCACCGCCGCTCGCCGCCCCCCCGCAGCGCCCACCCCGCCCCCCCACCGCCCCCAAACACCCGCACCCCCCCCCGCACCCCCCCCCGCACCCCACCGGCCTCCGCCGCCACAGCCCCCCCCCCGCACGGGCTGTGCCCGGTGCCCGCGGCTGAACCCGCCCCTGGGCCTGGGTGCGGGTACCGGGGGGGCACCGGGGGGGGTACCGGGGGGTACCGGGGCCCTGCGGCTGTAGGTCGGGCTGTGGGTGGTGCTCAGGGGCCTCCGGTTGTACACGGGGCTGTGCCCGGTGCCCGGGACCGTTCCCGGTGCTCGGGGCTGTTCCCGGGGCCGTTCCCAGGGCCGTTCCCGGGGCCTGTGGCTGCACCCAGCTCCCGGTCCCCGGTCCCCAGGGTCGTGTCGATGATCGGTGCCCGGTGACGGTATCCGGTGCTCGGTGTCGGTACCAGTACCCGATGCCGATGCCCGGTACCCGATGGTGATGCTCGGTGCCGGTACGCAGTGCCGATGCCCGGTACCCAGTGGCGGTACCCGCTGCTGATGCCCGGTGGCGGTACTGATGCCCAGTGCCCCTGCCCGGTACCCGGGGCCGTTCCCGGTGCCCGTACCTTTGTGCATGCCGGTGTACTTGTCCTTGATGACGGTGAGCTCGTAGATCTTCCCGAACTGCTCGAAGATCGGTTTGAGGTCCCGCTCCTCCAGGTGCCGCGGGATTTGCCCCACGAAGAGTTTGATGGCGTCGGGCTCCTTCATGGGGCCGGGGGGGACCGGGACCGGGCCCGGTGCCGCTCCCGCTCTTCGCACCGCCCGGGCTCGGCTCCCGGAGCGGCTCCCGCTGGCGGCTGCCGCTACCCGGTGCCCGGTG
Source organism: Podargus strigoides (assembly GCA_028020825.1). Taxonomy (NCBI): domain Eukaryota; kingdom Metazoa; phylum Chordata; class Aves; order Caprimulgiformes; family Podargidae; genus Podargus; species Podargus strigoides. The sequence goes on from CM051654.1 coordinate 463,277, forward strand.
CCCGGTGCCCGGTGCCGGCCCGGCCGCGGCGCACACAAAGGACGAGGCGGCCCCGGGGCTCGGCGCGGCTCCGGGGACGGGGCGCGGCGGGGCGGGGGCAGCTCTGCCCGGGGGGCGGCGCTCCCTCCCGGTCGGTCCCGGCGGTTCCCCGATGGCGGCCCCCACACACCCCGTCAGCCGCCCGGCCCGCCGGTACCGCCCCGGTGCTCCCCGGGGTGTGTGTGTGTGGGGGGCCTGGCCCCGGTACCGGGGATGCTCAGCGCCCGGCCCGGCCCATGGCGGCTGCGCCCCGCAAGAGCACCGGCGGAGCCCCCGCGCCCGTTGCGCCCCGGTACCGGTGGGCCCGACCCCGCTCGATGCTTTTCCCTCCCGGCCCCGCCCGGCGCTGATGTCAGAGCGGCACCGCGACGGCGTACCGGGCACCGGGCTGGGGACCGGCAACCGGATACCGGCACCGGGACCACGAACCGGGCACCGGCTACCGATCACCGGCACCGCCTCGCCCCGGGGCTGGGCGTGGGGGTGTGCGCACGCGTGTCCGTGTGTCCACCCCCCCCCGTGTCCGTGTGTCCCTCCCCGCGTGTCCGCCCCCCCGCGGCTCCCGGCGCTGTCCCCGGTGCTGAGCGGCGGCGGCGGCGGGCGAGGAGCTCCGGGCCCCACGCAGCGGGGACGCGCTCACACCGACCCCCCCTCCCGTGTCACCCCCCCCTCCCGTGTGTCACCCCCGGCCCCCCCATCCCGCCGTTGCCATGGTGACCGGCCGCTCCGGGCGCAGCCAAAATGGCGCCTCCGCCACCGTGTGCCCCCCCCACCCCCCGGCGCCGTGGGGACCGTGGGGCAGGGAGGGGTGGGACAGGCACCCACGGGGGTACACCCCCCCACCCCCCCTGGGTGTGGCCCCCCCCAGGAATTCCACAAAATCACTTTAATTGGTATTAAAAAAATACACATTTTCCATTGCGGCAAACACATGAAAATGGCCCCTTTTCCCCCAAACCCCGCTGCCCACCCCCTCAAAACCCCACTGCTCCTCCCCAAACCCCACTGCCCCCCAAACCCTGTGTCCCCCCAAACCCACTGCCCCCCCCCCCAACTCCCCTCAAACCCTCTGTGCCCCCCCAAGCCCCACTGCCCCCCCCTGCCTCCAAGGAGCTCCCGTGCGGCCGCTGTCCCGGAGTTCGCTGCGGGTGAGGGGGGGCACAGGGGGTCCCCACAGCTGGGGGAGCTGGACCCCCCCCTTTGTGTGTCCCCCCCATCCCATGAGCAGACCCCCACCACGCTCCAAACCCCACCGAGCCCTTTATTGGGTGCAGGGGTGCCAGCAGGGAGTGGGGGGGGGCACACAGGAATGCCCCCCCCCCGTGACAGGGCGGTCCCGGGGGTCCCCAGGGGGGTCCCCGGGGGGGGGTGGTCAGAGCAGCTCCTCCCGCTGTGCCGCCAGCCGCTCCTGCTGCCGCGCCAGCCACTGCTTGTACCGCTTGGTCTTGGGCCGCAGGAACTGCACCACCGCCATGGGCACCCGCACGGTGTCCAGCCCGTTCACCTGCGCGAGGGAGGGGGGTCAGGGACAGGGACCCCCCCCGTGTGCCCCCCGGGGACAGGGGAGCTGCTGCTGCACTCTGGCTCAACGCCGCTCTCCACCGTCCTGCACCCACAGAGGCTCCAGCCCCAAATCCTGGTGGGATGCGAGCTCGGGGGGATGCAGAGGGGACTTAGGGGGGGACTTGGGGGGCTCTCACCCCCCCCCAATCCCTGCAGAAATTCAGCCCCGTGGCGGTGACACGGATTCAGAGGGGCTGGGGAGCACAGAGGGCGAGGGGACGCTCCCTGGCTGAGCTGGGGACACTGGGGGGGTCACTCACCGTCACATCACACCAGTAGTCGCCCCAGCGGGTGATGGGCCCCTCCGGCAGCTTCAGCGCATGGGGAGGCACGAAAACCCCCAGCTGAGGAACACACCGGGGGGTTGCAGGGGGACGCAGCCCGTGGTGACCCCCCCCAGCTCCCCAACCCCTCCACCAGACCCCCATGGCAGCGAGGGCAGAGCTGCCGGGCCCTGGGGCTCACGGCGGCACCGGGCCCGCGGCCTCACCCCCCCACTGATCACCTCCCGTTATTAATTAATCCCTTTAAGGTTTTAAGCCCTGGGCTGAGCCGCTCCCGTGCCGCTGGTGCCTCAGCCCCCCCAAACCCCTTCCGTGGCCAATTCCAGCCCCCCCACCCCACTGGCACACGGGGGGGGTCCCGGGGCCGGTAAAGGCTCCCGGTGGGCACGGGGCTGCAAATCCCACTCACGTTTTTGAAGAAGTGCCGGGCCACGATCTCGTTGTTCAGCTCCCACCGGACGTTGTTTTTCATCCCCACCTCCAGGCGGCAGCTCCGGAGGAACTTGAGGGTCTGGGGAGGGCAGGGGGAAGGTGTTGGGGAGCAGAGGGGGGAGCACGGGGTCCCCTCCGTGCTCTGGTGGGACACTGGGGTCCCCCACACCCCACCACTCACCCTCTCCCCGCTCTGGGTTTGCAGCGCCTCCAGTTTCCCATCCTGGCACAGCTGTGGGGGGAAGAGGACAGGGGTGGTAAAACAAAGGGATGTGACCCCAAAAACCCCCCGGGTTGAGGGGGCCGGGGCTGCTCCCCACGCGCAGCCGAGGCTCCCACCCGGATCGCTGCCCCTTCCCGGGAAACCCCCGGGGATCGCAGGGTGGGAGCAGCCCCCGGTGCCCCCTCACCTCCTTCTCCTCCTGGAACAGCCTCCGGTTCTCCGGCGAGGCGTACACCGCCAGTCCCTGCGGCAGCAGCTTGTTCCGGCCCAGGGATTTCTTCACGCTCACCACGTCTCCCCGGTTGCCCAGGTCTGGAGGGGACAGCGAGGGGACAGCGGTGACGCCAGCCCGGCACCACCACCCCCACCAGCGGTGGCTCTGAGGTTCCAGGTGTGACAAAACCAGACCCCAAATGCCACCAAATGAGTGGTCTGGGGGCTCCGCGGCCCCAAGGCACCCCGAGGGATGAGGCCCTGCGGCACCGGGCCGGTGGAACGGGACCTAACGGGGGGGGTCCCGCCTCCCCCTGGCGTGGGTGCGGGGAAAACGGGACAGGAACCGAGTGAACCCTGCGGGACAGTGAGCCCCGGTGACCGGGAACGTACTGTCCACCGACTGGGTGAGGATGAGCTCCAGCTCGCCCCGGGGCAGGTGCTTGGTGTCCTCCACCAGCCGGTAGATGCGGTGCCGCCGGTGGTTCAGGCGGGGCGGCCGCCCCTCCTTGCTGAGCGGGACCTGCCACCACCGCTCCACCACCACCGTGCCCTGCGCGGGAGGGAACGGGGGGTGACACCGAGGCCCCGCAGCCCCGGCACCACCCCCCGGTCACCCCCGCTCCGGGACAGGATGGCGGTCCCCTCGGGTGACCCCCAACCCGCCCCCCCGTGCTCCCTACACCCACATACCCTATAACCCCCCCGCAGGTCCCCCCAGCGTCCCTGTGCAGACCTCTGCCCACCCCCAGCCCCCCCCCGCTCCCCTCACGGACACCCCTGTACCCCTCCCCAGCACCCAGGCACCGGGACAGCCCCGGCAGCCCCCCACACACCCGGTGCCGCCCCCCCGGCCCTCACCCGGCTGTGGCTGAGGCTCAGGGCCCGGCTCGCCGCCTGCACCAGGAGGCCGCAGCCCCCCGCCGCCCCCCGGCCCAACATGGTCGCCCCCGTCCCGCTCCCGGTGCCGCCTGAGGACCCCGCAGCGCCGCCCGCTGCGCGCCTGCGCCCAAGGACGCCATGCGCATGCGCAGGAGGACCCCGCCGGGGCTGCCCGCTGCGCGCCTGCGCACAAGGGGCCCACCGGGGCCGGTCACCGGCGCTTAAGGACCCCACCGGAGGCTGCCCACCCCCCGCCTGCGGCCAATGCTCCCCCAGCACTCCCCCCAAGGCAGGGAGCAGGCAGAAAGCTCAGAAACGTTTCCTTTTATTGAGTCGGCCCTTTCCCCAAAGCCGGGCTGGGGTGAAACAACCCGACGGCAACGGGGGGAGCCGGTAACGGCGGGGGGCCCTGGCCCTCAGCCCCCGCCTCCGTTCCCGCTGGAGCCGGCTCGCTTCAGCTTTCCTGTGGCACAAACGGAGACCTCCCCCTCCCTCCACTTTCCCAGGGGTCTCGCTGGGGCTGATGCCGGTGGCAGGGCCGTTACCGGGAGCTCCGCTCTGCTGCACCGCTGTCGGAGGCACCATCTGCACAGGGTGGGGGTCAGGGGGGAGCCCCGCCACCGTGCCTGGAGCGGAGGAGCTCCCACAGAGCGGGTTTAGGGAGGGCTCTGCCACCCCGGGCACTGTACGGTGCCAGGGGCAGCACATTACTGGTGGCACCGGGCACATGCTCACTGGGGCTTACCGGAAAGGCTGACGCAGGACAGGGTCAGGGGGGTCGCACCGGGGCTCTGCAGGAGCTCTGACAATAAGCTGTCGAGGGAAGCACCGGTGCCGTTCTCCTGTGCCAGGAAGAGCTGCGTTAACCGGAGGATACTGGGGACCCGGGGCTGGCACCCCCAGGAAACCGGGCAGGAGAACAAGCCGCTCTCTCCCACCGTGTGTGTGCTCACCGGTGTCTCTGCCAGCGGGGGACTGGCCCCTGGTGTCCCTTCCCCATCCTCCTGGGGACAGGGGACGGCATAGCCCAGCCGCACCAGCTCCGCGCCCACATCCAGGCTCTGCACCGAGACAAGACAGGACCAGGGACTGGCGGGGCTCAGCGGGGGCAAGAGGGGCGTGGGACAGAGGGAGGGGGCACAGCAGGGGCTCACCTCCCCGCCCTGGGGGCTGTACAGCCGGACGTGTGGCCGGGCGCAGAGCCCCGAGGGGACATAGCTGGAGATCTTGGCCACCAGCGGCTTCCACAGGGCGCAGTGGGTCAGGCGGTCGAACTCATCCAGCGCTGCCTCTTCCCACCCGTCCCCTGCGGGGTGGACCCCTCGGTGAGCGGGGCCGCGTGCTGGCGGCGTGGGGACACACGGGCCCCGACCCCCGGCTCCTTCCCCGCTCACCAGTGGGTGCGATCCCGGCCAGGCTGCACTCGATGGCCTGGAAGGGGAGGCTGAGGAAGTCGCTCCTGGCAGGGGGAGAAAGGCACCGTGAGGCCACGCCACCGGTTCTCCAGGCAAGGACAGGTCACCGTGGCCACAGGCCCAGCGCCCCGGGGCTCTTCACACTGCAACCATGCCACAAAACACTGAATTACCTCGGCTAATTCCCCCCACTACGCAGCTGCGTGCCCCTCTGGCCATGTCACCAGCATCCCCAGGGACATTAAACCACAGCCCCGCTGTCCCCCCGCCCTGGTGACACCCCGTGCTCACCGCAGGACCCGCAGCGCCTCGCGGGGGGCCTCCCCATTGTCCCCAAAATCCATGTAGTAAAGGTCAAAGTTGCCGTTCTCCAGGGTGCCCAGGACGCGGGCTCGGTACCAGTCGCTGCCATCCTGGTAGGGAGCGGCCACGATGTCTCCTGCTTGGACAGTGAGGAGCTCCGCCTGGGGGGGACAACAGGTGGGTGACATCCCCGAGCAGGGGAAGGGGAGCCGTTGGGGGGGGACACACATGGTGCTGGCACCCCAGGTCTCACCTCACGGCCGCTGCTCTGGTAGTGCTGCCGCATCTCGGCCGTCAGCTTGTCCAGCTGCAGGCTGCGCTGCCCGATGATCTGGATCCAGAAGTGGTTGGGGTTTTCCGCGGCCGAGACGTAAACTTCCAGGTGCTCGTCAGCGTGGAAGCTGAAATCAGGGCTGGGAACTGGGGGAGAGATGCAGGGAACCCTGGTGAGAGCCAGCCGGGGCCCCAACAGCCTCCTGGAGAGACATCTCGGACCAGCCCCAGAATGAACGGCTCCAATCGCTCTGCTCGGCCTCGGCTCCGGCTGTTGGGGTGACCCGGTGCCACTGGAATGGCTCCCGTCCCTCCGCAGGTCCCCAAGGCACCTGAACAAACACCACACAAACACTTCTCTCACCCTCGAATTTCGGCACCACCGCGTCAGGTCCTGCTGCCGGCTCCGCCAGCTCCTCGCTCTCACCCTCCAGCTCCTGGAAGGCAGCCTGGCCCTGGGGGGAGCCTTCACCCCTGGAGGAGCCCCTGTCCTCTTCCCTCTGCTCTGGTGCCACGTCGGGGAGTGGCTCCGGCTTCCGCCGGCTGCCCAGGGGCTGCTTGCGCTGGCACCGCATCACCGATGCCTGGGCCAGCTCCTTCCGGAAGGCATCGTCCTCCATCAGCTTCTCCATGATGAGTTTCTTGGGGGGAAAGAGGCGAGGGGTGGGCTCGGGGGCCGAGCCAGCCCCCAGCCCCTCTGCCTCTCCCTCACCTTGGCAGCTTCCACCTCCTTCCGCGTCCCTGAGAGCTGGATGACCCTGACCGGGGCCGGGACGGCGTCGGCCTCGCGTTCGCAGAGCACTTTGGCCCCCGAGCTGCGGCAGATGCCCCGCACTGTCTCACCGCCGCGGCCTGCGGGAGACAGAGCCCCGGGAGAGCGGGGCAGAGCGGGCTCAGAGCAGGAGCAGCCTCCACCCCAAGGCACCCTGAGCAGCTCTCCCGCTCCAACACGCTCGCGCTGCGGGGTGGAAGGGCCGTGGGAGGAGCAGAGGTACCGATAATCCTGCCGACAGCTCTCTGGGGCACGCAGAACTGCTCCGACACCGGGACACTCTCTGTCACGATCTGGTGGATGGCAGCTTTCGCCTGGCAGACTTGGCTGGGGGAGCCCGAGATCAGCAGCACCGTCTCCTCGCCCTCGTCCCCTTCCTCCACGTCGATGCAAGCCCCCGTCTCTTGTCTCAGCTGTGGGCACAGGGGAGCCATTTACCGGGGCTCCTTTCCCTGTCACCCCCATCACCAGGGGGCCTCCCTCACCTTCTTGATGGTGGCTCCCCTCCGGCCGATGATGGATTTCATGGCAGCCCGGGGGACTTGCATATGCATTTCCAGCTCCGTGTCTCCCACGAAGGTCACCTGCTCCTCTGAGGGGGGACGGGGCAGTGACAGCAGCGGGTCCCCACGGCCACAGCCACCCCCACAGGGAGACGGACCCCCACGGGGTTCAACAGCCTCGCCCTCCCCAGGGAGGTGTCCCCCAGCAGCTCTCAACCCTCTGGGGGGTTCCCCCACCGCCTGGAGGAAGGGTTGGGGTCCAGGGGAGGCGGCGGAACACCCCAGCCCCCGCGTGGGAAGGACCCGGGGGTACACACCCACCTTGGCTCTCCCGGTACCGGCGGTACAGGATGTAGAGGACGGCGGCGCTGGCCGGGACCCCCAGCACCACGGCAGCTTTCTGCAGCACCGTCAGGCTGCTCCAGCTCCCCCGCTCCGCCGCCATCTCCCCCGCGGCCTGAGGTGGGATGGGCGTTACCGGGAGCCCCTCCCCAGCCAGGCCTTGCTGTGGGACCGGGGGGGAACCAGGCCGAGCCCCGCCACGCCGGGGCACCTCCCGCCCGCACAGGCTGCAGAGGGCTCGGCCACCCGCGGAACCGGCGCTCAAGCCTGACCACGCCTCAGCCCCGGTCCCACCGGCACAGGCCGCGGCTCCCGGTGCACCGGGAGAGGAGCCTCCGCACTACCCGCCGCCTCCCGGGGCGGCCTCAAGCTACCTGTGGAGCGCGGTCCCGGCGGTGCAACCCCCGAGCCCCGGCCCCGACCGGGACCCCGCTCCCGCTCCCGTTCCCGCTGCCCCTCGAGCCGCCGCGGCCGCCTCACGCGCCCAGCCGCCGCCAGCCCCGCCCCCTCCCGCCGCCGTCCAATCACAGCGCCGCTCCTCGCCGCCCCACCAATCAGCGCGGAATCCCCGGTAGCCAATCCCCGGGCGGCCTCCCACAGGCGGGAGGGAGGAGAGGGGTGAGGGGGCGGGGCATAGCGGCTGCCTGGGAATAAAGCGACCAATCCGCGCCGAGCGGTGGCTGGCTGAAGCCAGTCAGCGAGCAGCACAGGGGGCTCGGACCCGCCCTAAGAGGTGAGTGACGGGCGGGGGGTCCCGTAAGAAGGGCGGGCGGGCGGAGGTTACGCCCCGTCCCACAATGCCCCGCGTGGTGTGGCCGTGGGGTCCCGAGAGGCGGGGCCCGTGTCACCGCGCGCTGCCGGTCCCCCGTTCCCCCGTGACGGAGCCCACGGACGCGCCGTCCCCCAAAATGCCTTTATTCCCCCTGGGTACAGCCGCGGCCCCCGGCACGCCCCCCGCGGCCACGCGTGACCGCATACACCGGAGCCGGTGGGGCCAGCCCGGGTGGAGCCGAGCACCCACCGGGGACCCTGAACTGCTCTGTGGGGCTGGTGCACCCCCCCGGGATGGGGCACCCTGGGTCGTTGGGGCACCCACAGGTGATGGAGACTCGCCAGGTGATGGGGCATTGCCAGGTGACAGCACCACCGGGTGATGGAGTGTCACCGGGTGACGGAGCTCCTCTGGGTGACAGAGCATCACCGGGTGATGGAGTGTCACCGGGTGATGGAGCTCCTCTGGGTGACAGAGCATCACCGGGTGATGGAGTGTCACCGGGTGACGGAGCTCCTCTGGGTGACAGAGCATCACCAGGTGATGGAGTGTCACCGGGTGATGGAGCTCCTCTGGGTGACAGAGCATCACTGGGTGATGGAGTGTCACCGGGTGACGGAGCTCTTCTGGGTGACAGAGCATCACCGGGTGATGGAGTGTCACCGGGTGATGGAGTGTCACCGGGTGACGGAGCTCCTCTGGGTGACAGAGCATCACCGGGTGATGGAGTGTCACCGGGTGACGGAGCTCCTCTGGGTGACAGAGCATCACCGGGTGATGGAGTGTCACCGGGTGACGGAGCTCCTCTGGGTGACAGAGCATCACCGGGTGATGGAGTGTCACCGGGTGACGGAGCCCCCACGGGTGACAGAGCCCCCCGGGTCAGTGGGCGCTGGCGGGGGTCTCGGCCTCGCTGGCGAAGAGCTCGCGGTAGAGCGGGGGGAAGGCACCGAGCAGCGCCCCGGGGTGCAGGCGCCGGAAAGCCTGGAGCTGCTCCACGTGCTGCGAGCACAGCGCCCGCAGGCGCCCCTGCGACGGCAGCTGTTGGGGACACGCCTGTCACACGCCTGTCACACGCCTGTCACACACCAGGCCATGCACGCCACGCATGCATACAGAGGCTACACGTCACACACAGAGGGGATGTGTGTCACACATGGAAGGGACACATGTCACACACATGGCAGGGACGTGTCACACACAGAGGTGACATGCCTGTCACATGCATGGAGGGGACACACATGTCACAGGGAGGGGACACACCACACACACACACACGGCAGGGACACGTGTCACCCACACAGAGGGGACATGTCACACACAGGACACTCCACACCCTAGGGTGCCCCTCTGCCCACAGCATCCCCCCCTCGTAGCCCTGTGTCCCCCCGCCACGCCCTTGTCCCCCCACGTCCCCGCACCCGGGCCAGGAGCCCCTCGCGGTGGGTCCGGCGCAGGAGGAGCCGGAAGGCGACTTCCAGGTGTCCCTGCAGCCGCGACACCTTGGCCGGGTCCTGCAGGCACGGCCGGTCTGGGGACAGTGACATGGGGGTGTGGGGACAGGGACATGGGGGGATGTGGGGACAGGGACATGGGGGGCATGGGGACAGGGACAGGATGGGGACAGAATGGGGACAAGGACAGGGATGGGGAGGGGTGGGGCCGTGGCAGGGTGGGACAAGGATGGGGTCAAGATGGGGATGACAGCGGGACAGGGATGGGGACAGGGACCGGCCAGGACAGAGCGGGGCAGGGAAGCACTGGGTGGGGATGCACAGGGACAGCACCCGCTTTAGGACAAAACCCCAGGGGTTTGGGCAAAGCCTCGCCAGGGTTCCCACGGGGCTGGGGAGGGAAACTGAGGCACGGGGGGAGGGGACACAGGGGGACAGGGGGTCCCTCACTGGCGTTGACGAGGACCAGGGCGCTGAAGAGGGCCACCTCGCTCTCCGAGAAGTGCAGAGCACAGAGGCTCTGCGCAAAGTCGAAGATGGAAGCGATGAGCTCGTGGCAGCCTGGGGGGAGCTCTTGTCACTGTGGGTGTCCCCGTGTGTCCCCTCCATGTCCCCCCCTGTCCCCAGCCCTACCCAGGGATCGGAAGAGCTCGGGGCCGGCGTATTTGCCCTCGAAGAACACGGTCCGGTTGTCGGAGTTGAAGGCGCGACACATGCGCACCAGCACCACCTCCATGGCGCCTGCCACCGCCACCAGGGCACGGGGACATTGGCACCGGGGACGTGGGGACCCGCAGTGCCGCTGCTCAGCCTCCCCGCGGCACCTCCCCAGTGGAGTTGGGATGGTCCTTGGGGACTGTCACCTCCCCAGCAGAGCCCATGGGGACTGTCACCTCCCCAGTGAGGCTAGAGTGTCCCTTGGGGACTGTCACCTCCCTGATGGGACCACTCCATCCCTTGGGGACCACCGCCCCCTGATGGGGACATAGCGTCTTCTAGGGATTGTCACCTCCCTGATGGGACCAGAGCATCCCATCCCCTGGGGACACCAAGGATGGGGAGACAAGGGTGGCAGGGACTGTGGGGCTGGGGACAAGGGGATGGGGTGGCCCTGGGGCTGGGGGTAAGGGGACAGGGGGACAGGGTGGCCCTGGGGCTGGGGACAAGGGGATGGGGTGGCCCCAGGTCTGGGAACAGGGGGACAAGGTGGCCCTGGGGCGGGGGACAAGGTGGCCCTGGGGCTGGAGACAAGGGGATGGGGTGGCCCTAGGGCTGGGGGTAAGGGGACAGGGGGACAGGGTGGCCCTGGGGCTGGAGACAAGGGGATGGGGTGGCTGTGGAGCTGGGGACAGGGGACAGGGTGGCCCCGTACCTGCTTTGAGGAGGACGATCTGGTCGTTCTGGCTGAGCTCCATGAAGCCGTGCAGGCGCTTGGCGAACTCCACCACGTCCTGGATGGCCTCGGTGACGCGCCCGGCGCAGCGCTGCCACATCTCCGCCATTGACTGTGGGACTGGGTGTCACCCCCACAACGACCCCCGGGTGCCCCGGTGTCCCCTCCAATGTCCCCATCCCGGTGGCCTCACCTTCCTCTGGTAGGCGCAGACCTCCTCGCGGGAGAAGGTGTCCCCGCGGCGCAGCTCCAGGTCCTCGGGGCGCAGCGGGGACGTCTCCCGGTACGATTTGAGGACGTTCTGCGTGAGGCGCTCTGCGGAGACACCGGGGTGGGGGCTTGGGGACAGCAGGGGACACGGCAGGGGGGCAAGGTCCCACCGCCACTGAGCACCCACGGGTGACAGAGCCAGGTCCCACCATCACTGAGCACCCATGGGTGACAGAGCCAGGTCCCACTGCCACCACCCAGCACCCACGGGTGACAGAATCAGCCCCCAGTGCCTGTGGCACCCCGCCACTCACCGATCTCGGTGCCAGAGCACGTGGGTGACTCCAGGAGGGTGCCAACCTCAGGGTGGGGGTAGAAGTTGGGGCCACCCCTGTCCCCGTCCCCATCTGGACCCCTCTTGGTCCCCTCCGGCCGCCCCAGCTCCCCCTCGGCCGTGGGGCCAGCCCTGCTCTCCACCCCACCGTGGCGGGTGCCGGGGCACCCCGAGGTGCCGCTGGGGGTCAGGGGGTGACCGCGGCACCCCGGGGGGCCGGGGGGTGTCCCCAGGGCCATCCGCTGCCGCTGCTCCAGCTGCTGCTGCACCTCTGCCTGCAGCCGGTCCCGCTGCTTCTTGGACATGCGGCCGAACTTGACGGCTGCGGGGCGAGGCGGTGGGGACACGGGTGACACACGCGTGACGGGTGTGTGCCCCGGCCCGGCTCCCCGTGACCTACATAACCGTGGCATCGTGGCTTTCCGGCCCCACGCGTGACGCCGCAGCCACCCCGCTGCCCCGTTTCCTCCGGGCACATCCACCCACGGGCTCCCCGCTTCCTCCCGGGCCCCCCCCAGGGTGTCCCCCGGTGCTCAGGGACCCACGGCCCAGCGTGGGCACCCACCGTCGCGGGACATGCCGAGGCGCAGGCACTTCTGGAGCCGGCAGTGCTGGCAGCGGTTGCGGCTGGCGCGGTCGATGGGGCAGTTCTGGCCCCGGCTGCAGGCGTAGCTCAGGCTGCTCTGCTGGCTGCGCCGGAAAAAACCCTGCCCCGGGGGTCACCCCTGGCACCCCCGGCACTCCCTGGCACCCCCTGGTACCCCCTGGCATCCCCCCAGCACCTCTGGCATCCTCCAACAGCCCCAGCACCTCCAGCATCCCCCCAACACCCCTGGCATCCCCCAACAGCCCCAGCACCTCCAGCATCCCCCCAACACCCCTGGCAACCCAGCATCCCCTGGCACCCCTGGCATCCCCCCGGCACCCCCCAACAGCCCAGGTACCCCCTGGTACCCCTTGGCATCCCCTTGGCCCCCCTGGCCCTCCCTGGTATCCCCTGGCACCCCCATGACCCCCCTGGCCCCCCCCCGTATCCCCTGGCACCCCCCAGCCCCCTGGCCCCCCGACCCCCCTGGCCCCCCTTGGCCCCCCCTGGCACCCCTGGCCCCCCCTGGCACCCCTGGCACCCCCTGCCCACCTTGCAGCCCTCACAGGTGATGACGCCGTAGTGGATGCCCGAGGATTTGTCCCCGCAGATCTTGCAGGGAATGACCTCGATGTGGGCTGGGGACAGAGGGACAGCGTGGGCCCCTGCCCCGAGGGGTCCCCTCATCCCCCCACCACCACACGTGGCACCCCCGGCACTGCCGGTGCCAGCCATGTCCCCACGTGCGTCCCGTGTCCCTTCTGGGCAGTGATGTCCCCTGTGGACCCAGATGTCCCCTATGGGCTCAGTGCCCCCCACATGCCCAGGACCCCCCCGCGACCCCACGGATGCCCCCCGGGTGCCCCCCGGGTGTCCCCAGCGCAGGGTGGGCCCTGCCGGACGCCGGGGGCTGCCAAAACCACAGCGGCAGCGAGCGCTGGCGCAGCCACAACTGGGACAGGGCCCCACCTCGCAGGAAGGCGCCCGCCAGCACGGCCCGGCACAGCCCGGTACGGCCCCGGCATGGCACGGCACGGCACGGCACGGCAAGGCCCGGCACAGCCCGGTATGGCCCCGGCATGGCACGGCCCGGCACAGCCCGGTACGGCCCCGGCACGGCACGGCCCGGCACAGCCCGGTATGGCCCCGGCATGGCACGGCACAGCCCGGTACGGCCCCGGCATGGCACGGCACGGCACGGCACGGCACAGCCCGGTACGACCCCAGTATGGTCCCGGCACGGCACAGCCCGGTACAGCCCGGTATTGCACCATCACGGTGCTGGCACAGCCCTGGCGTGGCACCAGTGGGCAGGGGGCTATGGGTGCGGGCACAGGGCTGGGGGGCACTGGGGATGGGGGAACCCCAACCCCGGAGATGCCCCAGAGGACCCCAGGGGACCCCTCCCTCACCTCACTGCCACCGCCTCACCCGCCCAGCCCTGCACACACTTGCACACTCACACGTGTGTACGGGCACGCTTGCGCACACCTGCACACGGTTGTTCACGCACGAGGGTGTTGGGGGGCTGATGCACGCGTGGGCACACGTAGGCACACGCACACCCCCTCACTCACACACATGTGCTCGTGCACGGTAGTGAATGATTGTGCAAAGCTGTGGATGCGTTTGCACGCTCCTGCGCGCCTCTGCACGCTTGCACACGGCCACGCGCGCTTCTGCGTGTTCACAAATGCTTGTGTGTGCTTGCACACGCCTGTGCACCCCTGTGCGCGCTCACGGACGCTCTGGCACGCGTGGGGACGCTCGCACGGGCCGGTTCACGTCCGCCGAGGCTCCCGCGTGCCCTCGCACGCTTGTGCACGCAGGCAGCCGCTCCTTCCCGCGCGCACACGCGTGTACACGCGTGTAAACGCCCGCACCTCTTCCTCCCGCGGCCGAATCCACTTCGTCGGCTGTTTCCACCTGCCCCAGTTTTGGGGCCCGGCGACCGCCCGCGCATCCGGCCCCGCACCGGGCACCGGGACCCCCGGCGGGGCCCTGGGAATTGGGGGTGACTCAGCCCCGCGCCCCGCGTTACCCCGCGGCGGCTGCCAGGAAGCGCCGCTTTCGGTGCCGCTCCTGCCGGGAACCGCTGGCGAGAGGTCGCCGAGGTCTCGCTCGGCCCCACGGCTCCGCCACGGCGCCCGCCGCTCCCACGGCACCTGCGGGCACCGGTCCCCTCCCCCGGGCACCCGCCGGCAGCGCCGGCACCCAACGGCGCCCACCGCTCCCAGGGGAACCCGACAAGCACCCACCAGTACCCACCAGTGCCATGGGAACCCACTGGTGCCTGCCAGTCCCATAGGAACCCACTGGTGCCCGTCAGCCTCACCAGCACCTACCAGTACCCACCAGTACCCACTAGCACCCACCAGCCCCACTGGTGCCCACCAGTACCCACCAGTCCCGTGGGAACCCACTGGTTCCCATCAGCCCCACGGGCACACACTGGTGCCCACGAGCCCCACAGGCACCCACGAAGCACCCAGCGACCCTACAGGCACCCACTGGTGCCCACCAGCCCCACCAGCACCCACCAGCTCCATGGGCACCCACTGGTGCCTGCCGCCCCCACAGGCACCCACCAGTACCCACTGGCCCCCACCAGCCCCACTGGCCCCCACCAAGCACCCATCAGCCCCACGGGTACCCACTGATGCCCACGAGCCCCACAGGCACCCACGGGCACCCCCAGCCCCCCCAGCACCCATGGGGACCCACTGGCACCCGTCAGCACCCACCACCCCCGGGGCGGGGGGATGATCCGGTGCTCCTGACCCCCTCCCGGTGTGGCGTCACGGCAAAACACGCCATGACACGGGCAGACATGGCACGGCACAGGCCAACACGCCCTGACACGGAGGGGACCCCCGGGGACCCCGGCACCCAGGGGTGCTGGCACCCCTGCCTCAGTTTCCCCAGTGCCAAAGCAGGGGGGGGCTGTGGGTGGGGGCGGCGCGGGAGCGGGGCCACCTGCGTGTCCCCATCCACGTCCCATCCGTGTCCCCGTCGGTGTCACCTGCGCCCGCCCCGCGCAGCTGCCACCCCCACCACATCTGAGGGCGAGCACCCGACCCGCAGGTGCGCGGGGGCACCCATGGGTGCTGGGGGGGCCCCCGTGCCCCCGGGCGCTCACAGCCACAGCTGGGGGGGAAACGGGGCTGCCCGGGGCTGCGGCACTGCCGGGACACGCAGCAACATGCGATAACATGTGTGTATGCCCCACAACACGCGTGCACACCCTGTAACACGCGTGCACACCCCACAACACGTGTGCATGTCCCACTGCGTGCGTGGGCACCCGGAGCCATGTGCAGCGCCCGCACCCTGCAGCACACGCCATAACATGTGTGTGCTACACGCTGTAACACGCATACATACGCAGCTACACGCCATAACACATGTGCACAGACCCTGTAGCGTGTGCACATGCCGTGACACAGCCCTCACGGCACATGTACCCCAAAACACACCTGCACACACCACGACACGCGTGTGTGAGCTGTGCAACACGTGTGATGCTGTGACACGCCGACACACGCAGCTCCGGCAGCTCCTGGGGTTCTCACACATGCACACATGTGGGCACACTCGTGTCCACGCTCCCATGTGTGTCTACACATGTGTGTGTGCTCCCACAGGTGTGCACGGGTATGGGTGTGCTCCCACACCCTTACACACCCCCACACACCTGCACACACGCGCTCGCACCCTCTTGCACACGCACACAGACCCCCGTGTGCCCCCACGCCCTTGCACACATGCTCCTGCTCCCACTGCTTGCACACCAGCTCTCACACATTTCCACATGCTTGCACACACACTCCCTCACCCTTTCACGCGCACACACACTCCTGCAGGCTCCTACGTGCCTGCACACACGTATGTCCGCTCTCACAAGCTTCCACTAATCGCACACACGCGTGCACATCCCTGTGCTCCCACGCCCTTGCACACACGCGTGCACACCCCTGTGCACTCCCATGTCCTTGCACACACACGTGCACACCCCTGCACACTCCCATGTCCTTGCACACGTGTGCACACCTCTATGTGCTCCCACGCCCTTGCACACACGCGTGCACAGCCCTGCGTGCTCTCACCTGCACATACACACATGCACACCCTCACTCCTCCATGTGTGCACGTTCGCTCCCACACGTTTGCACACGCGTGTGCCCAGCACACACGCACCCCCATCAGCTCCCCCCCTTTGCACACACACAGCCCCCTCCCACCCCCTGCCACACGCACCCCCGTGCTCCCCCAGCCTGGCACACCCGCACACGCCCGCACACGCGTGTGCCCCCCGCCCGCAGCCCCCCGCCCCGGGCCCTACCTCGCATGGCGGCGGCGGTGCCGCGGGCGGCGCGGCCGAGCGTTATAAGGGCGCCGGGGCCCCCCCGGCATCCTGCCCCCCCCGGCATCCTGCCCCCCCCGGCCCCACGCACTGGAAATTTCCGACTTTCCACGGCGCGGCTGGGGGGAAACTGAGGCACGGAGAGGGGCGCGGCCGCCCCCCACCCCCCGTGACCCCGGTGACCCCCGGTGGAGCGCAGCAGGGACTGTCACGGCAGCCCCGAACCCCCCGGGGGGGTCCGACACCCCCAGGCCCACGGGACCCCAGGGCACCCCGATGTCCCCTGCTCTGGGGCGCAGCCATGGGACCCCCGTGTCCCCAGGTGCCCGTGGGAGTTCAGGCCGTGGGGGAAACTGGGGCCCCATCTTTGGTGAGCACCCCCCAACCCCCGAGGTCCCCACAGCTGTGTCTTGTGTCCCGTGTCCCATGTCCCATGTCCTGCGTCCCCTGTCCATGTCCCATGCCCTGTGTCCATGTCCTGTGTCCCGTGTCCACGTCCCATGTCCCGTGCCCATGTGCCATGTCTCCCGTCCCGTGTCCGTGTCCCCTGTCCCGTGTCCATGTCCCATGCCCTGTGTCCATGTCCTGTGTCCCATGTCCATGTCCCATGTCCCCTCTTCATGTCCCGTGCCCTGTGTCCATGTCCCGTGTCCATGTCCATGTCCCGTGTCCTGTGTCCATGTCCCGTGTCCCCCACCCTGTGCCTGTGTCCCCTGTCCCGTGTACACATCCCATGCCCTGTGTCCGTGTTCTGTGTCCCGTGTCCGTGTCCCCTGTCCCGTGTCCATGTCCCTGTCCCCGCCCCATGTCCTGTGTCCATGTCCCCCACTTCGTGTCCGTGTCCGTGTTCCCTGTCCTGTGTCCGTGTCCCCCACTCTGTGCTTGTGGCCCCCACTTCGTGTCCGTGTCCCGTGTCCCCCACTCCGTGCCTGTCTCCCCCGCCCCGTGTCCCGTGTCCCGTGTCCCCGGGCTTCCTCCGCCCCCGCGCTCAGCGCTGCCCCACCAGCCCCGCCCACCAGCCCCGCCCACAGCTCGTGGCCCCGCCCACAGCTCGTGGCCCCGCCCACCAGCCCCGCCCACCGCTCGTGGCCCCGCCCCCTCCACCGCTTCTGCTGCCGAGGTCCCGCCCACACGCCCAGGCCCCGCCCTCCCCGTGCCGGGGGTCCCGTCCCGGAGCGCACGCCCCGTGTCACGGGGACCCCACGGTGCCGTGTCCCCCCCTTCCACTCGTGGGCAGCGCAGCGGGGGGACCCCAACAGCGGGGACACGCGTGGGAGGGTGGCGGGACTGGGGGGGGTGGTCCTGACAGGGTCCCGGCCCCCACCACGGGGGACCCCTCCGGGCCGTGGGGTCCCACCCGTGACACCCCCCGGGGACGCGGCCGAGCCCACAGAAACACCCGGGACACGAGTGGGGATCGGGGGCCACGCCCACGGCGTCACCCGAGGGGCGGGGCTCCCACGGCTCCCCTATAGAGCCCCTACAGACCCCACACCGACCCTATGGCCCCCCTATACACCCCTATAGACCCCACACGGCCCCTATGGCCCCCCTATGCACTCCCCACACAGCCCCTATGGCCCCCCTATGCACCCCCATACAGCCCCTATTGCCCCCCTATACACCCCTATAGACCCCATACCACCCCTACGGCCCCCCTATGCACCCCCATACAGTCCCTATGCACCCCTATGGACCCCATACCGACCCTATGGCCCCCCTATGCACCCCCATACAGCCCCTATACACCCCTATAGACCCCACACGGCCCCTATGGCCCCCCTATGCACTCCCCACACAGCCCCTATGGCCCCCCTATGCACCCCCATACAGCCGTTATGCACCCCTATAGACTCCACACAGCCCCTATAGTCCCCCTATGCACCCCTATAGACCCCATACCGCCCTCTGCGGCTGCCATAGAGCCCCTGTGTGCCCCGTACAGCCCCCATAGGGTCCCTGAACACGCCCCCCGCTATGGCCCTATAGACCCCCACCTGCCTCTATAACCCCCTTGTTGAGGGACCCCCCTGATCCCCCTGCTCTGGCACCCAGTGGTTTGGGGGGGGCCTATGCTCCACCCCATAGGGGGGGGCTGGAGGAGACAGGGACATTAGGGGGACCCTGGGGGGGGGGACAGGGATCTCAGGGTGACAGGGACCCCTGAAGGGCACCCCAGGGTGATGGTGACCCCAAGGGGACCTCAGGGGGACAGGGACCCTGGGGGAGACAAGGGTCCCAAGGGGGATGAGGACCCCAAGGGGACATCAGGGTGATGGGGACCTTGAGGGGACAGGGACCCCATGGACATCAGGGGGATGTGGACCTTGGGGGGACAGAGACCTCAAGGTGATGGGGGGTACATCACGGGGACAGGGACCCTGGGGGGGACAAGGACCCTAAGGGAGATAGGGCCCCCAAGGGGGACATCAGGGGGACAGGGACATCAGGGCAAAGGGGACCTTGGTGGGGCGGGGACAGGGACCCCAGGGGGCACCCCAGTGTGACGGGGACCCCAAGAAATCAGGCAGCTCCAGCATAATAGAAAACAGCTTTATTGGGGGGGGGTGGGGCAGCAGGGGGTGTCAGAGCAGGCCTCAGGGGCAGGGGGGGCAGCACCCCAGGGGTGGGGGGGGCCCCCCAGGGGTGTGGGGGTCCCCGGGCCCCCCTCACTTGCGGCCCCTCTGCTTCATGTGGAGGACGAAGTAGTCGTTGCAGGCGATGGTGAGCCCGGCCACCAGCGAGAAGAAGCCCTGGAAGCCCACGCGCCCGTCCCGGCTCTGCTCCACGTCCCGCAGGATCTTCTCCAGCGCCTGCGGGTCCCGCTGGTTCTGGGGGACACGGCGTGAGGGACCCCCGCACAGCCGGGGGGGACACGGGGACAGGGACCCCCACACGGCCGGGGGGGGGACACGGACCCCCACACAGCCGGGGGCACGGGGTGAGGGACCCACACACAGCCGGGGGGGGACACGGGGACAGGGACCCCCGCACAGCCGGGGGAGGGACACAGGGACAGGGACCACCGCACAGCCGGGGGGGACACGGGGACAGGGACCCCCGCACAGCCAGGGGGGGACACGGGGACAGGGACCCACACACAGCCGGGGGGGGGACACGGGGACAGGGACCCACACACAGCCGGGGGGGACACGGGGACAGGGACCCACACACACCCGAGCAGCTGCGGGGCCTGAACTCAGGGTGCCATGAGCTGTGAACTTGGGGTGCTGCAGGGTCTGCTCTCAGGGGGCTGCAGGGTGTGAACTTGGGGTGCCGTAGGGCGTGAACTTGGGGTGCTGAGGAGCCTGATCATGGGGTGCTGTGAGCCGTGAACTTGGGGGGCTGAGTGGCCTGATCTCGGGGGGCTGCAGGGTCTGAACTTGGGGTGCTGTGAGCCGTGAACTTGGGGGGCTGAGGGGCCTGATCTCGGGGTGCTGTGAGCTGTGAACTTGGGGCGCTGTGGGGTCTGATTTTGGGGGGCTGTGAGCTGTGAACTTGGGGCGCTGTGGGGTCTGATTTCGGGGTGCCCCCACCTCCAAGAAGCCGGGGAACTCCTTGTCCATGAGCGCCCGCAGGTCCTCCTTGCTGAGGTGGTCCTTGTCCCCCGCGTACTTGTGGAAGGTGAACATGAGGGTCTCCATGGCGTGCTCCAGCTGGGACGGCATGGTGGGCGGGCGGGGGGCTGCGGGGGGCGCACGGCTCAGTGAGGGGGGGGGGCACAGCACAGCCACAGCCCCCCCAGCCCTGCAGCGCGCTGAGGCTGGCGCCGCTCATCACACGGGTGAGCGGTTTTCCAGCCGCCGGGAATGACTCAGCTGCGGGGCGGGGGGGCTGGGGGGGGACACACACAGGACACACCCGCAGGACGTGTGTCCCCCCCCACCCCCGGGTGTGTCCTGTGTCCCCCCCCGCGCTATGGGGCACCCTAGGGAACCCCAGTGAGTCATGGGGGGGGGGCGTTGCGCAAAGCCCCCACTCCCCTCCCTGGGTGGGGTGCGCTCTGCCTCAGTTTCCCCATGCCCCCCCCCAAAAAAGCATCCTCCCCCCCATTTTGTGCAGGGACAGCAGGCCCTGGCAGAGATGTGGGGTGATGGCACACACCCTGCCCCCCCCCAGGACCCCCCCATACCGCAGTGTGCCCCCCCGGGCTGTGGGGGAGGGTTAACGGGGGGGTTGGGGACACCGGTGCCACACCCCACCGAAACAGGAACCCTCCCAGCCCGCGAAAATTTGGGGGCGGCCCCAAGGGGACAGAGGGACTGGGACCCCCCCGCTCAGCACCGGGGTCCCCCACCCGGGCTTTATGCACACACACCCCCCCCCCCCCCCCCCCCCCCAGGATGCGCCCCCACTCACTTAGGGGAGTGTGCCCCCCCCTCCCCCCCCGTGGGCACCCCAAATCTTCTGGGGGAGCAATGAGGGTGGGGTGGCCCCGGGGACCATCTTTGGGGTGCCCCTCCAGAGGGGTGTGCGGGCTTGGGCCCCCCCTTTAATGGGGTGGGGGGGACACACAATGCCCGGAGGTCCCACTGGGGGGGGGGCGGGGGCAGATGGGGCTCAGCCCTAACGGGAGGGGCTGGATTGGGGTCCCCTTTTAGCACGGGGGGGTGTCCCCACAAGGGGGGGGGGCGGGCAGACTGGGGGCTCCCCCTCTCAATGAGGGGTGCAGGATTGAGCCCCCCCAAAAGGGGTGCAGTGATGGGGTCCCCCCCGAAGTGGGGTGCAGAATCCCCCCCCCGAAGTGGGGTGCAGTGATGGGGTCCCCCCCGAAGTGGGGTGCAGAATCCCCCTCCCCGAAGTGGGGTGCAAGGGATGGGGTCCCCCCCGAAGTGGGGTGCAGAATCCCCCCCCGAAGTGGGGTGCAAGGGATGGGGTCCCCCCATACCGGGGGTGCAGCGGCCCCCCGGCCCGGTACTCACGGCGGAGCGGCGCGGTGCGGAGCGGAGCGGGCAGTGGCGGGGAGCGGCGCCGCCCGGGATAGGCACGGCGGGGGCGGGCCGGGGGGGGTCCGGGGGAGGGGGGGGGGGGGGACGGACCGTGAGTCACCCGTGCCCGCCCGGCCGTGCTCCGCCCCCCCCCCCTCGGACCCCCCCCCCCCCCAGCCCCGCTGCTCCCCCAATCCCACCCCACTGCATCCCCCATCGCACCCCACTGCCCCGCCAGACCCCCCCATCCTGCCCCCCCCCCCGGGACCCCTCCCAGCACCGCTCCGGGACCCCCGGGGGCACCCCCTTTCTCCCCCACCCCCCATCCATCCCCATCCGTCCCCGCGGGGACACCGCCCCGGCGCGTGCGGGCTAATTAGCAGTAATTAGGTGTGCGGAGGCGGTGGGACACCCCCACACCCCCCCCCCAGGGCAGCACCCAGCGCGTGGCGGGGCCCCCCCCGCAGCCCCCTGGGGACACAAGGGGGGGGGGGGGGGGGGTAACGGGGTGGGGGAGGGGTGGGTCCGTCCCTGCCTCAGTTTCCCCACCCGAGGAGGGGGCAAAGGTGGAGGGCGAGACCGGGGCGAGGTCCACGGGTGCCCCCCCCGTGCCCGTGGGTGCGGCCCTGCCCGCCTGGCACCGTCTGCACCCTTTTCCTGGGGAGGGATCACCCCACCCCGAGACCCCCATTTGTCCCCAGAGCCCCCCCCCCGCCCCCAGGACCCTCAGCGCCCCCCCCCCCCTTCCTCACCCCCCCTAATCCCCAGGGATCCCCCCCGTCCCGCCTCAGGGACCCCCTCAGTTCTCAAAGAGCCCCCCCAAACCCAGGGACACCCCCCCCAGCTGCCCCGACGCCCCCCGCCCGTCACTCTGCCCTCAGTCAAGATGGCGGCGCGCCCTCACGCTCCGCAGTAGGCGCGAAGCCGCGCCCGGCGCACCCCGCCTGCCCTCTCCCGAGATGGCGGCCGCGCCCCCACGTGTCCTAAGGGCGTGGCGGCCTTGCCAGCTTGCCCTCATCCAACATGGCGGCCGCCCACCTGTGCCCCTGAACGGCGCTGAAGCCGAGGGGCGGTGACCTGGCTGGACACGCCCCCCTGCCCTTATCTAAGAGGGCGCCGCGCCCCCCGCTCTTCCTGATCGGAGCGCAGAGAGAGGTGAGCGTGTCCCGGATGTGGGCGGGGCCGCACCGCGCCAGGGGGCGGGGCCACGTCCCCGGATGTTGCGTCGCCGTGGAGCCGCGGCGGCGGCGGCCTGGGAGCGGGGAGCGGAGCGGACGGAGCCAACATGGCGGCGCCGAGCCTGGGGCGGCCCTGAGGGGCAGGCTGCACGGCGGGGCGGGGGCCGAGCCGGCGGGCATGGCGCGGGCTGCCTAAGGGAGGCCTCGGCGGTCCCTGCGGGTGAGGGGACGGGCTCGGGCACAGGCCGCTTTACCCCCCCACCTCAGCGCGGCCCGGTACCGGGCAGAGACAGCGCAGCGGAGCCTCGGGTGCCCGTGGGATGGGGGCCTAGGGGGGCTGCAGTGCCGGGGCCGAGCCTCTCTCCTCGGCAGCCCCCCCCTCGGGCCGGCCCCTCGCCGCCCTCCCCGTTCCCGAGGCCTTGCGGGGGAGGCCGGGGCCCTTCCCGAGCGGCGGCTGTTGGACTTCGTACCGAGAGGCTTTAAACAAGGGGGGGGTTCCCCCCAGCTGTGGGGGGGGGGCTGCCGGTAACGAGCCGAGCGGGGGTTGGTGGGGTTTGGCGGAGGAGCTGGGGGGGGCCCGAGCTCTCCGAGTGTGAGTCAGCTCCTGGGGGCTCGGGGGGCGGCTCTGGGCTCTTCCCTTGAGGTTCAGCCCCAAACCTGAGGGGGAATTCCTGTCCCAGGGAGCTGCGAGCTTGGAGAGCGCCGTTAAATCCCCCCGGGAAGCGGGCACGGGGGAGCCGGCGCTGTGGGAGCGGTGGCTGCGGAAGGAGCCATGGCCTAGGGAGCGCAGCCTGGCCGGACTCGCCTCTCCCTCCTCCCCACCTCAATCAATTATTACTAGGGGCAAAAAAACCCACCAACAAACCGGTTTGAGAGGAAAAAAAATAGGAATATTGACTGTGGAAGCTCGGCCTCGCTCCCAGAGCCGCACACGGGACTGTCGGAGCCGCCGCCGCTCTGCTGGGGACTTTATTTGCGAAGCCGAGGAGAAGCGGGGACCGAAGGCACCTCTGAAACCGTCACGGACACCGCGAGCCCGGGGCAGCTCCTCGCCGAGGTGGGTGTTCCTGTGCACGGATTATTTTTTTCCTAGGAGACTCCTGATTCTCCCATCCCTCCTCCCCTGTGAGGACCAGCTCGCCTCAGCCTCGTGCTGGGATGGACTGGGGGAGGCTCAGTCCCGGCCTCGCCGCTGCCCGGGCTCGTCCTCCCTCGGAAAAGTTTGGGGCGAGCTTGGCTGCAGGTGAATCCCCATCAAGCCTCTTTTTGCTGACAGAAAAGGCGAGATGGGTAAAGCCGAGGCGGTGACGTCGGTGCCAGCGCGTCCCCTGCCCGCGTTTCCGTGGCTGGAGCGTGGTGTGCGGGAGCGCCCGCGGTGCTGCCAGGAGCTGCCAGATTTGGGGTTTTGCTCAGGATTTGGGGTTTTGCTCAGGATTTGGCTCCTCTCTGTGGTGGCTCCGGCACTGCTGCTCCGTCCCGGCACCCTGGTGGTCACCGGAGGGGGAGTTTCTTTGCCACCCATCAGGGTGGGTATTCGTGGCCTTGGAAATCAAGGCCGTAGTTGCCACTGAGTGACAGAAATCAGATTGAGGGATTAATTGGGGCGGTGAAATTGGATGGGGCGATGAACGGGAGTGAAAAGCACTTTCTGCACTTAAAAATCCTCCTCTCCTGCCTAAACCCATGCACCAAAACCCCCTAATCCTCCCTCAAAACGACCACGAGCTGCGCCTGGCTTGTCCTCGTGGGGTCCCGAGTCTGTTGTCCGGTGACATGGCCGTGGGGGGGCTGTGCCCCCAGCCTCTCCCACTGGATCCCGGGGTTCTTCCCACCCCGGGGGTGTTACTGCCCCGGCCCGGCCGCCCTGACCCACATATGGTGGGAAGGTCAGAACAAAAACCCCTCCAAAGAGGACAATTCTGGATTCATCTCACTTTCTGCTTCCTCCCCTGGCAGGAATGTCCTGGGGGGGGTGGGACCGTGGTGGGTGCCTGACCCCGCTGCCCAGAACCCCGGCGTGGGTCAGCCCGGGCCTGACTCAGGCGCCCGCAGCTCGTTTTTCCTGTTCGTTTTAACGATCCCGGGAAGTCCCGACGTCTCCTCCCGACGCCTTGCTGGTGCGGGCAGGGGTCTGCGGGTCCCCCTGCGCTCCCGACGGGGCCGTTTTGGGGAAATCGAAGGGGTTTTGGGTGTTTTCACTGTACGAAGCGCTGCAGCCGCCCGGTTTGTGCCGGGAGCGGAGCCTGGCGCACGCAGCCGCAATCGAACGAGGGGTTTGGGTGTTCTGCTGTGAGAGGTCCCGGAGAGCAGCCCTGGTTCGGGGGGCTGAGAGTGGGGATGGGTTTGTGTTCTGGGTTTTATCTCGGAGCCCCTTTCCAGGCACTGGGAAGGGAGTGGGGGCCTCGCCCGTGCCCCTTTCTGGGTGTTCTGTGGCGGTGCCTGGGTTCGTTACTGGTCGGCACTGGTGCTGCAGCACCAGAACTGGGCTGGATGTGGATGCGGCTCCCGGTAAAGCCTCTCCACAACTCGCCTTTCCCAGGATTTAGGAGGGTGGAGAGATCCATCCCTGCTCCCAGGAGGTGCTGCCTGCAGCCCTGCGCGCTCCGGCCGCTCCATGGCTCAGCCCTGGGCAGGAGGAGAAGAATTGGGGTCCTTCATCCCCATTTTCCTGCCCTCTCTCCCACACGGTGATGGCCACGGGTGGTCTTACCACCAAATATCCTCGCTGGAAGCTGTATGGATCCGACTGCCCTGCCGGGGTGGGGGGTGGATGTGTGTGCCCCCTCCCGGAGCGCTCGGAGCCGCCTCAGGCTGGGAGCAGCAGTCGCCCGACGCGTCTTTAATTTCAGCTATTTGCATTTTCCGATAGGAATTCAAACCCTCCCAGGAGCTGCTGGCCCCGCCAAGGGCTCCACAGGGCTCCCCGGGGCCGGGCGTGAGTCACGGCCGTGCCGGGAACACTCGGAGATTCCTGCTGGGTGTCTCCTGCCCGGTGCCTCTGTTGACGCCTCGGTGTTTTGGGAACCGTAACCAGGCGAAGGCGCTGGCGGTGACGCCGGCCTGGCTGGGTGAGCCATGGCCTGGTGCCACGCCACCATGCTGGGGATGGGGTGGGGGCTCTCCTGTGACCCCCAGCCCCATGTCCTGCTGGGGAGGGGGATGCTGGAATGGGTGAGGAGCCCTGCCCGGCCGCTCATCTCTTCCCTCGCTGTTCCGGCACGACACCGGTGGCCATGCCGAGCAGCTCCGTGCGGTTGGTGCCCACAGGTGCGATGGCAGAGCGTTTTCCTGGGGGTGGGGGACATCAGCCCCTTGCCTGTGCCACAGTCTGTGGCTCTGCCGCCCGGTGCCACCGCTCGTGGGTGTCTCTGCCCGGTGGTGTTTGGGTCCGTGAGCCGACACAGCGTGGTGCCCTCGCTCCAGTGCCCGACCCGCGATGCTCCGGCAGAGGAGGTGGCGGAGGGACACGGGGCAGGGATTGAATCCCAGGGTTCAATCCCACGGTTCGATCCCGGGGTTCGCTCTCCCTCGGCAGGGCTGCGGTGCTGGGAGGAGCCATGGCCAAACGGAGCCGAGCACAGGCCTGGCCGGAGGAACGCGGTGACCGGGAGCACGGGCTGTACAGCCTGCACCGCATGTTCGACATCGTGGGCACCCACCTCACCCACCGCGACGTGCGCGTCCTCTCCTTCCTCTTCGTCGACGTCATCGACGATTACGAGCGGGGGATGATCCGCAGCGGCCGGGACTTTCTGCTGGCGCTGGAGCGACAGGGCCGCTGCGACGAGACCAACTTCCGGCAGGTGCTGCAGCTCCTGCGCATCATCACGCGCCACGACCTCCTGCCCTACGTCACCCTCAAGCGGCGGCGCGCCGGTAAGTGACACCGCCGTGGTGACACCGTGACACCATGGCAGGAGGCAGCACCGCTCACTAACGAAGCACCCTTCGTTATCCGCCGGGGGAAGGTGGGAAGTGTTGGGCAGGGTTTGAGCACGCGCCCACATGTGGATTTTTGGGGTGAAATCATGGGGTTTAGCAAACGCCGAGGTCCCCTCATTCCTTTAGGGACACAGTTCCTGCTTCATACTGTGCCACTCCGACTCCTGTGGCCCCCCCCCGTGGCCCTCCTGGCTCATCTCTCATTTTTGGGACAACCAACCTTTTACCCCAAATTCCCACCCAGGGTGAGGTTCCATGGGAGCCCCCCAGGAGTGCAGAGCTGGGAGCGCCCCGGGGAAGCTCGCAGCCACTCTGCCCAATGTCCAGGGGATCCCCCGTGTCCCCCTGAGCTCAGGAAGGCGACCAATGCCCCCCCGCCCCCGGCCAGAGGGAGAAACCCGTGTCCAAATTCACATTTTTTCCCCCCATTTTCCAATAGGACGTCCTGAACCCCCTCTTTCTACCCCCCTTTTCCCCTCCTTGCTTGGGGACCCCAAGAGTGACCCAGCCCTGTGGACTTGGGTCATTTGGTAGGGTTTTGATGACTTTGTGGAGCTGCCAGCTGAGCTGGGCCCCTGCCCTTCCCTTTTTTCACTTAAAAACCCGGATTTTCAGTTCTGAGAGCCAGACTGACCGGAATGGGCGGAGAGCGCAGCTGCTCCGGCAGGATTCAACCTCTGAAATTTGCATATGTGCATTAAATTAGGCTAATTAGGCTTCCCTGGCAGCTCCAGGCTGCCCAGTCTCTCCCCAGTTTGTGGTCCCAGTCTGGGCTGTGGCGAGTAGAGGCAGGCATTAAAAATGCCCCGTTTTGGGTGCAGAACCCCAAGATGAGGGGCACGTGGCTGCTGTCCCTCGGCTGGTGACCCCCCTGGGTCAGGGTGACCCCCCTGGGTCAGGGTGTCCCCTTGGTCCCCCCCATTTAAGCTGTGTCCCCCCTCTCTCTCCAGTGTGCCCGGACCTGGTGGACAAATACCTGGAGGAGACGTCCATCCGCTACGTGACGCCGCGGGCGCACAGCGAGGCAGAGCACGGGCTGGGACACCCCCATAAATCAGGTGGGGGCCATGGCTGACCCCCCCTATACAATTTGGGGGACGATGGAGCCGTGGGGTTCAATCCCCTTCCCCAGACCGTGGTCCTGGGGAGGCATTTGGGGTGCTGGGGAGTGGCGGATGCTCCTTGGGGACGGGGGGGACAGCGGCATGGGGCTTGGTGTTGGGGATAGGGTACAAGAGAGGTTTGGGGGGAGCGGCTGGTGGAGTGTGGGGGGCTCAGTGTCCTCTGTGTCCCCCCCACAGTGCCTCCCCACCACCCCGTGGTCTGCTGCTCCTCCGCCGGCCCCCAGATCTGCACCAAGCGGCCCAGCCGCGGCCGCAGCCTCCTGGGCAGCCAGCGCAAGAGGAGGAAGTCAGCGACGCCAGACCCCAAGGAGAAGCAGACGTGTGGTAAGAGCCACCCTGGGGGGAATCGGGGGGAATTGGGGGGTCCTGTACCCCCTTACTGAACCACTCACCCTATAACCAGTTGGCTGGATGAGGGGGGAGCAGCAGATGGCATCTGTCTTGGCCAGGAGGGCAAGGGAGGGCATTGTCCCCCTCTGCTCTGCCCTGGGGAGGCCACAGCTGGAATCCTGCCTCCAGTTCTGGGCTCCCCAGTTCCAGAGAGACTGGGAACGACTGGAGAGAGTGCAGGGGAGGGCAGTGAGGATGAGTGGGGGATTGGAGCATCTCCCCTGGGAGGAAAGGCTGAGGGAGCTGGGACTCTTCAGCCTGGAGCAGAGAAGGCTGAGGGGGATCTGATGAACGTTCACAAACACCTAAAGGGGGGTGAGGGAGAATGGAGCCAGACTCTTCCCAGTGGTTCCCAGTGCCAGGACGAGGGCAATGGGCACAAGCTGGACCAGAGGAAGTTCCATTGGAAGATGGGGGAGAACTTCTTTGGGGTGAGGGTGCCGAGCACTGGCACTGCCCAGAGAGGGGTGCAGTCTCCTTCTCTGGAGCTTTCCCAGCCTGGCCTGGGTGCAGCCCTGAGGGATGTGCTCGAGGGGACCCTGCTGTCCCGCAGGGGAGCTGGGCTGGGGGAGCTCTGGAGGTCCCATCCAGCTCGGACAATTCCATGAATCCATGAATCCTCCTCCCCACTCAGACATCCGCCTGCGGGTCCGCGCCGAGTACTGCCAGCACGAGACGGCGCTGCAGGGCAACGTCTTCTCCAACAAGCAGGATCCTCTGGAGCGTCAGTTCGAACGCTTCAACCAAGCCAACACCATCCTGAAATCCCGGGATCTGGGATCCATCATTTGCGACATTAAATTCTCCGAGCTCACCTACCTCGACGCCTTCTGGCGCGATTACATCAACGGCTCCTTGCTGGAAGCCCTCAAAGGCGTCTTCATCACGGACTCGCTCAAACAAGCCGTGGGCCACGAAGCCATCAAACTGCTGGTCAATGTGGACGAGGAGGATTATGAGGTGGGGCGACAGAAACTCCTGAGGAACTTGATGCTGCAAACAGCCCCCTGACCCCCCCACTCCCTGCAAACCCCCCTGACCCCCCCCTCCCCCTCCACAACACCTCACACCTTTTTTTTTTCTTTCATTTTCTAAAAGAAAAGGAAAAAATTGAACACCCCCTCCCTCCTTCCCTGCCTCACCCGGTGCTGTGGGGGTGTCCCTCACCTCCGGGGGGGGCTGATGTGCCCCCCACCCTTCTCCCGTCACCATGGGGGAGCCAACGTGACCCCCACTCCCTTGCTTTCATTTTTTTTTCTTTTTTTTTTTGTTTTTCCTCTTTTATTTTATATCCATTAAAAAAAGAAACAACAACAACAAAAAGGCAAAATTCCTGGGGCTGGGGGGGGGCTCAGTGGAAGCTTGGACCTGGGGGGGCTCAGCCCTCTGGGGGTGGCTTTGTCCCCTTTGTGTCACCAACGTGGGGGGCTCCATGGGCAGCATCCCCCCATTTCTCCCCCAAATAACCCTGCCCCCCCCTTGCCTCAGTGGGTTTCTCAGGAGTAAAACCGTCCCCGTGGTGTCCCCTGGACCATGTGCCTTCGTGTCCCCCTCCCCTGGGGGGGCCAGGGGGGAGGACCAGCGCCGAGGGACACCTCGAAATCTCATCCCTATCACCTCTGCCTGTCCCAACTGGGACAAATGGGGCCGGGGTGGCCGCTCAGCCTGTTGCTGGCAGCAGGCAGCAGACCCCTGCCTGCGCGGCGTGGTGGGCAGCCGGCAGCGTGCGGTGCTTGGCTGTGCCCCCCTAGTGCCCCCCCAGAGCCCCCCAGCCCTGGAGAGCCCCACAATGTCCGTTCTCCCTCCCCACTCCCTGGGGTGGTGCAGGGGAGGGGATTTTTTTTTTCCCAGCTCCATCCTGGTTTTGTGATTTCTCTCCCCATCCCAGCTCGGCCACCGGTGGGTACAGACCCCTCTGGGGCGGGGGGCAGCCCCCCCCGTGGTGTGTGTGGCCCCCACTTTGGGGCACACGCCCCCCCCCACCTCTGCTTATGGCCGATTCTGGCACAACTCGGTGTAATTTCTGTGATTTCTGTATTTTTTAACTCTGGTAACAGTCATCTGCCCTCTGTAGCTTTTGGGTTTCTTGAAATAAAACATCTACAGCAGCGCCTGGCTCCTTCCTTCCACCCCAGGGGGGGATCCTGGCCCCCCCCAGCAGACACCGAAAAAAGGGGGGGGCCCCCCCTCCTGGCTGCAGCACAGGAGCCCTGAGTGTATTTTCCTGCTGCGTTTTTGGGGTGAAACAGTCTGAAACGGAGCAAATGTGGCCCCGCTGTGGGTTTCAGGGCAGCCCCACGGTGCCGTAGAGGTCGGGGCGGCGGTGGCCGTGCACCGGGATCTCCCGGCGCACGCGGTGCAGGAACTCCAGGTCGATCTCGGCGTAGCAGAGCCCCGGTCCCTCGCGGCACTGGGCCACCACGGTGCCCCAGGGGTCAACCACCAGCGTGTGGCCGTAGGACGTCCGGCGCTCGTGGTTCTTCCCGGTCTGGGCGGCCGCCACCACGTAGCACTGGGTCTCGATGGCTCGGGCACGCAGCAGCACCTGGTGGGGGGGGACACACCATGGCCAGGTTGGCTTAAATACCCCCAAAAAGGAGACTTTTAGTCTTAAATTCACCCCTCTGGGCTGCAGGGTTCATCCCTGGGGATGGTTGGGGTGAGGGCTCAGCCCCCAGGGTGTCCCCAGCCCCATGGGGGACACAGGCCGAGCTCACCTCCCAGTGCGCAGAGCCGGTGGGGACGGTGAAGGCTGAGGGGTAGGTGAGGATCTCGGCGCCGGCGCGGCGCAGCGCCAGCGAGATCTCGGGGAAGCGCAGGTCGTAGCAGATGGAGAGGCCGAGCTGGTGGTGACAAAGAGGGGACATCAGCGAGGACACAGCGCCCAGCCCTGGGGGGGCTCTGGGAAGGGGTCAGGGGACCCTTTGGGGACAGGGGGTGCCCGTGCCCCCCGTACCTTCCCCGCCGGGGTGCTGACCGGGGCCACGATCTCGGTGCCGGGGTTGGTGAAGCTGCTCTCCTTCATGGTGACGCGTCCCTCCAGCTCCACGTCACACAGGTGGGTCTTCCTGTAGGTGGCCACGAGCTGACCTGGGGACACAAGGGTCCGAAGGGGGGGGGGACGGGACATTGGCGGGGGGTTGGGGACCCCAGGTTGGCGGGATGGGGTTTGGGGGTCTCACCTGCGGGGTCCAGCAGCGCGTGGCAGTTGTAGATGCGCTGCGTGGTCGCCCAGTCCTGGCCACGCTCGTGGAAGCCCCCTAGGGACAGCCACACACCGCAGGCCCTGGGGAGAGGGACCCGGTGTCGCCATGGCTGGGACAGGACGGGGATCCCGCGTCTCCGCCACCCCGGGGGGGTCCCCGCCGGTACCTGGCCAGCTCAGCGTAGCGTCCCATGAGGTCCCCGTCCAGCGCCTCGGCCAGGCCAAGGGTCTGCGCCGTGTCGGAGCCGATGTAGTCGAAGCCCTCGGGGAGGAAGACGAGGCAGGCGCCGCGCTGAGCCGCTTCCCGCACCAGCCCGGCGCAGGAGGCGAAGTTCCGCTCCTTGTCGGGCGTCGAGGTGACCTGGCCCACGGCCACCAGCGGCTTCAGCGCCGGCGGAGCCGCCATGGCGCAGGGGGGGCTGCGGCAGAGCGTGGACGTCAGCCCCACGGGGCCCGCGGCAGCCCCACGGGGCCGGTACCGCCCCCCCCCCACCCGGGTACCTGCCCGGGGCGTCGGAGCCGTGCGGGCGTCTGGGGGTGCGCGGGAGCAGGCGGCGCAGTGGGGTCCGGGTCACCACTCTCAGCCTGGGGCAGGGGGGACCCCAGGGTGGGGAGGGGGGGGGTCATGGCTGCTGCTGAGTCCTTGTGCCGGGGGGGGGGGGACATGGCCCTAGGGGACCCACGGCTGAGGGGACAATGGTGGCCCCCCCCCATGCTGGGGACTGTGGGTGGCTGTCACCAGCCAGTCCCCTCCTGCGGCCCCACTGCCCCCAGCCCACCTGCAGCACCCCCGGCCACACCCCAGCTGCCCCAGCACCCCCCAAACTGCCCCAAGGAGCCCCCCGAACTCCCCCCAGCACCCCCAAACTGCCCCAAGGACCCCCCAGCACCCCCAGACTGCCCCAAGGACCCCCCCGAACTCCCCCCAACACCCCCAAACTGCCCCAAGGACCCCCCTGAACTCCCCCCAAACTGCCCCAAGGACCCCCCAAACTCCCCCCAGCACCCCCAAACTGCCCCATCACCCCCCAAATTGCCCCACCCCAGCCCCCCCAATGGCCCAATTCGCCCGAAATCTCCCCCTACCCTCCTCAATCGCCCCCCGCGTCCCACAGCCGCCCCCAGGCCCCCCGTTTCCCTCCCCGGTCCCCCCATCCCGTACATGCCCCGCCGGCGGCACCGAGGGGACGCGGGCAAAGCCCCCCCGCCCCTGCCCTCACCAAAGATGGCGCCACCACGGCCTCACCGCGCTGCGCCGCTGCCCTCTACCAAGATGGCGGCCGGGCTGGCCCCGCCCCATTTCCGGGCTGTACCGGAAGGGGCGTGGCCCGCGGCGGGGGAGGGGGGAAGATGGCGGACAGCACGAAGGGGCGCCCGGCGGCGGCGCCCGGTGGGAAAGCGCTGACGGCGGAGCAGGTCCGGGCCGGGCGCGGGAGGGGCACCGGGGCGGGGGTCTGGGGCCGGGCCCGAGGCCTGGGCGGGGTCCCTGGGTAGGCCCGGGGCAGCGGGGGGGGCGGTCCCGTGCACCGGGGTGTGTCTGAGGCAGGGTCCGGGCCCTGGGAGGGGTCGTCGGGCAGGTCCCGGTCCCCGGGGCGGGGCGAGTCCCATCCCCGTCCCCATCCCTGTCCCCGCAGGTCGTGGCCCGGTTCAACCGGCTGCGGCAGGAGCAGCGGGGCCTGGCCTCGAAGGTGGCGGAGCTGGAGCTGGAGCTGAACGAGCACAGGTGGGGGGGGGCGGGGCTGGGGGACCCCCCCACCTCCCCCTCCGTGTCCCCCTCCACCTCCCCCTCTGTGTTCCCCCTCCCGTGTCCCCCCCCCCACCTCCCCCTCCGTGTCCCCCCTCCACCTCCGTGTCCCCCCCCAATATCCTCCCCCCCCGTGTCGTCCCCCCCCATATCCCCCCCCACCTCATCCCCCCCCACCTCCCTCTCCGTGCCCCCCCCCGTGTTCCCCCCCGCTCAGTGTTCCCCCCTCCCCCCCCGTGTCCCCCCCCACCTCCCTCTCCGTGCCCCCCCGCTCCGTGTTCCCCCCTCCCCCTCCCATATCCCCCCCCGCCTCCCCCTCCGTGTCGTCCCCCCCCATATCCCCCCCCCCCACCTCCCCCTCCGTGTCCCCCCTCCCGTGTCCCCCCCGCCACCTCCCCTTCCGTGTCCCCCTTCCACCTCCGTGTCCCCCCCCCCAATATCCCCCCCCACTCGGTGTTGTCCCCCCCCATATCCCCCCCCCCCCACCTCCCTCTCCGTGCCCCCCGCTCCGTGTTCCCACCCCGCTCCGTGTTCCCACCCCGCTCAGTGTTCCCCCTCCTCCCCCCCCATATCCCCCCCCACCTCCCCCTCGGTGTCGTCCCCCCCCCCCACCCCCTCCGTGCCCCCCCAGCCTGGTGATCGAGACCCTGCGCGAGGTGGACCCCACGCGCAAGTGCTACCGCATGGTGGGCGGCATCCTGGTGGAGCGCACGGTCAAGGAGGTGCTGCCCGCCCTGGAGAGCAACAAGGATCAGGTGAGGGGGTCCCCCCACTCCCCCCCCCTTGTGACCCCCCCCGAACCCCCCTGACCCCCCGTGCCCCCCCAGATCAGTAAGATCATCGAGGTGCTGACGCAGCAGCTGCAGGCGAAGGGCCGGGAGCTGAACGAGTTCCGGGAGAAGCACAACATCCGCCTGGTGGGGGAGGAGGACCCCC
Organism: Podargus strigoides; assembly: GCA_028020825.1. Classification (NCBI taxonomy): domain Eukaryota; kingdom Metazoa; phylum Chordata; class Aves; order Caprimulgiformes; family Podargidae; genus Podargus; species Podargus strigoides. Next base: position 497,080 of record CM051654.1, read on the forward strand.
GGCAGCCCCCCAAGGAGGGGACCGAGGGGACCAAGGGGGGCGCAGCCGGTGTCCTGGTGTCCTAACCCCCCCTTTCCACCCCCCCCTGGGGTTTGCTGTCACTTCTCTTGTGTTTTTGTTAAATAAATGTGGTGTTTTTTTGGCTTTGGCCGTGGGTGAAGCGTGGGCGCTGCTGCGGGGGGGGCACAAAAGGGGGGTGCAGCCCCACAGCAGGGCTAGGGCCCCCCCCACCCAGCGTGGCACCTCACAGTGCCACTGTCCCCGCTGTCCGACGTGACTTTGGGGGAGAGACAACACACAGATGGTGGCTCCAGCCTGGCTGTGACCGCTGTTTTCCTGCTCTGGCCACCAAAATCCTGGGGGTGGCCACTGCTGGCCTGGGGACAGCGCTGTCACCCACCCCCATCACCCCC